>CM044114.1:4389332-4757803 GCA_024174645.1 Lemna minuta
ATAATATCCATCAACTACCTCCTGCTTGAATAATGATATCCCGGCTAAAGGAGAGAAAAGGGGTCTTATAGTTAATTATTCAAGGGTTATCGCTGTAAGATCAACGCCTCTGACAGAATTATGAAGACAATCAGCTCGTACTCAAGGAAGGAAGTCCTAATTTGAAGGAAGGAAGCTGTCATCATTGCCACCACCCACGCCAACCTTCCTCCACCTCATCTAGAGAATCTCTCAACGTTTCAAACAGTCTACTACTACTGACGTAGAACACAGTAAAAGATGTACACTGCTGGCACAATTTCCCTAAACTACCCACACACACAACCTGGCCCACGACCGTCGGAAATCAAGACAACTCCAGTCAAAGCTCGACGCAACTGAAGCTCAGAGAATCGTAAGGGCACATACCTTCTATCGTGTCTGCCTTCCGCCGATCTCAAATCATCGACACTCGCAAAGCAAATTCAACGCTTTGAAGATACACGCTGACAAATCATCAACGCCATTCAGCTCCTGCCTCTAGCCCCATCTTGAGTCTCGCCTTGAATCAAAATCACTTAACTTCTCAAAACTGAACTCCAAGCTCCATTGAAGACGCTTACCTTCTTAGCTCAACGCATCAGTCATGAATGCAAGTGTCTTCACACATGAGATGACGCTGCCACGCATTTGGAAACCTACTAGCTAATGAATAGAGGTCAAACCGCCTAATTCAACCGCCCCCTAATTCATTTTTGCTAATTGCTTACGTCAGTTCTTTTCACCTCTATTTTTCTTCCCTATTCTATAAAAGAGAAATGTACGAAGAGAAACATAGTGGTTATTGATGAAAATTGTTTCTTTTGAAACTTTATGTGTTCGTGTGTTAATCGTGCCTCCCGTAAACCTCCTCTCCGAGATTCTATCTCCCTTTCCCTTTCCCTTCCCATTTTGCTCCTTTTTCACCTATTTGATGATTACTCAAGCCATTTGGCAAATTTGGAGCATCATCTTCCACCCCCGACCAGGGTATCATTCTCTCCATCAAGCCGCGTGCTTAATAGTTCCCTATCTTCTGCCTATAAGTCCAATGACTTATTACTAAGTCTTTCTATTCACTCTCCGTCGTTTCCGTTTCTTTTCAGAACTAAATTAAATATTATTACTACGCATTACTCTTTATTACCATCTACCTACATCTTCTTTCTATATCTATTATTCTTCAAATCTCTTGTCACTTGTATTCGAGACTATTCCCATATTTAGATACCCATCTCTTTCATCTATTCACTACTAATTTTCTCACATCCTTCTTCTTCTTCATATCCTTCCTATCATCATCCATTATCCTCCTCAAAATCACCATCTTCGCATTATCTATCCACCTATCTTAATTCTTCTACTTCTATTCACTGATATATATATATATATTCAAATAATGAACAGACCGATGGATTTTTCAAACGATCAAATTATTATGGTAATTTATTCAACCATTTTTCTTAATGTATTACTTATATTGACCAGTCAACACAGCGGTCCGAGCTTCCTGACTGGATATCGGACTTTACAGCGTCCGGTTCGCCGGACGGACGCTTGCATCGGACAGCCTTTGTCCGAACTCCAGCGTATCCGCATCCGTTAAATTCGCCTTCCTTCCCCCCATCTAATCCCTTTCTCTCTCTCTCTTTCCGGTTTTCAGGAGAGAGAGAAATGCACAGTCTAGGTAATGGAGGATTGCCTTGGAGATTTCCGGGATGGAATCGCCCTTCACGTCGTCGTCGCTGTAAAGGCTCTGATGACGTCACTGGAGAAGGAGTCGGATCAAAGCCAAGCTCGCCTTTCCCGGTCAAGCAGGCGGCGGCGGCGGCCTCTCTAATAGTCGCCGGCGACACAATCGCGCAAGTGAGCGAACGCTTGAAGACCGGATCCGATTCCCCCACTTCCAAGGTAGTTCATGAATCCCTAACTCTTTCGCGCCTAATTTTCCCTGAATTAGGAAATTTGTTGTCAGGATCTCGCTGCCGCCATTTTCTCTAGTCACGACTATAAGCGCTCGCTTCGCATGTTGTCGTACGGTTTCCTACTGTACGGCCCGGGTTCGTACGCGTGGTACCAGTTCTTGGATCGCGCTTTGCCTGCAAAGTCACTGGCGAACTTGTCTGCCAAGGTCTGATCGATCATTCCTTCAATGATATATACTCGTTTTCTCTCTCGAGAACAATGCGATGTACCTATTAGATTTCCCTATCGGGAAAAGAAGAATCTAGGTCAGCTAGTTCACTTTTCTCACCAATGGATGCTGATAATGAAAATAAAAACATTTTTCTTTCTTTACAGATACATATAAATTTGATGGAAATGTAAGACTCAAACGCGCTTTATCGCATTTCGAGGAAAAAAAATACTTCTATGTATCCTCATGAAGAACCTAAGTCAGTAAACCTAAGCCAGTGAATTCACTTCTCTCTCCTAAACTGTTGATGAAAAGAAAAATATTTGCGTTTGAGTCTTACATTTCGATCAAGAAACATATTCTTTTTTTTGGTTTAAATATACGTATAAATTTGATCAAAATGTAAGACTTGAACGCAATTTTTATTTCTCTTTAGAGAAAATATTCTTAAGTATAACCTCATGAGACTTTCCAAAAAATGTATCCTTATGACTCTGACAGTACTAAGTTATTTCCTTTGCTCTTATTCGTAGAAATCGCCATGAGATTTTGCATTCACCTGGCTGCAGGTTGCGCTGAACCAAATTGTTCTTGGTCCATGTGTGATTAGTGTCGTCTTTGCCTGGAATAGTCTGTGGCTGGGGCAGCTTTCTCAGCTCCCAAAGAAGTACCGACACAATGCAATTCCAACATTACTAAATGGTTAAAATCAATTGCCTCTTCTGATGTCTTTTTTTATGCTGGATTCATGATCTCTTAACTTTGAATTTTAAGTTTCTACTTTCAGGTTTTAGGTTTTGGATTCCAGTGAGCATTGTCAATTTCTCGTAAGTGTTCTTTTACATATTTTTATTTCTTTTAAATCTGTTAGTAACATTCAGTAGAATTACTACCTTCCACTTGGAGAGAGAGAGGATATATTCTTGTCTTTGCCCAGTTCTTTTTCTTCTTGATATTTATATCAATAGAATATTTTCTTCATATTCCTTCCATCAAGATTCTGTTCTAAGCTGAAAGAGGGAAAGTCCAAGTAAGATCTAGAATTTTACCATTAACCAACTATGAAGAACCAAGAGGATAAAAAATATATTGAAGTAAAATCTCTCTCTAGACTGATCTACACGAGAGAGATTGGTTAGTTAACTTACGACATATGTGCATCTAGACAGCCCATTAATCTTTTTAATGACTTAAAGAAGTTGATCTATTTCATGCTTCTAAACCCTAGTTCACCTGCAATTTAATTATTTGAAGTTAGATTTTTTTTTTTCAGTTTTTGATGACAATTATGTTGCCTAGCAGACTTATCTTGAGATGTGAAATTTCAGGGTTGTCCCTCTCCCAACTCGAGTTGCATTCATGTCCACGTGCTCAATATTCTGGAACTTTTACCTCTCCACTCAATTAAGCAAATGATCATGATTAAAGAAAGAGGGAGATGGAGGATTTGTGGCTCTGGCAGGGAAGATCAACCTTGCTAGCTTTAGAAGCGACATGGCTTCTATTGGCTCGACGTAGGTCTTAAGGATCAGTCTTCGACAACCCTTGTTTTGATTTTTGATTATTTGTTTCATTTTAAACTCAATGTTCTCGTCGTTTCTCTCTTCCCTGTGTCTAGCTTCTCTCCTCCTCTCTCATCCTAGATGTCTCCACATATCACTCTTCTCTCCTGATTGAGAGAGCAGGGGAGAGAGAGAGAGAGAGAGCAGGAGAGGTAGGGAATGATTTTCAGTGAGAGAGAGGGACTCGGGGTCTGCCATTGCCCATAGTCTCACAGTCAGTCCGACACAGATGAAAAAGGTCAAAAATCAACCAAAAAAAAAAACTCATATTTTCTATTTTACGCCATAGCCATAAGCCTACCATCTCTCCGCGAAGTAGAAGCCTAAGAAGTAGCTTTTCTCCCACAGCGGTAATATCAGATTTATCCTATGATTTACTCTGACTCGATGCTGCAGGATGCTGATCAAAATCCCTGCTTCCAGAAAGTCTCTTCTTCGAGAAATTCTCGTTTTGCTTCAGAAAGAGTCTTCATCATTCTCCCCTTTGTCTAACTCTCCACGTCATCTTCCTGTCTCTTCTCTCTCCGTAGAAACTCTTTTACAGTGAAACTGTTCCTTTTTCTCCAGGAAGAGAGAGCGAGGGAGAGGGAGAGAAGCAGTTGCCTCTCTTTGGCTGCGCTGCCCGTGGGACCTCCAACCTCTCTCTCGCAAATTGATCACAAAACTGCCGAAAAAAGGTAGAATCAATTTAGAAAAACTTCGACAAACTTTGGAGTCGAACTCATGAAAGAATTCTTTCATCCATATCATGTCCTTGGAAGCTTTTATCATCGTTAAGTATTTTAGCCTCCCTGGTGGGAAAGTGCATTATTCCTGATATTCTTGGATTCCCATGATGCCGCTTCCCCTACAATCGTGACACCATGGCAAGAGGTATACCTCCTCGGATCAATACGTCAGGGCTTTGAAATGGCTTGCAAAAGGAAGTACCCATCTTCTCCATCTTCTCTTCCTAAAGAGACTTTGAAATGGCTTGCAAAAGGAGAAACTGAAGGGGGTTAGAAGTACCCATACCAAGCTTGTCAAGCACCTTCTCAGTGTATTGCTCTTGCGATAGCCATATCAGCTTGCCTCTTATATCATGAAAGATCTGCATGCTGAGAATTTGCCTTTTTGGTTCCAAATATGTCATTGCAAATGATTCACTCAATCCTTTCTCAGCTTGTTCATTCTATGCATATCTTTGTGAAGAATAAGCATATCATCAACGTATGTTAAGAGTCTGAAAAACCTCTCACCAAAGCACTTGATGTAAAGATAATGATCAAAGGAAGTGCATTTGCATCCGCATTCAAGCATAACATATATCAACAGTTTTGTATCAATCCCAAAAAGCTCTTCTTCAATCTGCAAGCATATTCCCGTTTGCCTTTGATTTTTAAACCTTTTGGTTGCTCAATATTCAGTTCCTCCTCCAAGCCACCATGAAGAAATTGTCTTCAGATCTAGCTGCTCAACCTTCAACTCCATGATAGCAGCCATACCCAGAGCAACCCAAATAAAAGATACATTCACAACTGGAGAAAGTAATTCATCACGTTGATTTGTCTTCAGACCTTTCTTCTTTTGATCGAAGCCCTTCACAACCAATCTGGTCGTATATTTAGGTAAGGAATTACCCCCCTTGAGTCTTCATCCTGCAAGACCTTATTCTTCAAGACTCTCCTCCCCTTCGCTAGAGGTACTAACTCATATGTACAGTTTTCTTGCGGAGCATTCATCTCCTCATTCATCATCACCAACCACATATTCATCAAGAGGGTACCTTCTTGAACAATGATCTTCTCTAGAAGACATTATTTGATGAGTCTCCAAAGGAGACTCCTCATCTTCTTTCCTTTCCTCTTCATCTCTAGTTGGTGAGCTTGCATCAACATTAGTGATACACTTTGCATAGATCCCCTTCCACCAAGAGAGACTAGGGAAATAACAGCCCTACTGTCCACTGACCCATCTAGAGTTCTATGGTTCACGTGTCTGACGAAGCGTTTTTGTGCGTCGTTAAAACACAACAACGTAAGTCAAACAAAATTTATAGAACCGAACTCACAAAGATAAGATATAAAATCAAGTAATGTGTAAGTATCGGGTCGAACCACAGAGAGCAAGGGTTAACTTTAATCACGAGTTGACTTGGTCAAACTTAGGTTTAAAAGGGGTTTTAAAGAAGTGAAAAATAAGATATAATGAATAGAAATAATATAAATAGACTAAATAAGAATTTTTAAGAATTCAATTCTCGGATCTAATAGAGAAAAGTCAAAAGTTAAAGTCAAAGCGTTGACTTTGACCAACAGTAGGTGTTCCGCAAAATCAGAGAAAATGAGTCAGAAGATTACGAAAATTATATATTTGGAAACTAAAGAGAAAATAAAATTTATTGATATATAATTCGTGATTTTTGGATAAGAAATGGATTTACTATGAATTATTGAAAATCAAATATCAGAAAATCCCCGAAATGAACACCTCAGAGGAAATCTTCAAATTGACTGGTGAAATGAAATACAAATCTTTCAATTTATATGTCGATGGAAAGCTAAGAACCAAAGAAATCTAACAAGACCAAAATGATCAAATTCTGATTTGTAAATTAGAAGTAATTGACCCCGAAAGTCAACATTTGACTTCTGATGAAAGATGAATAGTCCTCGGTCAAACATCAAATTGGAGGGTCAAATGAACCCGGAATTCGATGAATTTTCTATCCATGGAAAGCTAATGAAAAGAGGAATCCACTGAAACCAGAATCAAGTGATTTGGAATTATAATCAGAGAGATATCCTATTTTTAAAATCAACAATTTTTCGGACTGAAAATTGGGGAAAATGAAGAACACTATGAACTAATTTGCAAAATTAAACTTCTAAATCTAATAAAAACTCAAATTACCTCCTGATAATAGATCTAATCTCACTACTAACCTGATTGCCGCAAGAATGGGGCTTCAATTCTCATGGATTAAAGCGAATTTGCTCGGATTCTTCCTCGCGGACGTTCGGAATTAAAGGGGAAAATTCCATGAAATCAAGGAGGAATTCGTGATCAATCCCGCTCCAATTGCTTCACAATCGAGTCTAAACACGGGGGGATCACGATGAAATAGAGATCTTCCTCGAAATTCGCTTAATTCACTTCACGAATCGATCAAAAGTTGAGAAAATAAGAAGGGAAATACATGCTTTTAAAGGGAAATTTAGCCCGAAGATCATGGCCGACTGATGCGGTCGTGGGAGCAGATTTGAGGCGTCGTGGGGGCGGTTTCACTTGGCGGCGTCGTAGCTTCCGGATTGGCCTTGAATGAGCCATGATTTCGCTTCAAAAAGAGCCCCGATTGCGGCGCGATCGTGCGTCGATCGTGCTGTCGATCCTCAATCAAACACCGTCTGATGATCGTGGAATCGATTCCACGACGAAGGATCCACGATCGCGGCTCGATCGCGCCGCGATCGCGGTTCGATCGGACCGCGATTGTGGAGTTCTTCCACAAATCCTCCCCGCTGTCCGATGGAAATCCGACGCTCCACGCGTCTCCATGAAGAGAATAAAATCAGGCTTCACTGTGGCCGTCAGATCGCGATCGTGCGGTCTTCACGTTGATGAAGATAACGTCCCTCGTGTCGCCACGTGGCGTTAGGTAAGCCTTCCGATCGCCGTCACTTAAGTTACATTTTAAGCACGTGCCTGACTTGATGATCGCGTGGACTCGGGTCCACGCAATCTCCGCCGTCTTGATGGAATCCGACGTCCGCTGAGCCGCCACGCGTCCTGCACAGGTAAGAAATGTGTGGGACATAGTCCCACACGGAAGAAAAAGTATAGAACATCAAGTATAAAATAAGGGGCGGTGTAACACTTTCGCGTTACCGCCCCCACTCTCTTACCAAGGCCCACTAACCTGTGGGCCCTTCACCTGCCCGACCCTACTGCCACGTGGCGCCCCACACGGGCATCCGCGTGAACCCGTGGACACGCGTGGCCTCCTGCCACGTGTCCGCGTCTTTGTGCGCCACCTGCACCTCGCGTGGGCCACCCACGGCCCTGCCACGTGGCCTCATCGCCGCGTCGCACCTGCGCGGTGGTCCTGCGCGCCACGTCAGCTCGCCACCTGGGCACGCTCGCCACGTCATCACCTGCAAGTAAGATTTCCCTTTTTCGCGATTTTAGTAAAGAAAATCCTTTAAAAATGCATTTAAAAAGAAAATAAAAAGCAGAAAAAGGCATAAACTTCAAAAATTCAAAACTCTAAATGTAGAACTCCTTTTTAATCCAAATTTTCTCTAACGAGGGTTAGGCAGATAGTACGGGCCCTTTGAACTATTTTTTCTATTAATTACCTTTCACGATCAGTCGTTAGTTTCGGCTAAGTTGACGGGCTGGAGATAAGCAGACTCGAACCACTAACATCCGCCACAGGGTAGAATTTACTACGAGATTATTGTAGAAGGTTTCTTCTTCGTGAGCTTCTCGTAAACTCGCCTTCTGTTGCACGCTCATTATCGCAATCTCCAAGATTTAACCGTAGGAATACGAAAAAGTTGGGAAATATAAAGATGAAGAAATCGATGTTGAACTAACCTCAAATTGAGAAATTGAAAATCGCAAGGCCAAGACGAGACCACTCGCGACGGCAGGAAATATCAATAGATACGAAGATAATTTTCCAAATGATCAATCTCCAAGCTTTGACCGCAGATCAGGAGATTTATCAGCCGATCTACTCCTCAAGGGCGCATTGGATCTTCAAAACTCACTCGTAATTCTGGAGAAGCTTCGAGATCTTCAGAGTTTAGACTATCACGGTTAAAGTTATAGCAAGAGAAACTATCTCAGAAGTGAGAAGCCCGCTAGAAACAACAAAAATTAAGGGAGAGAAAGTCCGGTTTCACCGAAAGAGTAAACCGAAACCAATAACGACAAAAAACCGGACTTCGGTTTACAAATTTTTCAACACTGGCGGTGTCGGTTTCGGTTCGGTCTTCGGTATCTCGGTATCATTTTGGAGTTCTCTAGACCCATCATTTGAATGCTTTGACTAGTGTCTCATTCTTGATGTCCACAATAGTTCAACCTTCACAAACAGCCACATTTTTGTGTGTGCAAAATATAATTCATTTGTTTGAATCCCACAACCTATAACCAAACTAGTCATTGAGTAACCAAGAAAGATTCAACTCCTTCACTTACCATCCAAGAAAGATGCAAAAAATTTGGATCTTTCTACATCAAGAATATGTGTGAATTCGTGACAACGAAATAGCTTTAGGTGCTTATAGGAAAAATCTTTTTCAGGTCATTCATTCTTCACAACATCAGCTTTGAGGGGAATGCATCAGAAAAGGTTTATCAAATGAACTATTGTCCTCATCACCTCATCCCAATACCTCTTCTATAGTTTAGCATGAGAAAGCATCATCTTCTCCATGATGGTGCGATGCATCATCTTGGCAATCACATTGTGTTGATGAGTTTTGAGGATGGTTTGACCATAATCAATCTCTATCTAACTAGAAATTTTTTCCAATCAAGCACGAGGATCCACAAATTTCTTGATGGATATTCTAGATTGAGGTTCCCAATGGCTTCAATACAAATTTTTTTATAAATGATAATATGATGCCAAGTTTTATAAAAAAAACTAAATTTCTTAGAGAGCTGAAATGATCAAATTTTTAGAGAGAAAAAGATGTAAATAGGAGAGAGATATAAATAAAGAGATTGAGAGAGAGATTTAGTGAGGCAGTGGAGAAAAATGCATTTTTATAGAAAATCTGAAATTTAAGAGAGGTAGATATTAGAGAAAAGTTCTTATTCAGAGTTGAAGATAGTGAGAGAGAAAGTGAAATACAGAAATCAGAAATGATTTTGTAAATAATAAGAAATTTTTTTTTATTGAAAATAAAATAAGAAAGGCGTAAAACCCATGCATTTTCAAAAGAGTGTTAGAGAAAAATACAGGGAGAGAGTGATGCAACGGCTATGGGTAGCAGCAATGGTAGAAAATCGTTAGGGCACTCTTTTGAGAAGAAGAGAAACTCTTTGTGAGAATAGGTGGTATAGTGGCACTCTCATATTTCCTCTCTCCCTATCTTGCTCCCAAAAAAATGTATGTACCTTTCGTGATTGAATATCAAGTCTTTTGGGTTTCTAGCTCTCCCTTTCCACATGGTATTAGAGCCCTAGGGTTCAATTGACCCGGTTGCACCCTTTGCTTTGTGCCACTATTTTTTTCTTTCCTCTGCTCGGCTATGCCCTATACTATCCGCCGCCAATTTCTTCTTCCTTCTTGGCAGTGCCCTTTGCTTCATGCCGCCACTCGTGCATTCGCCCCATTTCTGTGCCCTCTCATTTGTGCCATCGTCTCTACTCATCATTGCTCTCTGCTGATCATCTAGGTGATGCTCAGACCAATCTTTGCAAGTGCTGCCTTCTCCTCGTGCAAATCATGCCTCTCAAGTGCTGCCCAATCAAAGCTCTCCATAGCTGCAACTCTGATGCCACTGTCTGCCCTCCACTTGTGCAGAGAATCCCTTGTTCAGGTGCCACTTGATAACATGCTAATTAGACATGATAATACATAATTATTAATGCATATTAATGCATAAAATATTTCATTCCTATGCATGTTATCATATTTATGAGTATTTATCTATCATTCTATGCAAAATTTATTATAATCTCCAAATACTTTAATGTAGGGTTAATTATGATGAATTATAGATAAATAATTTTATAACTCATCTTTACTTAAGATTATAATTAGTTTTTAATGTTAAATAATAAGAGAAATTATTTTATATACATTCATTTAGTTTTTTAAGTTTTTAAATCTTAAAGAAATGAATGTATTTTTGAAATAGAAATTAAATCTCTTGTTATTTATTAAATTTGACCTTTTAGAATGATAGATAATTTAATTTCTGATCAAATGAAAGAAATTTGGATTAATCTGGAGTTATATTTTGAAAGTTAGGAATTTTTAAATTTTTAGGGATTTTTTCGGATTTTTTTCTGAATTTTTCTGATTTTTAATGAATTTTTAAGGATTTCCGAGAATTAAAAATCAAATTTTCAGATATTTTAAAGTGTGCAGGTGACGTGGCGTGATCTGGAGCATTCGATCGCGTCGCGATCAACGGTCAGAGCGGGAGGTGGCGTGACAACATGCAAAGCGTCCGATCGTGCGAAGAATTGTGATCGCTGATGGTCAATTAAGGTGGGGGGTGCGTGGCGCATCGTGATTTGTCGATGAATCGTTTTCTAAACGATTTAATCTCAGCCGTTGATCAAAGGAGTTATAACGGCTGAGATTAAAACCTACGAAAACACATCTGAAACGTCCGATCATGATCTCTAACGATGAGCGTTTGATGCGTTTTTATAACTCACGCGACGTGGCATCATCTCGGCGGTCCATCTGCGATCCAACGTCCACAACTTAATCGTAATGATTCGCATCTGATGCGTTTCATCAGAGCCGTTGATTGAAGATGAATTGATCATCCAACGGTTACGCCCAAATTAGCCTATAAATTGAGATGTTCTTCAACAATGTAAAGCATTCGAGGGCAATTCGACTTAATCAAACTGTTTAGACACCAAATCTCTTGAATCTCTTGCTCCCAATCGCTTCTAGACTCATTTCCGCGTCCACGGAGTATTTGAGAGTTAGATTTCCGCGTCAACGAGGAAGAAATCGACGCTTGAACTCCACGATCGTGTTTTTTTAATTGTGATGAATACCCTTGATTCTGGAGAGTAATTGGATCAAGTCGTACGGAATTGTGGGTTAGGGATCGTGTTTCATCCTAATCTATCTTCGTACAGCTTTAGATTTTGTTTTAGAATAGTAATTTGAGTCAATTTCATTCTTAATTTTGGTTTTTCGTGATTTTTACCTCTGTTCATTCAATGATTTCTCCGCGAATTCAAATCCAAATTTAGTGACTTTTGATTCTGTGGATTTATCTTCGAGTCCTCTTTCTTAAAATCAAATTTCCAAATTTCAATCACCATTTCATCATCCGATTTGATCAAATTCGAAGAGATCTTTCAAAATTCTCCTAATTTCCTATGGATTCGACCATTATTTACCAACATACCTCTCAATTCATGATTTAATCTTAAAATTGGTGAGTTTGGATATTATTTTGACTCTTGACCTTGTGTTTCTAACAACCATACGGTCTAGATTCGTCACCACCTCACAAATAAACAAAAAAGGTTTCTAAGCCACCATCTACCACCTTCTTCTCATGCAAGTTGACATCCTTGCTCACCCTGTGACAAAGCAAGTGTGTGACGTCATTGAAAACACACTTCCTCATGTCAAAATAATTTCTAAACTCATTGAAATTATGATTTAATTGCGAACTAATTAGGATAATGTTGAGTAAGGGTCAAATCCATAGAGAATTAGAGAACTTTTTAGATATCTTTCAAATTTTGATCAAATTAGATGATGAATTGGGATAAGAAATTAGAGAAATTGATATTTTGAAAAAGATGACTCCAAGATGAATTCATGGAATAAAAATAGCTCAATTTGGGTTAGTATTTGCCGAGAAATCTAAGAGCAAAATAAGGAGAGAAAAATCAATCACAAAGGGAGAAAAATTGATAAAATTTCATAAAATTAAGCTAATCTACTGATCAAAATTAAAATATAATGGTATATAAAAAAAGATTAGGAATAAAACACATAATCTAACCCACAATCATGTTCAAAATGATCTAATTAATTTCCAGATCAAGGCTTTTCATTTCATGCTTCAAAAAACAAAAATTCAGAGTTCAAGCGGAAATTTTTTTCCTTCTCCCTCGATGAAATCTTGATTTCGAGCATTCCCTAGATGCATAAATGAGTATAAAAGAGGAAGAAAACAAGATATTCATGGATTATACTATCCAAAAGGTTCGATCAATCAAAAAATCCAAGAATGGTTTACATCACCGAAGAAAAGGGATATACATAGAATAAATTGTCATGAAACGCTCGCCGTTTGATCTTCAACAAATGCTCACAATGTTGCCATGCATTGCTTGGAGGAGTCTATTAGGCGCAATGAATATGAGCCATCATAACTTCCTTAATGGATGGCTTAGATTTGTCGCCCATTATAAAATGAATCATTGTCAAACCAAAGTACGCCACGTACCCCTCTAAAGGGGAAAATCAGAGCCTTTCATTAAATCTTGAAATCTAATGCTTCTCGTTGTGCCACATCACCTGCAAAGGAAAAATAGAAAGATAGCCGTACACAAAAGAAAAAAAATCAATTTTCACTTATAAATACTCATGTGAATCCCTTTGTTAGCTTATGCCTTGAAAAAAGGCGCTTAACACTAATTATGCGCACCATGTGTGCACCACGTGGCACAACGTATATGTCGCCATGTGGCGACACACAAGTGCACATGCCACATCATCATTCACGTCACTAGACGCATAATAAACTATTTTCTAATTTTTAAATTAGAATAAGTTCATAATAAATCTAAAAAAAATCATAAAATTATAAAAAAATTCTTAAAAATTGAGAAATCATAACTTTCAAAATATTGCTCCTTTTTAATACATTTTTTATTTAATGAAAAATTTAATAATATATCATTCTATAAATTTTAATTTAATAAATAACGAGAGAATAAATTTTTACTAAAAAAATACACTCATGTTTTTTAAAAATAAAATTAGAAAAATAGATGAGTGTGCAAAAAAAAATTCTCTCATTATTTGCATATAAAAATCAATTATAATCTCAAATATTAATGGAGATAATTTAATTTTAAATTTTATCTTTGATTATGCATGATTATCCCTTAAGATAATATATTTTGAGATTTAAATTTAATTTTCATAAAATGATGAATATGTACTTAGAGTATGATAACATGCATGAGAATGGGATGTTTTATGCCTTTATTTACATTAATAATTATGTAATTATAGGTGTAAGTTGTATGTAATTATAGGTATAAGTTGCATGTAATTATAGGATGCCGTCTGCCATCCTTGCTCATGCAAATCATCTCTTTTAAGATTTTTGGATAGGGATGAGGATTGGTTTGGGGCGTGAGATTGGACGGGGGCTCTATGAACTTGTTCTTTATTCTCCTTCTCCTGGTTTGTCTTGTTTTCTTTCACATAAAATATCTTCCCTTGAATGTCATTGTCTTGGCACCTGGGCATCTCTAAAC
The DNA here is from genome assembly GCA_024174645.1 of Lemna minuta. Classification (NCBI taxonomy): domain Eukaryota; kingdom Viridiplantae; phylum Streptophyta; class Magnoliopsida; order Alismatales; family Araceae; genus Lemna; species Lemna minuta. The sequence goes on from CM044114.1 coordinate 4,403,250, forward strand.
TTTGCCTAGATCTTCCATGCTGTTTGCTTGAACCTTTTTAGTGCGAGTCATGTGAAATGGGAAATCATTTGTGTTCTACTTATCATCAGTTGGATTATATTTTGATTTATTTTTTTGTTTTCTAATTATTTCTTCAATTAAGGGAAAGAACACAACTAGTAAGGATTCTCTTATCCCATTCGGAAGGATACTATCTTAATAATTATCCATGACTGTTTTTGTCTCTAGCATGATCACTTGATGAAATGTGGAGGAAGGTGGGATAAATGGCCGATACTACTGGAAGGATTCCTCTTTGGCTGATAGGTACTGTAGTTGGTATTGTTGTGATTGGTTTACTTGGTCTTTTCTTTTACGGTTCATATTCCGGATTAGGCTCATCTCTCTAGTAATAAGATGAGCTAAAAAAATGCATTTTGTTTGTTTCATTGTGATGCGTGGGGACCATTTAGACTATTGTTGGTCCTTGGTTTTTGCTACTATCTCATTCTTATTGGTGATTACTCCCATGCCTCATGGGCATACCTTCTCAAAGACCGCATTGAAGTGCTCACTTGTGCTTGTCGGTTCTTATAAGAGATTTGTACATAGTATTCTGCCAAACCCAAAGTACTTTGCATTGACAATGCTCTCAAGTTTGTACAGATGGAACTACAAGAGCATTGCAAGGCATGTGTAATTCTTCATCAAACAAGTTTCCCACACACATCTCAAAAAAATAGATTTCCTAAGCAAAAACACCGACATATCCTTGACATTACTCTTACGTTGCTCTTTGAGATGAGTGTTCCTCACTATCTATGGTCCAATGGCATTCTTACCTCTACTTATCTTATCAACTGCCTTCCCTCCTCTCCCTTATGCAGTGAAATTCCTCCTCATCGCCTCCACCCTAATGGTGACCTTTTTCCTCTTCTCCCTTGTGTCTTTGGTTGTGTAGCCTTTGTCCAAGATCACTCTCCCACCAAATCCAAGCTTGCCCCTCAAGCTCTCAAGGACATGTTTGTTGGGTACTCCAGAACACATAAGGGCTATTGTATTTATTTTCTAGGGAACGAAAAGTATGTTGTTTATGCTGATGTCACGTTTCATAAGTCTTTGTTGTACTTTAATGCATTTGCGCCTACTCCTTCTTTAGCTTCAACACCCCTCCTATTAGCAGACCCCCCACTAGGTCATCCTCCTCTCAAGAATTGTCCTTCCCATGTTACCTTTTACTCCCTCATCTTCTATTGTCCCTCCTTTACTCCCGACCCCAGCCTCCCCATCTTCTACCTCTACTCCTTTGCCACTCCAACTTTCTACAGCCTCGTGTCCATCTATAGTTCTAGTTTCTACCTCATCCGCCGACCTCTCCACTTCCTTGTTTGCAAATCCGGTGTCTTCCTCCTTGACTCCTATCAATCTTCATTTACATATTGCCCCATGTAAAGGAACATGTGTTTGTACTTTACATCACATTTCTCTTTTTGTCAATTATGATCACTTTCATCCCACCGATTGTTCCTTTGCTCTTGCCCATGTTACCTGACGATCGATGATATGTGCGGTCGTTGAAAGACATGATCGTTGGTCAAAAGATATAATTCCGAACTCACGATGATTTAAAAATCAGAAATCAAGTACAATGATGAGATCGGGTCGAATCCACAAAGAACACGGTTGACTTTTATTGAAAGAGTTGACTCGGTCAAACTTTTGCTTGATTAAGGTTCTTAAGAAGGGAATATGCTATATGAATAATGGAAATAGTACTAATATATGAGAGAAGATGTTTTTAGGGTTTTAAAAAATTTTGGAGAAGAAAAGTCAAAGTGTTGACTTTTACCCTACTTTGATTTTTTGTGAAATCAGAGAAGAAAAGGTGAGATAATATTACAAAAATTATAATTTTGTAAACTAGATAGAAAGAGGAGAATTTTGATATAAATATCGTGATTTTTAGAGCATAATTGGATTTATTATGATTTTTCAAAGTCAACAAATAGAAAATGACCTAAAGTTAGAGTTTTGGTCAAAATCCTTCATTGACAAGTCAAATGACATCCAATTTTGACAAATCACTTATGCATAGAAATTTTATGATCAAAGGATTACAAAGACACCAAAATTGGAAAATTTTATCATCTAGATTTGTAATGATAGCCCTCGAAAGTCAATGCCCAAATTCATATTGATTTTTAACAGTAGTTGGTAAATAGGCAAATTGAAGGGTCAAACCTGGATGAAAATTTGCCAATCAGATATCCATAAAAATCTGACTTAACGAGGAATCCAATGAAACCATATTCATTTGAATATGCAAAAATCCTTATTCGGAAATCAGCAAAAATCCATGAAGAAATTTTTTATTCTTAAAACTCTAATTACCCATCTAAACCTAATCTAAATGACCTAAAAATGAGGATTACGAAGGTATCACAATACTAACCCAATTGACGTAAAGATTGAGCCTCAAATTGCTTTGATTGCTATAGATTTCTCTGATTCCTTCTCCGGCATGATTACTTATCGTTTTCTCACAATTTTCGTAAATTTCTTGCCTCAATCCATGCATGATTGAGTCTAGGACGCAAAGGATTCACAAAGAACTCAAGATTTTCCTCTAACAACGTTCAATTCAAATTTTAATCAAGAGTTAAAATTACGTAAGAGAGAGAGATTGAATTTTTATGGAGATTTCGTGATTTAAAAAATCGAACGGCTCAAATGAGGCCATGTCACACGGAAGAAGTGGGCCACAATCCCCACGACGTGTGCCGACCTTCTGTCCTCATTTCTGCTATTAGATCTTGATCCGAGCATCCACAAACTATCAAGATTCACCGATTGCGAGATTAAGTTCTAGCCATTGGATCTTACTAATGAGATCAATGACTGCAAATTTTGCACATGCTTGTGATTGAGTTCTAGTGGACCAGGTTCCACCAGATAAACGCGTGTTCTTTGTGCGCTTAAATCTAACGCCTCACGAGCTGCCACATCGCTTCATTTCTATAACTCCTTTTTGCAAGAAATTTTCTTCATTGGATCAAGAAAATTATGAAAAGAAAATTATGCTATAAAATAAAACATTAGACAGAAAATAAAATTATGAGTGAATTAATTCCTAGTTGACTTTCTAGAGTCAACTATGTTAATTCCCTCTTTTACTCTTAACTCCATTTTTTTCCTTTTCTCCCTCTTCTTAAACCTTCATGTAATCACTTCAATATTGAAACATTTAAAACCAAGAATTTAAGGTCAAATACAAGTGGTTTGACCATCGAAAGGGTCAAACACACTTAAAACACATAATAATGCTCAAATTGATGAAAATATGGAATTAAGTGATTTGGCCATAAATTGAAGAAAATTCCATTTTAAGATGATAACATGCATTATATAGACTGAAATTATGCATAAAAAGTGTTTAAAAACTTGTAGATGCATATAATGAAATGCATGTTCTCACCGCCGACTTGATACCCAAGTCTCGCATGGATTCCATGGTAGTGCCTCACTAGAAGGCTGCTATGGACGAGGAATATGCAACTCTTGTTAGTCGTGGTACTTGGGTACTTGTTTCTCGCTCGAGAGTATTAACGTTGTCTTGTGCAGATGAGATTTCACCCTTAAATATAATATGGATGGAAAAATCCATTGATATTATGTGCGTGTAGTGGCTTGCAACTTTCCACAACAGTATGGGGTGGATTATCAAGAGATCTCTCTCATTGTTCGACTCAACTCCGTCCACCTTCTCTTGTCTGTTACCATTAACCAAGGATGGAGTCTCCACCAACTTGATGTCTCTAATGCCTTTCTCTATGAAAATTTATCAAAGACAATCTATATGGAGCAATAAGATATTTTTTATGAATTCTTTAACATTCAATCAAATTGGACGATCAAATGAGGTGAGAAGTTAGAGATTTCAATATTTTTAGAAAGATAACTCGAAGTCAAATCCACGGAATCAAAAATCATAGAATTTAAATCAAGATTCGCGGAGAAATCGACGAGCGAATTAGATAGAAATTTCTAAACGAAAAGATAGTGAAAAACCAAAATTAAAATTGAAATTGACTTAATCTACGATTCAAAATTCAAATCTAATGTTATAGGAAGAAAGATTAAGATAAAAACACGATTTCTAACCCAAGATAGTGCTCGACTTGATCTAATTGCTCACCGACTCAGAGGCTTTTCATTCTGCGAATTTGAAGATGATCGTTTATGTTCAAGAATCGATTTCTCCCTATTCTCTAAATAAAATCTCACTTTCAAACACTCCTCAGATGCCAAAATGAGTCTAGAAGTGAAGGGAAGCAAGAGATTCAAGGATTGTGGTGTCTAGACCATTTGATTTTTCAAAATAACCTAATAATGCTTTACATCATTGAAGAACATCTCAATGTATAGGGAGAATTGGGTGTAACCGTCAGATTCATCTTTTAATCTTTGATCAACGGCTCTAATGAATGCATATATGTGAATCGTTACACTTAAATCACGTCCATTGGATCAAAGATAAACCGTTGAGATTTTGCCAAGTTTGCGCGTGAAGAAGAAACGCGTGAAACGCTCGCCGTTTGATTTTGATTTGATAGTCTGGATGCGTCCACTAGTCTAGCGAACGGTTTTAATCTTAACAGTTATAACTCCTCATGTGAACGGCTGAGATTAAACCGTTTTAAAATAGTTCATCAACAATTAGGATTAAACCTTTTAATCCTAATTAAAAGGGGACAAGCCCTCATAAATAGAGACTCTTTATAATTAAGAATAGATCTTAATTAAAAAAGAGGGAGGGCACCACCTTTCTAAGGGGTGGCGGCATCCCAAATTCAAAAGAGATGGTTCCCATCCTTTTTTGGGGGCTTGGCCCCACTTTCTAATGACCTCCTTTAAATGAGTAACCTTATTGGCTTTAAGGGCCCGACTATCTCTATTTAGGAGGTAATTAATGGGGCATCAAGGGAGGATACATCTCCACCCTTGATCTTTGATGGATTGAGACCCCGAGGTCGTCCAAAACACACGGTCTCGTGTCAAAATTAATTCCAAACTTACCAATTTAATAAAAATAACTCGAAGTGAGGGGTATAATGGTAAATATGGGTCGAATCCACAGGGAATTAGGGAAATTTCTGATGTTTTCTTCAAATTTGATCAAATCGGACGATGAATCGATGATAGAAATTAGGGAAAATGGTATTTTATGAAAGAGGACTTGAAGACTATTGCACAAAATCAATAATCATCAAATTTGACTTTGATTTTGCGGAGAAATTGAAGATTGAAGATGGATGAATTTTTCGAAAATATAAAGAAAGAAATTACCAAAAATATGATTGAAATTACTTAAATTAACGATTCTAAAATGAAATTAAACAGTAAACGAAGATAGATTATGAGAAAACGTGATCACTAACCCACAATTGTGATCGAATTGATCCAGTTAATCGCCGGAATTAAGGCTATTCATAAAAAATCTGAAAATCGCGATCATGGAGTTCAAGCATCGATTTCTTCCTCGTCGATCGTCAAAATATTGATCTTAAGCACTCCGAGGACGCAGAAATGAGTCTAGAAGAGATTAGGATCAAGAGATTCAAGAGATTTGGTGTCTAAACAGTTCAATTTGATTGAACTGCTCTTAAATACTTTAAAAATACGAAGAACATCTCAATTTATAGGAGATTTGGGCGTAACTGTCGATGAAACGCATCAACGGCTCTGATGAAATGCATGATCTCGAATCGTTACCGTTAAGTCGTGGCCGTTGGATCGCGATCGGATGCATCAGATGAAGCCACGTCGTTGTGCGTTATAAAACGCATTGAAATGCCTACCGTTGGATCGCGATCGGACGCATCAGATGCATTTTTAGTCGATTTAATCTCGACCGTTATAACTCCTTGCGATCAATGGTCGAGATTAAATCGCATCCGGTGGACCCGATCTCACCACGTACCCCTCCTCACTTAAGTGAAGATCAACAGTTGAGATTTCATGCACAATCGGACATCCCACGATGCGTCACGTCACATTACGCTCCTGATCATCGATCGCAATTCGATCGGACACTCCAGATTGCGCCACGTCACATGTGCGCTTTAAATAATCTGAAAAATCGATTTTAAATTAGAAATTTCGATCTTTAATTCCGGAAAATCCTTAAAAATTCATGAAAAATTCAGAAAAATTTAGAAATTTTTTGAGAAAATCCCTAAAAATTAGAAATTTCATAACTTTCAAAATATAACTCCAAATTAAATCAAATTTGATCAGAAATTTAATTATCTATCATTCTAAAATTTAAATTTAATAAGTAACAAGAGATTTAATTTCTATTTCAAAAATACATTCATTTCTTAAGATTTTAACTTTAGAAAATTAAATGAATGTTTATAAAAATTGATTTCTCTCATTATTTAACATTAAAAACCACTTATAATCTCAATTAAAGATGTGTTATAAAATTATTTATCTTTAATTCATCATAATTAACCCTAAATTTAAGTATTTTGAGATTATAATGACTTTTTCATAGAATGATAGATAAATACTCATAAATATGATAACATGCATAGGAATGAAATCTTTTATGCCTTAATATACATTAATAATTATGTATTATCATGTCTAATTAACATGTTATCAATCTCAAGGGATAAATGACCTCTACTCTTGATGCCTTCAAACCCTAAAAACTCCTCCTACTTAAATTAAAATTCTCTCTTCTCACTTTTTGGCTCTCTCTTAGCATCGGGTTATTAGAAGGAAAACAGAGGCTAAGACCCAAGCTTGGCATATTTTCATATTCAATTTTTTTGTGGGTTCAAGATCAAGTAGAGGATTGATATGCGTAAAATTAGGGTTGTTGAAAACACAAGTTCACATATAAAAAATTATACTCAACTCTTAGAATTTGATCTTAAAATTTATAAAACTGATAAGCCTAGGTCAAATCCATAGGGATGACAATTTAAAGATTGAGATGAAGGGATATTTTTGATTTTTTTTTAGTTTAAGAAAGCAAAAATGATCTATAAAAGAGGAAGATATACATAATAGATGCCATAAACTGATCAAACACCTATAATGTCCTATCAAAGATGAAAAGTTCTTAATTGGACATTGAAATGGAAATTTCGGTTTAAAAATATCAAAATGTGGATAAAAAAGATTGAAAAGAACAAACTATATTCTAAAGGTTCGCAATCATAACTTACTCTTGTGAAGCTCTCTGATCAAACACTCTTTTGAGAGCCTCTACATTTCACCCAGACTTGGCGGCTTACATCTAACACCAAGAATGAATATAAAAAAAAAGAAGCTCCCTAAAAATGATGTTTTATACGTGATGAATGATGGATGCAGATGGAAGCACGGTGACGAAGATGCACGAGGAAGAGATGGTAAGTGAAGAGAGAGAGAAACAGGAGAGACTGGAGCAGAAGAGAGAATTCATCTCGCGGCGAGGTGTTTCTCACGCATGCGAGAAACTTCCTTCCCTGGGCACGAGAGGAAGGAAGAAGTGAAACTTTATTCTGCACGTGCGTGGGAGAGAGAGGATGTAGAAGGACGAAGAAGAAGCAGAGAGAGGATATGAAGAAGAAGATGAAGAAGGAGGGAGGGGCAGAAGATGGTTTTCTCGCGCGAAAGAGTGAGAGGCACCGGCAAAACTCTCTTAGGCCCATGGAGAGTTGAAGAGAGGGGAGAAAGATGGTGCGGCAGAGGTAGAAAAGGAAGAGAAGGTGAGGCACGGAAAGAGAAGGCAGAGGAAAAAAGTTCTTCCTCGATCAAAGAATTTTCTTTCTCGGGAAAAAATTTATCGCCGTGCGAGAGAATTTCTTTTGCGTGAGAGATGCGGGAAGTGACAGACCTATGAGAGACGCAGAAAGAGAGAGGAGAGAAGGGGGATGAGCGGCGAAGAAGTGGAAAGAAGAAATAGAGAGAGGGAGAGAAATTGCGAGAGAAGAAGTGAGGTGAGCTGCAGGGGCGGAGAGAATTTTCTCCATAGCGCGCGCGATAGAGAGAAGATAAGGAAAAGAGCAATGAGCGAAAGGGCAATGAGAAGATAAGGAAAAGAGCAATGAGAAAAGTGGCACGTTGGAAGAACTTCTCTCGCCGCGCATGAGAAATTCTTCCACGCGCGCCAGAGGATGTCCACCTGAATATCGACATTCGATACTATCATTGGGATGGTCAATTACTGTCATGACATGATGGAATCAAGTGCCTCCCATCATGATCTGAGGGCAAATCAACCATGTTCCTTTCTTCTCAAGACAACCATGGATATGGTGGAATCTGATCCATTCTGCTCTTCATCTCCGTAGACGGGATGACTGACATCACACTCCATGCATTTTGTAGGGTGATGTGGTGTGATAACAAGCATTTCTTATATGCAATACATGATTATTAAACGATATTAATCCTTATTCATCCTTATACAGTATGGTTTGAGTTACCTTGAAGTTCACATAATTTAATTATGTCATCTATTTTATGTAACATTTTATTTTTTTTAATGATTTTATGGTTAGTGGTAGATCTTGCCATTCTTTCTTGACCTTTCTTCAGGTCAATCACTTTGACAACTTATCGGTTTCCTCAGTGCTCTCGTCTCCAGAAAACCATGGAGACCGAGCGCAGACGATCAGGAAAACTATAGTTTGGCAATTTGTTCGCTCCATCTCCTCGAAATTCCTGGAGAACTTATCCTCCGTAGAGCGATAAACAAACGTTGTGATTACTCCCACCGCGCTCGCAGACTAGAGAACAGGCACAGAGATTGGCAGAGAAACGGACATGTCGGACACGCTGTACGCGCTTCTCCGGCTCTCCCCTGGCACCGGGCACCGGTAACACAACCTCGCCAGCGACGCCGCCTTCCTCCTCGCCCTCTTCGTCCCCGTTGCATGCAAGCTATGAAGCATGGCCGCCATCGCCGGCGCCCTTGCCACCCTCTCCGCCATCTCCGGGCTCCCTCCCCTACACATCGCCACCAGCGCAGCTACCGCATTCTCCTTCCCCCTCGCGCTCCCCTCTCTCATCACCCCGACCAGCCCCTCCACCGCCCCTTCAATGCCCGCCACCTCCGCGGCCGCCAACGGTTGCCTCATCAACAACCCCAGCGCCCCCGCCGCCTCCTCTGCCACCGTCTCGTCTCCCAGCGCCCTTATCATAGCCGATGCCGCCCCAGACTCGATCACCCTCTTCCAGCACTCCCCGTGAGTGCAAAGATTGTACATCGCCGTGATCGAGTCCTTCTTCCCTCTTTGGCTCGCCCTCTCCAGGAGCCCCGAAAGCGCCTCCATGGCTCCCGCTTCCTCGCAGATGGGTTTTTTGTGCTCGTGCACGGCGGAGAGGCTGAATAACGTTGCCGCCGCGTTCTCCCTTGCCTCCGACGTCTTCCCGTTGACCAGCACCTGAACGATGGACTTCAAGCAACCCGCCTGCTCCATTATAAGAATCTTGTTCTTCTCCAAGATGGAGAGGTTGAGGATGGCAGTAACAGAGTTCTCCTGAGCCAAGGGATTTGACGAAGATAATAGACGGTGCAACAGAGGGATAGCACCGACCTCGGCTATGGAGGCTCTGTTCTCGGCACCGTTCTTGGCTAAAAGGCGAAGCTCCATGGCGGCGACTGTTTGCTCAGAGTCTCTCCCCCGCGAGAGCTTCTCCACGAGGAGCTTGGCGGTGGCGCGGTTGGCCTCCACAGCGGCCCTGGTGGCAAGAGTTGAAGGAAAGCTGCAGGGCTCCGGGTAGTCGTAGTTGACTCCGTTGGCGGAACACCACTGCAGGATCAGGTTTCTGAGGGCTTTGTTGGGAACGAGGTTCGAGCTTCTGAGGGGTTGACCGGAGTAAGGGCAGGACACGTGGCCTTCCTCAATCCACCGGGCGATTGAGGAGCGGTCATAGGTCTGGCCGGTGGACAGGATCACCGGATCAGTCATCAGGTCCAGAGAAATCGGACAGCAGAAATCCCTCGGAGGAGCGGTCAACGAAGATGATGATGATTGATCGGATGGAGTTCTATGAATGCTTAAATTTTCGGATTCTGGATTAAGGCTCAGCAGGGAGAATCTCGCAAAGCGTGATAGCGCGACGACGCTGTGGAGGAGAGAAAGGTCGATCTCGTCGATATCCTCTTCGCGGCGGCAGATCTGTCCCTCGAGGAAATCGATCTCCTTTCGGAAAGCCGTTGCGTCGCTGATTTGGAGGCCGTCGACGAAGAGTGAGCGGATTTCCGTTAGATCTGGCGTTCTCCCACTGTTGAAGTCGTCGACGAAGGCGTAGATTTGTTTTCTGAGGGATTCTTCTTTCGGATCGAGGTAAAGCTTGGAGCGCCAGGACTGTACTTTAAGGAGCGAGATCTGCTCCTGAACGTCATCGGATAGATCTAGATCTTTTAGAGAGAGAACGTCAAGACATGTGGAGATATCCTGATTGAGATCGTGGAACTGTTCGGCGATCTGCACACTATAGAGGAGAATCCAGATGTTGCTCGATTGGCCGCAGCACGCGAGCAGATCGCTCGTTCTCTCTAACAATATGTGAATCTCCCTGAAGCAGAGCCTCGCGGAAGAGGATAAACGATCTGCGGTGGACGAATCACGGAGAAACTCGAACAGACCGAGGAGGATCTTTATCTTCCTGATTAGAGATCTGGCGTTCTTCCGCTGGAACCGAGCCGGCTTACTTCCGGTGCAAACCTCGGTGGCAGTATCGATCAGTTTGAGCACGAGCTCCCGATCCGTGAGACCCGATAAACGGAACAGAGCTCCGGCCACCGGAGATTTCTTCTTCTTAAGGTAGAGAGGAACGGAGATGAGACCGCCATCGAAAGAGGAAGAGTACCTTTCTCCGCTGGGATTTTCGGATTATTCCCCATATAACTGGTTCCTCGCTTCAAATCGTCCAGTTCATCGTTTTCACCTCTAGCACTCAGGTCTTCGCTGCAAGAAATCACCGGTCCGGCGGGTAGCCCGCCGCTGTAACGGCCGCCGGTGGCGGAGAAGAAACCAGGGAAAAAGAAGCATCTAGTTTGCAAGGACCTGTCGTCTTATAAAACCTAGATTTTAGACGTCTTTAAGAAGTAAAAAAATTATTCGTAAACTATCTAAAGTTTATTAATTAAATTAAATTATTTGTTTTTAGTAATAATATTAAATATCATCTATAAACTGAAGCTGAACAAACGGCCAGGATTCTGCGACCTCGTAAAGTTTACGTTGACCTCGGGACCCGTGCCTCATGAGCATCTAGAACACGACGTCACCCCATCCAATGGGTTAGACTTAAAATAATAAGATTTATTTTGGCGCCACTTCCTTTGCGGGCGCGAAAGTCAATGTCTACGTGGCATTGGTTTATCACGCTCTGCCGACGCGATTTTTATATACAGTGATAAACATAAACGGCGATGCTGTCGCCACGTGGTTGGTGACCATGGGTCTTAACTCAAGCAGCCCGTCGACCTTATCGATATTCATTTTTCGACCAGAATAAAATCTACTTAAATGACATTTTCTATTTTCTTTATAATTTTAGGAACTTTAAAAAAGCAGTGATGGAACAGATGCGGGCGTGTACGGGTAGGTTCGCTGCCGCGTACGAGAGGGCACGAAGTGACCTGATTGACGTTCCTACTTCGCCTATCCGACTGGACGGGATACTACTTCCCCTCTTTTTAAATAAAAGTCTGAATTTGTGGGGTCCACTCCAATTTCTGGGCCCCAGCTTCTGCACTTATGATGGGCCCGGCCCGGCGGCTTTTCGGAGGTGGACTCCAGGAAAAGTGATGGGCCCAGTAAGTAGTTAAGCACGAGAGAATTCGACCTTTTCTCTTTCCATCTTTCCCTCCCGTTCCCTTTAACTTTCCCTTAGGAGGGATGGCGCGAAGTCTTCTCAAAATTTAATGCATGGAAATTTCAGAAAACCCTTTTGAACGAGACTTATTCCACGCAGACCCCCGGAATTCGATCGAAACGATCACGCGATGCAAATTACGGGACCAATAAAAAATATTATTCTCCAGAGGGGCTATCGAGAAAAATGCGTCTATTGAGAGTATAAAGCCGTTACACGGTCCGGTTGCAGCTCTGCGCGTCGCCTCCATCGACTGTAACTGTCGTCGCTTGAATTTCGGGCGAACCAGAAGAAGACAAGAGAGAAAGAGAACGAGAGAGAGAAGATGAAGTGGAGCATTCATCGAAAGCGGAAGCAGCAGCACCACCACCACCACCAAAATTGCTCTTCTACTTCCTCTTTCTTCAAGTTATTCCCGATTTCATGGATATCTAAGTTCAGACACACGAAGAGTGACAAGAAGTCTTCTCTTCCTCCCGATCATCATCTAACATCGCCGGAGTTCTTCGACTACGCTCCTCGACGACACTCCTGCGCTACCGCCGACGAGTTCCGATCCTTCGATCGCAGTAGAAGAGGCGATCTGCTGACGTCATCCAGGTTCGCTCCCGATTTTCCCCTTCTCACTTGCCGGAGCTGCAGACTAGACTCCTTCTCCCTTGCGCCGGAGAGAATGAAGGACACGAAGACCAGACGACTAGAGAGCTTCGCAGTGGTCAAGAGATCGACGGATCCACAGAGAGATTTCAGGGAATCGATGGTGGAGATGATCGAGAAGAACGGGATGGGAAAAGCCGAGGAGCTGGAGAGATTGCTAGCTTGTTATCTGGCTCTGAACGCGGAAGAGTATCACGGTGTGATCGTTAAGGTTTTCAAACAGGTATGGCTGGATCTCGATATAGAGATCGCTCACTGTAGCCGCCGGAGAGGAAGTCCCTAGTTTTTTATTGCAACGGTTTGATGATGAATTTGTTTATCTACTATTTGCTCCCAGAATTCTGTCTTTCGCTATCAACAGTGAGTGCAATGACACATCTAGACTCTCCGCAAACACACTTTCTAACGTATGCTGAAAAATGATCCAGATAGCACCATATCTATGAGCTGCTGTGCTCTCTCTCTCTCTCTCTCTCTCTTCTCTCTCTCTCTCTCTATTTTAATGAAGAGAAAGAGAGAGAGAGAGAGAGAGAGATAAAGTCATGTACCTGTATTATCACTACCGGGGAATTGCATGAAAAGATAGACACTACAAGTCAAACTGCAACCCCACACCAGCCAAGTGCAGACGCACGCAGAGAAACGACGGTACATAGGCATAGAGAGAGATATACAATGCCAGACAGCTAGAGAAAGAAGCTGGCAGACCTCTGGCTCCTTCCCGAGTTTTCTCTCTCTAGAAGGTGAAGAAGACGACATCTTACCGCCGGATTTCATGAGAAGATGTAGACCTCGTCGTACCCTTTCCCTGCGTCACCAATCCCCAGTTATAACTCTTGTGATTAGGGTTTATCTTATTTCCCGAAAAAAGAAATTTATCTGCTATGGAAAACTGATTCTTTGAGTCGGATTTCAGGATAAAGCACTGCGATTTCGCACCCGGAATTTCCGCAATAGGTGGGGCCTGAAGTTGTAGATCAGGTTTTCAAGCACCTGTGCCTCCGGCGGTCTGTTCGTGGACTTCCTCGCCTCGCTGCACACATAATGGAGAGAGAAACAGAGCTCGAATGTTTCCATGGCGAAAGAAAGAGAATTTAGCAGTAAAAAGAGATTGACGGGAATATTCAAGGAAATGGGGAGTGGAGAATAGACCGGGCACCTGATAAAATAATTGGCGGCGTGCTGTGTGACTTGGATTGCATCTTCACTGTGAGGAATCGCCGTCAGGCCCCACTCGAAAGCGTTCTTCTGTCATCAGTCGACGTCAAGACAGGCAGTCAAGAAAAAAAACCCTAGTTTTTTTTAGGAGGATTAGGGACAAATAATTACCTCCGGATGCCACTGGAAACCCGGTGACCGGATACCGAGCTCCCTGAACGGTGGATACGTAAACCTGGCCCACGAAATCGACCAATCAGATCCCAGATCGGGGTTCATCGCAGCCGTCCATAATCATTGACTTTACCCGTCCCTCGCCGTCAACGCTTGTGGTCAGTATCTTGAAGAATTCCGATAAATAGCGATTATCCTCGAACTTTACCGGAGAAATACCGTACTAAATATTTTCACAAAAAAATAAATAAGCAGTGATAAGGTTATTTGGAATATTTATTTTCCAAAAATAATATTTTCCCAGCTCACTTGATGATTCTGCAGCACCAGACATTCGCGGCTTAATTTTTCAATTAAAATCGGAGGAAACCTGAAATGGAGTAATTTAAAAATAAAAAATTGGCAGAGAATACCGACGTGGATTTTTATTTTAAATCAATTTGCCTCTGGAAAACAGTTCCTTCGAGAGTCGCGTGTTCCACGAAGGTCAGCGAGGAAGCTTGATTCTTCCCACTGAAATGCTCGAGAATGTCGTCATCCTTCAACCGGACCGAGAAATGATGAGATTCCGAGAACCGTTAATTAAAAAAAATTAAAAAAAATTACTCTGCTGATGATGAGACTCAAGATCTCGAACCCGAGGCAGATGGCAAACAGCGGAAAGTGCTCGCCCCCGTCGTTTACTTTCCATTATTTTCTGATGCGAGAAAAATTAATTATTATTTGAGAGGCTCAGAAATTTTTATTCGTGGAAAATAAAGAATTATGCCTGGAAGAGATGCCGAGCCGTATCGAGGTAAATACCGTCTTTGGCCCATCCTCCGGTGAACAGAACGCCGTTCACGAGATTCAGCTTCTGCGAGGAGTTACAGAGAGATATATGGTTAGAGAGAGAGAGAGAGAGAGAGAGAGAGAGACGAAAGAGAAGCTCACCTCGTCGAGGATTTCTCTTGGCTCGTTAAAGACGAGCGGAATTACGCGTGCACCGGCTGCCTGGACGAACCTGACGTAAGAGGCTGCGATGTAAGAAGAGTTCGTCGAATTGCTGAGTCGGCCGGAGGCGCCGTCGCCAGGATGAGTGAGAATTCCGATCACGGGCCTGTAATTAAGAGAAGAATTCAAAGAGGGACATCTCTCTCTGCGATGCGCCGCCGGCAGCCCGTCTTGATGAAGCTTCTCTCCTCCTCCTGAGGGTAGATAGGATGACAGAATTGGCGCGGCTGGGGCGCAGCGGAGGAGGTTCAGTAGGGTGATGAGCGCTGAAAGATACGCCCATTTCCACATCCCCTTTGTCACCATGGTCGGCGACTTTTTCCTCGTGCATGGTACGCCATTCATTGGAGGGGATTTAAGGAAATAGTGGGGATTTGGTGGACTTCATAACCTTTCTAAAATAAAAAAGGGGGAGTTTTGGAGTAAAAATTTTAACTAAGAATTGCAAGATTTGGAAAAAAAGAGCAACGTTCTCATCGCTTCAAATTAGAACTGTTGATTCAATCAGTATGGTGCAAATTTTAATCTACAGAAAAAATTCTTAATGAAGTCTCTGGCGATCAATATCAAATCCATCAAGAAAACATCCTTGCTCACTGAATCTATCTTTGAAGCTATAAATTATGTTGAAGATATTAGACACTAGAAGCGTGTGGGTTTTAATTTTTTCCTTTTTCTTGCATATAATTTTATGCTTGACTTTGCTATCTTTTTTCCTGCTTAAGCATAGACAATGCTCAAGGCATCAAAATCATAGTCCATACCATTATGGGAACACCAAGAAAATAATACAAAATGTTCAATTTCCTAATACATCACTCTATCACACCGTAAATGATGTTTCTACTTTTTAACCTTATGTCATTTTCGATGATTTCATAACAAGTTCAAGGTAAAGTTGTCAAAAATCCATGAAATATTGACATACTTTATGTGTAAATGTTTCCATGAATCGTATATCAAAATGAATGAACCAAAAACATTCACACCACAAGCCTTTAAGAAAAGAGTATAGTGAAGTTTCTAGATCTTCCAACATGCTAAGATGATTCCTAAATATATATCTCTCTATCCTCTCATCTCTCTCTCTCTTTTCCTTCTTTCCGCCCTCTATTGTGCCCTTCTCTCTCCCTCTTCATTCATCTCTTCCTATCTCCCTCTCTCTTTATGGTGCTTCTTTTTGGTTGTGGCACTAGCAACTTGTTTTTCCTCTATCTTTTCCCGTAGAGGCAGTCGTGAGGTGAGTGCTTCCACATTTGTTCTTACTTCAATTTATTCGAACTGATTAAATTGGATGGGAAAAGAATTGAGAATCATGTATACAATGGATTTTTTTGGAAGTTACAGATTCAAAACTTTCAGTTTGGAATGAACGTGAGGCATTTCCCTAACGTACTCTCTTATGTTGCCTTGTCTTTTATAGCTCATGATAGTTAGACATGAGAATAATAGTCTTGGCACTATCCTCTCAATGATATCTCTTCTCGATAGCATGTAAATGTGATTTTACCTTATTTGCCTCTTTGGCTATAGTATCCCTATAGGATTTAGGAATAGCACACTTGATGATCGTTAAGCTCATACAATTTGATCTTCTCATCTGTTGTGGGTACTCTTTTCCTTGGCAATGTAAGAGTTTTCTAGTTTAATCTAAGTTGGATAATTTACATTGGTGATTTATTAATGTTTAGAGCTTGATTAATAGTTTTAGCAAAAATGATATGAAAAAGGTTTATTTTTGTCAATCCAAGTACCAAAGGCTGGAGTGATTGATCTACGTTGACATCGGAACTTGGACACCAATAAGTATAAGCTCTATATTATTAATTTTTGTAATATTTTATTCAAACTTTGAATATCATCATTATTGTCTCATAAACACTCAAGTTCTCTTACGAAAACAATAGATACAGATACCCATAAATATGGATATTAATTACACATATGATTAAGTTTCATTTTTAGAAGTTTTTTCTGCATATTTGTCTGCTATTTATTTACCATTTTTGTAGAATATTCATGTCTATTGATAAAATTTGTCAAATTTTTCTATTTATTCCTATGCTCCTTTTTATTCTCTCTCTAAATTTTTATTGATTATTATCTAAAAATTTTCCTTTGTTTTTTAGGTACTTTTGGAAAATAAAAATAAATAAATAAATAATTAAAAAAACCCTAAACCCTTGTGGAACACTAACAAAGAACTGGCTCTCAAGTTGAATCGATGATCTTTCTCTCTAGTGGTCAAGAAACTCTCACTCTTAGAAATCACTATTTTGCTCTTGGCAATCAATCCTTCTCCTTGATGAAGATCTGGTCTCCTCCCTACAAAAAAAATCAGAACTCTCTCTAACATCAACAATCATGTCCTCTCTCTCTTTGAGCGACAATCTCGTCTTCTTCAAGTTGACAATCTCTCTCTATCTCTCTCTCTCTCTCTCTCTCGCTCTCTCTCTCAAGTTGACACATTCTATCTCTCTAAAAATCTATTGATCACCATCATCAAAAGAAGTTTGGAAATTCGTTCACATGTTTCTTCTTTTTGTAATAATTTTTTTAATTTTAAATTGAGTCATGGATTGGATTAGGAGTGTTTTAGATCCCAATTTCGATTTTATTCCTATAATCATCTAGCCTAATTCTATTGAGAGTAAAAATCAAATTTTAGATATTGTTTAGACTGTGTTTAATAGGGTTGATTTAAGTCGTTGGAAGATCTAATTTCCCCTAAAATTCAGTGTATTTGAGAGCTATTTTTTAGAAATCAAATTTTAATTCAAATTTAGGTTCATATAAGGTTTGAATCTATATCTTCTTGGGTTTGATTTTTCAAGTTTGTTTATCACCAATTTGGGAATTTTTAGAAATCTGATCATAGTCATTGAATAGGTCTTATTAGGTTGATTTCAGATTATATATAGATCAAATTTAGGGCCTTTTTGGATGAAGATATAAGGCCTAACATTATAAGGTTATTGAGAACATTATAGAGGCTTTATTCCTCTGATATTTAGGTGATTTTTCAAAAAAAATTCAGAGGCTAGTGAAAAGCCCTCATGTGAGGCCATGATTAAACCTAATCAGAGGTATAATAATAAAGATTAGAGGCAAACCAGAGATAGTTTAGAGGCTTAATTAGAGTCATCATTGGGGAAATTAGAAAGGCCTGATTATAGAATGATTTTTGGGTGTTCTCACAAGTATGTTTGAAGCCATTTAGGCTTGATTATATCTTATTTAAGAACTAACTAAAATGAATTTTGAATCTGTTTGCGCTTAAATTGAGGTAAATTTCAAGAGGTATTCTTTAACTTAGAATTTTTTACTATTTCCATATTACGTTGGATGCTATTATCACTTTCATGATAAGATATTTTTAAGATTGGATTGAATAAATTTTTAGGTTATCAATTGATCTTTTTGAGGGTTGGGTTAAAAAAATTTCTTTTAGTTTTGGCCATAGATCATTCTCATCCTATTAATATGTGTAAATCATGATCGTTGAAAACACAAATCATGTACAAAGGTTATACTCAACTCTTTGCATTTTCTCTTAAAACTTATAATAGTGACCAATCGAGGTCAAATACATAGACTAGGAGGTCAAAATATTAAAATTAAGGTTTAATTTTTTGTATTTTTGGGTGAAGAAAGCAAAAAAGATTGGTGACAAAGTGAGATGAACACAAATATGCGATGAACCAATCAAGCACTTACAATCTCCTATCAAAGATTAAAAATCCTAGATCAGATGGTGAAGTAGTGAATTAGGATTGAAAAAGGATGTAGGAATTTAAAATATGGAACAATAGGTCCTAGATTGAAACAAATTATCGTAATCTAAATATTTGAGATCAAAAACTCACTCTAGTGGTGCTTCCCAATCGATCACTCCTTCTAGAGTCCATACATCCAAAACAATGAATGAATGGAAAAGAGAAGAAACTCACTAAAGATGATGTTTGGTACAACAAACAATTGATCGGCTCTCTCTTACCTCTAGCTAGCCAATACTAAAAGTGTCTAAAGAAACGTAAATGCTCCATCCTTTAAATCATCATATGAGTTAATCCAAGTGACAATTTTTTCACAAAATTTTAGTTCCAAAATTTAATGGGATCATGGGATATCATGATTCCAATTTGGAGCATTTCTAGTCATTGATTTTCCCTTAAAAATTCTTGATTGATTGCTGGCCGTTTGATCTACCTTGACAAAGGTTGTGACACATGTGACTTCATGATTCACCATGTTGAAGAGATAGAGGCAGGATTAGCACTAGCATCTAGTCATCTTCATCAAAGTCACAACAGTTGAGAGTTCTTCATGTGTTGCTAGTTAATTTAGAGTGATGAAGAGAGTAAATCAAGAGTAATCAAGGCCATTGATCACATGGCCCACACTACAACACCTCAAATGAAGTCACGTGTCATGCTGAGGGAGAGCACAATCTATGGATCCAGTTCATTGAATCAGATGGTTCTGATTGGTGTCACTAATCAAAGTGTCTATACGCTACCAAGTGTCCCTATGAAAAAGAAGACCCATTAGTCCAACATGAAAAATAGTCAAAATATTTTTCTTACAAAAGCTAAGCCCATTAAGGCCAATCAATGATGTAACATGCTACTTAATACATAATTAAAGTAAATTCTCCCTTTGATTATACCACATAGGCATTGATTATGTGTCGTGTGGCACTGGCTTATCACGCCACATGTATGTGTGTCCACGTTAGCAAAGCCTTAAAAACCCCTTTTTCCATTTAAATAAATCTTGGAAAATATTTAGAAAATCTAAAAAATATTAGAAAATTACATAAACAATATTTAAAATTTGGGAAAAATTAAATAAAGATCTAGAAAATTCACTAAATGTCAAATGCTCATATCTTTTTATAGAAAAATACTTTTTGGTGAAGTTTTGACCATTTTGATCCTCATTACAAAATGAAAAAGAAAAATGAAAAAGAGATAATGATATTGATTGAAGAAAAGAAGAGAGGAGAAGAGAGACATATAAGGGAGAGGAGAGAGAGTAGAAAATCTAGAATTACAAAAGTACCATTATCGGTCGTATACACTCTCACTCCCCCTCAAGTTGGAGAGAAGAGATCAAATAAGCCCAGCTTGCGAGAAATGGAGTGGTAGGAGGCCGTGCTTAGTCCTTTTGTTAGAATGTTTACAAGCTGATGGGAAGAGCCAACATAAGGAGTGGTGATGAACCTGTCAAGTACTTGATGGTGAATAGCATGACAGTCAATCTCGATATGCTTGGTATGTTCATAAAAATTGAGATTGCTGGCAAGAAAGATTGCAGCTTGGTTATCACAATACATGGGCATGACCCCTACACTGGAAAAATAATCTCCAAAAGAAAAGAACATACCCAAAGCATCTCAGAGGAACCATGCATCATAGCATGTTATTTAGCTTCGGCACTGGAGAGAGAGACAATTTGTTGTTTTTTACTCCGCCACGTGACAAGATTCCAGCCAACAAATGTGCAATATTCAGAAATAGATTTTTGATCACCATGATTGCTTGCATAAATAGATTTAGAGTAGGCCTCCACGTGAAGATGATCATGTTGTAGGTAGAGAATACCACGTCTAGAGACATGCTTGAGACCTGCGAGAACACGAAGTGCAGGTTGCCAATAGATCTCGTGAGGCGCATGCATAAACTAGCTAAGGAGACCCATCATATAAGTGATGTCAAGACATGTGATAGTCAAGTAAATAAGATTCCCCACAAGTTGGCGATAGGCATGAACATCGACAAGTAGTGGAGAGGTGAAGTCCCAAAAGTTAGGCTTATAATCAATGAGCGATGCTCGGGGCTTATGATAACATGATAATTAGAAATGATAATACATGATTATTAATACATATTAAGGCATAAAAGATTTCATTCCCATGCATGTTATGATATTTATGAGTATTTATCTATCATTCTATGAAAAAGTCATTATAATATCAAAATATACTTATTTAGGGTTAATTATGATGAATTAAAGATTAATAATTTCATAACCCATCTTTACTTGAGATTATAAGTAGTTTTTAAAGTTAAATAATAAGAGAAATCCTTTTTATACATTCATTTTTATTTTCAAAAGTTTTAAATCTTGAAGAAATGAATATATTTTTAAAATAGAAATTAAATCTCTTGTTATTTATTAAATTTGACTTTTTAGAATGATAGATAATTAAATTTCTGATCAAATGAAAGAAATTTGGATTAATTTGGAGTTATATTTTGAAATTTATGAATTTTCTAATTTTTAGGGATTTTTTCGGATTTTTTCTGAATTTTTCTAAATTTTTAATGAATTTCTAAGGATTTTCCGAAATTAAAAATCAATTTTTCTAATTTAAAATCGATTTTTCAGAATATTTTTAGCGGGCAGGTGACGTGCCGCGATCTGGATCATCCGATCGTATCGCGATCAACGGTCAACACGAGGAGGCGACGTGGCCGCCTATGAAGCGTCCGATCGCTCGAGGATTCTCAACCATTGATCTTCACATAACTGAAGGGGGGTATGTGGCGAAATCAGATTCATCGAATCGCGTTTTAATCTCGACCGTTGATCAAGATGAGTTATAATGGTCGATATTAAACACACAAAAAACGCATCAAGAGTGTCCGATCGCGATCCAACGGCAGACGTTACGTGCGTTTTTAAAACGCATGCAACGTGGCAAAATCTTGGCAGTCGATTGACAATCCAACGGCAGACGTTACATGTATTTTTTATAACACATGCGACGTGGTGAAATCTCGACGGTCGATCGGCGATCCAACGGCTGCGACTTAACGGTAACAATTTGCATTGATGTGTTTCATCATAGCCGTTGATCAAAGATCAAGCGTTTCATTGGACGATTACGCCCAAATTGCCTATAAATTGATATGTTCTTCGAGATTGTAAAGCATTCGAGAGCAATTCGACTTAATTGAACTATTTAGACACCAAATCTCTTCAATCTCTTGATCCCAATTGCTTCTAGACTCATTTTCGCGTCCACGGAGTGCTTAAGATCAAGATTTCGACGATCAACAAGGAAGAAATTGACGCTTGAACTCCACGAATCGCGATTTCCAAATTTTGATGAATATCCTTGATTCCAGAGATTAATTGGATCAATTTGATCGTAATTGTGGGTTAGGGATCGTGTTTCATCCTAATCTATATTCGTTTAGTATTTAATTTCAATTTAGAATCGTAATTTAGGTGAATTTCGTTTTAATTTTCGTTTTTTCATTCTTTAGATTTTCGAAAAAATTGTCTCTATTCAATCTTCAATTTCTCCCCGAAATCAAAGTCAAATTCATTAATTTTTGATTCTGTGGATTCGTCTTCAAGTCCTCTTTCATTTTCCCCAATTTCTATCACTGATTCATCGTACGATTTGATCAAATTCGAAGAGATCATCAGAATTTTTCGTAATTCCCTGTGGATTCGACCCTTATTTACCATTATACCCCTCCATTCATGAATTATTCATTGACGAGACTAAATCGTATGGTCGTTGATTACACACAATTTAGTGTCAAAACAAAGTCCTAAACTTACCAATTTATGATTAATCAATTTAATTAATTAGTATAATGATAATAAAGGGTCGAATCCACGAAGGATTAGGGAAACTTGAGAGATATCTTTGAAATTCGGTCAAATCAGATGACAAAATGAGGTTAAAAATTAGGGAATTTATGATATTAAGAAAGATAACTCAATTTCGAATCCACGGAATCAAAAATCAGATGATTTGGATAAGAATTCGAAGAGTAATCGAGGTTTGAAGTTAGGTGAAAAATTCGTATCGCGAAATGATTTAAAACCGAAATTAAACCAAAATTAGACTTAATCTACGATGCGAAAAGTAAAATTAACACTAAATGATAAAAGATTAAAATGAAAACAAACAATCTAACCCAAATTTGTCTTCGAAATGATCCAATTAATCGCCGGATGCAAGGCTTTTCATTCCAAAATTTTCGAAGATGAAAGTGGAGTTGAAGACTTGATTTCTTCCAATTCTTTCGATCAAACTTTGAAATTAAATATTCAATGGAAGCGGAAATGTGTTGCGAACACAGGGAAACAAACGGCACGCAAAAGGTGAAGTACACACGGAGAATTTGATGAAGAATCGCGAACCCATTCTTCCGCCGCGAAGAACGGTTTTTATAAGGACGAAATGTGATCGCAGCCGTTAGATGAAGGCGCTTCGCGATGGATGGCTCAGATCGTACGTCAGCTGATCAAAACGACACTTCACTTGATCAACGTTGGATCTTGATCTTGCGGTTAAGATTGATCGGAAGTTCATCTGCGTCCATTAATCTCAGCCGTTATAATGAATGTGATCGACGGCTGCGATTTATTCACTTAAGTGAATAATTATGCACGTGCGTTGATCTTGATCTGGTGGATATCGTGTCCACCGCATCGACGCCACGCGATCATCGCGAATATCATCCAACGCTCCACATAGTGCCGCGTGTCCTACAATCAAAGAAAGCAATGGGACTTTAGTCCCACACGGAGAAAATAATGGGAATCAATCGGGTATATAATGTACGCGGTTATTTTGCGATCAATAATCTGTCTTCCGATAATCGGAAGACCTATATACATTATAAAATAATATATATAGTAAATATAAATACGCGTCCACGTCACATCCACGCCACGTAGGCAAGCACGCGCGTCCACGTTGCTCTGCCACGTGGCCTTGCGTGCCACGTCGCATCCACGTGGGCCCGCACGTAAAAGACCCCCTTTTTCACTTTATTTAACTATTTTAAATGATAAAAATTCGAAATAAATTATTTAAATTCAGGAAAAATTCCATAAAATTCTATAAAAATTTCTAAAAATCATAACTTTCAAAATACAACTCCAAATTAATTCAAAATTTATTTTGTTGGATCAGAAATTGAATAATCTATCATTATAAAAAATCAAATTATTAAAATAATAAGAGAATAAATTTTAATGAATTTAATACATTTATGTATCTTCTAAAATAACTTTATAAAATACATAAATATAAATAAAGGTCTTTTCTCTTATATTTTCATTCTCAAAACATGATTATGATCTCAATTATAATTAAGATTAAAGATTATAATATTTAATTACGTATAATAATCCATAAATGAGTATACTTTAAGATCATAACATGAAATAATACAAAATGATAGAAATATGCTTAAAATATGATAACATGCATATATTTGGAGTGATTAATGCCTTTAACTGCATTAATAATCATGTAAATTAATGTAAAAATAGCATGTTATCATTAATCAAATTGGTAAGTTTGGACTTTATTTTTACACGTGAGTGTGTGTTTTCAACGACCACTCGGTCTCGTCTGCTTACACCCTAGAAGTCTGACCTCTGTATGTATATCGTGGACATATTTTCGTTGGTTAAGAACCAACTTTCCTTGTCAATAAGCGAACTCGATGCCCAAGAAATACTTTGGAGTGCCTAGATCATGAATAGTAAGATGCCGATGTAATGAGCTTTGACTCAAGTAATGCCAAAAATGTCGCTCCTAGTGACGAGGATATCATCAACATATACAGCTAGTATGATGCATCCAGTAGAAGTAGAGATCTGAAAGATAGTAGGGTCCACTTCACATGGAGTCAATCATTGAGAAAGGATAAGCTGATTGAATTTTGCAAACCATGCAAGCGGGCTATGCTTCAAACCATAGATAGCACAACTTGGGTACTTGGAGATGACATACTTGGGTACTCTCCCTCTAAACTACATACCCATGTGGTTGCTCCATGAAGACATGTTCAGTAAAATCACCATAGAGGAAGGCATTAGACACATTGAGTTGATGAAGAGATCACCCTTGATTCATCGCCGACAAAACGATTTCGTGCGGTCGTTGAATACACACGATCTTGTGTCAAAAAAAGTTCCAAACTCACCATATAAATGATTAAATCACTAATTAAAGAGTGTAGTGGTAAATAAGGGTCAAATCCACGGAGAAATAAAGGAAATCTTTGAGATATCTTTGTAATTCAATCAAATCAGACAATGAATCGAGAAGAGAAATTAGGGATTTTAGTATATTATTGGCTTTCAAGGAATGTAATATTTCTACCAAGAAATATTTAGGGATTTTACCAAGAACCCTCCACTATTTCTCCAATACGAATCCACAAAATCAAAAATCACTGAATTTGGATTATAATTCGCGGAGAAATCAAAATTTGAAATTGAGATAGAAAATTGATCACGAAAATTGATAAAAACCGAAATTAAAACTAAAATTAACTTAATGTACGCTTCAAAATGTAAATCTAATGCTAAAGGAAGATGTATTAAGATGAAAACACTCAACCTAACCTAAAGTCGTGCTTGAAATGATCCAATTAATCGCCTGATTCAAGGCTTTTTATTTCGCAATTTTGAAAACAAAGTTCAGCGTTCAAGATGTGATTGCTTCCTATTCTTTCAACCAATTCTTGATTTCATACACTCCTCGGATACGGAAATGAGTCTATAAGATGAAGAATTCAAGATATTATAAGATTGTAGTGTCTAAACAGTTCGATTTGCTTAAAAATTAAAGAACATATTTTCACTTTGAAGAACATTTTGATTTTATAGGCAAATTTGGGCATAATCGTTAGATGTGTCGATTCGATTTGATCAACGGCTCAGATTGAACGTCATTTGGCAAATCGACGTCTTTAAGTTACTACCGCCTTATTCATGATGAAGCGTCCAGATTTTGCCACATCGAGCGTGAAGAAGAGGCATTGTTTTATGATGTCCGTTCGATCTTCATTCGATGATTGCGATGAATCTACATGTCTATTGGGCGCATTTAATCTCGACTGTTATAACTCTCCAGATCAACGGCTGATTTTAAAGGTCAATGATTGATCGTTCTTTGTGTATAGAACATCATTCCTAGTGAGTTTCTTCTATTTTTTATTCATTCCTCTTGTTGAATGCAAAAGGTCAAGTTCGAGCGAAATGTATGGGCTCTCAAAGGTGTGTTTGATTAGAGAGCATTACTATTTTTTTCATGAATCTTTAGATTAGGATCATTTTTCATTGATCTTTTTAATTTTCTCAATAATTTTTTCTACATTTTTTATTTTCAAAACGTCTATCACATTTCACTGTCCAATCAAGGATTTTTTTATCTTAAAAAAGAATGTAGAAGCATTTGATCGATTCATTGTATTTTATACATACATATATCTCTTTTCATTGATCATTTCTACTTTCTTAATCTAAAAAGAAGAAAAATATTCCTTTATTTTAATATTTTAACGATCCTCCTTGTTGATTCGACTTTGACTTACCAAAATTCTAAATTTCAGAACCAAATTCAAATATTTGAGTATATTTTTATACATGAACTTTGGCTTTTAACGACCATAATTTTATCTGTATCAATCATCCTTCCATAAGATGTCATTAGTGTCTAAGGTCAAAGAAATAAAAACACAACTGTGAAATGAATCAATCTAATTGACAGTTAGGTATAATATCATTCTAGGATTTATATCAATTAATTCAGTGAACTCTTTATCCAAAGAGCACCCACTATCTATCCTTGGTGCATTCACACCGATGGCCATAGGATTAACATACTCCTCATATGAGTCAAACGAGAGTGTTATTCTTTTCAAATAATTTGATATCATTCTCGAATATCTCATCTATAAAAATGTGTAGAAAATATGTTCAAAGAGTAGTGATCACTATATTATGATCTTATCATAATTGAATTAGTCATTACATATCCTCATGGACTTCACTAAAAATATCACACAAAAATGACAATGAATAAATTTCATTTTAATGAATAAAAACAAGAGATGAAGTGTGATTAACTTAGAGGCCACATAATATCCATTAGTTGTCTCCTTCGCTGCCTACTTGATTTGTCTTCTCCTCAATGGAATGTTCATGTCTTGTATTGCATCTCTTTCAGAGTCATGGTCTCCTTGGCTACCCACTCGAGTTGTCATCTCCTCGATCAACAACTCATAGCTTTACTCTAAAATTTCAAATATTTTGTTTTTTTTTACTATGCTCTTAGGTGGGCATGTTTTTGATATATGACTTACTACGAAAGCCCATAAGGGCCCAACATTTTCCATCTCCATGTTCTCTCTCCTATGTAGCTCTATACAAGGGCCTCCTCATGTAACCCTCACTCTACTGAAGTGCAATCTCTCATTCTCTCTTTTCTTCATTCCACATGTAGAAAAGTAGAAAGAGAGAGAGAGAGTAAGAGAATGGGAGATAATTACATGAAGATTCTCTTAGAGAATAGTAAGTTGATGTCAAATCAATGTTAAAATTAAAAAATATTATATTATATCTTTTGACAGTGGGGGTCGTCAAATGGACATGGAGGTGAATAGGTGATATACAACTAGTGGGCGATGGGTTGTGTCCTGTCATGGTGGTTCACTTTTTCATGCCCCTGTCGATTGGTTGAGAGTTCTAGGAAATGATGATCGATGATTGGACCAACACATTTGAATACCTCATTTGACCATCGAGCGGACAAAGTGGGCCTCAATCGCTTAGCAATTGGGACCCATATATCAATTGAGGCAATAATCAAATGAGAGATCAATCAGCAATCTCTCCTTGTAACTCTTGATTTGGTTATCGATTAGATCAAGGGGTGATTCTTTAACTTTTTAATTTTTTTTAATTCTACCCAATATTTTACTTATTTTAATATTGCGTTAATTTTGCAGTGCAGGTCATTAATCAGATTGATGATCACTTCATCAAGCACATTGATGCGTTGCCATTGATTACACTATCAATTGGAGCAAGGGGTCCCAATCCAATCATCAGTCAGAGTGAGGACATGGTCAACACCTCTCAATCCAAGGAATTGATCTTACTCAATTATCTAATCCAATGAATTGATAAGCATAAAATTGATCATAACCCCCTCAGTCAGATTGGATTGCCATTCCCCAGAGAGGTCTAGAGAGAAAGAGACATGTGGAGGAAGCGGGAAATGTCATTATAAACCTAGCAGGTAGATTTTCAGTTCGACAATATGACCTTGCCATTTATATAATAAAACTTAAATTCTCCTCTGAAATGAGATTATTCTCAAGTCCCATCCTACTTCTTGAGACCCGCCAGAGTGTATAAAAAGAACTCTGTGTTTCATGCAATTTTCACATGATAGAATCACAGAGCAGAGCCAGCCAGCCGCCTCCTGGTTGCATTAGACACTGCCACCTGGCCAAGCTTGTCACCATTAGCCTCCGGCAACCGCTCCCCAAGCGGTAGGTAATGCCTCAGCCAAACACCAGTGTACACCTGATGAATAGAGCAATGAATATGAACGAACCATTCTCTTTCGAAGAAATTAAAGCAAATGACTACTGAGTAAGAGTAACCTGTTGTGGCCTCATGATTTTAGTGTCAGGGTCATCCAGAGACTCCCGCCAATGGGCTAAATACCCAGCCATGCGAGGAATGGCGAACAAGACAGTGAAGAATTCTGGCGGGAAGCCGATGGCCCTGCTTGAAAGAGGAAACAAATGATGGAAAACAGCTCATTGAGAGCAACAATCTATTAAATTATGCATCATTGCCTGTAGATTAATCCCGAGTAAAAGTCAACATTCGGATAGAGTTTCCTCTTCACAAAGTACTCGTCTGATAGAGCCGCTTTCTCCAATTCCACAGCCACCTGAAAAATAATTCAAAGTTATCCATGTTTAGAATGTGGATATTATCCAGGACGATATATAAGGAGGACAATAAAGAGAAGGCAAAATTGGAATTTCAGCCATAGACTAAGCATAAGAGAAATGAAGGAGAATAGGATGGTGTCAAATTAAAAAAAAAAAGGCCTCTGTCACAATGAATGTCTGTGAAATCTGCTCTGATATCACAGAGAAAGAATGTAGGATTAGGATACAACTGCTCAGATCTAAATACATAGGCATACCAAACATACTGCAAATTACCAAAATAACCCTTGACAACCAGATAATCAGAATACCCTTAATGTTATTTATTGTTTTGGGGGAAAGAATTATAGAGAAGAAAACCTCAATGAGTGGATCCCGTCCAACAATTGAGAAAACTTCCTCAGCAAGCTTCTTGATGACCTTGGCACGGGGGTCATAGTTTTTGTATACACGATGTCCAAAGCCAGACATTTTTCGTTTCCTGAACATTTTCATGAATAAAAGGAAAATTTTAAATCGACATAAAAAGTAAAAAGATGTCTATAACTCAGGAAAACCAAAAGGAGAATACCTGTTCTTCACTCCTTCAATGAACTCGGGGATGTTCTCAACCTTTCCGATCTCACTCAGCATTTTAAGTACGGCCTGAAAAATGGACCATCAAAACGACAAAATATCTAAATTAAATAAACTGAAAAAAAAATTTCTGACAAAATAAATTTTCTAGATTTATTTAAAAAAACGTTTTTGAGTGAGATTAGTACTGTAATATTGATTTCTAAGAACTCAACCTTGAAATTAAAATAAGCTCAATAAGAAACTAAGTGAAGTGATATTTCATTTTTATATTACGGATTAAAGAGTTATCAGGGTGCAGTTTATGAGCTGTCTGAGGAGAGAGAATGGTGGGAAAAATCACAAGTCAGTTCACCATCAGTGATCGCAGTTCCTCCTGGGCCAAAATCTACTTTTGAAATGCCCAGATCCCTCCTTATCTGCCATTTCTCATCATTCCTCATTCAAAATTATACCTCATTTGCACCACCATGAAGAGGTCCATACAATGCTCCAACAGCTCCAGCAAGAGCAGTGTAAACATCCACACCACTGAAAAATAACGTTTTCACAAAGAGGGCCATATTTATGACCAAAATGTATTCATCTAAAATATTCATCTTTCCCAGGATGATAGTTACCTTGAAGCAAGGTGCCTGGCAGCTGATGTGGAGCAGTTCATCTCATGCTCTGCATGCAATATGAAGAGTATGTCCAGGACACGTGCCAGACGTGGATTGGGTTTGTACGCACGATTTCCCCTGTAGTTTATGCCATAAATATAACCATAAGCAGTGAAGAATCCTCTTGGAAGTGAAAATATTCTGAATAATTACTTA
Organism: Lemna minuta; assembly: GCA_024174645.1. Taxonomy (NCBI): domain Eukaryota; kingdom Viridiplantae; phylum Streptophyta; class Magnoliopsida; order Alismatales; family Araceae; genus Lemna; species Lemna minuta. The sequence continues at coordinate 4,433,236 of CM044114.1, forward strand.
CATTGAATCTAACATATAAAGGAAATTTTCAGAATAAGACAAACTGCTGGAAGGAAGAACCGGTGGCCGGCCAGCTAAGTGCAGGTAAGCGGCAGCAGCAATTGTTGGTGCCTATTTTTCATCAATGCAATTACATATAGGAACACTTTTCAAAACTTTAATCATAAAAATCTTCAACAATAGAGCTTCTGGTTGAAAGAATCATGGTTTAATCCTTGACATACCTTACCAAGAATCCTGGCTATCTGTTTATCTCTCACTTGCTTTGATTTGTAAAGATCCTGGCCCTGCATTGATTAATAGCTAAGTCATGCGACCATTTGAAGATTTATATTGACATGTGATATAAACAGAATCTTTTTTAGCGGTTGCATATGCCGATTAGGATAGTATCAACATAAAAGAAAATAAGATAATCCTCCACCAATATTATGTCCACACATACTCTTAGAGCAGGATTAGCATCTGGATGGAACACTGAAAGAGCACTCATAGCACTGACAAGTACACCCATTGGATGAGCATCGTGAGGCATTGATTGTATAATATCCTGCAAGAAAGAGAATATACCTTGAAACCGGAATCATTCCTTCCTATATTCAATTTATCAGAGTACAACACTAATAATGCACCAGAACACCCTGAGGAACAGCAGAATGCTGCGAAATTGCAAATTCCCAATCAGTCAGCTGGCTTTGAGATGGTAAAGAACCATACACTGGAGAGAACAATAGAAACTGTCATTAGATTGAACAAATTTTCAAAATAAATCCCACTTTGACAGAGAATTCTCACTTAGAAGGTAGGCCACCTCCAAGAATGTGCTCCTCTCAGACAATTCCTCTATTGGGTAACCTCTGTACCGAAGGATTCCCTCATCCCCATCAATGTAGGAGATGGATGAACGGACAGGTGCAGTATTAAGATAACCCGGATCATAAAGTTTGAGCCCCTTGTCATTTTTATCAGTCGTTATCTAGATAAAAATTAACCAGTTAAAAATAAAAAAATAAAAATTTCATTCAACAGAACCTGTTTATTTCTTAGCCAAAAATCCATATCATTTCTGTTCAAATTTTTGCCATTTAAAAGTATACTTTCTCAATGTTCTCAATGCATAAAAAGTTGACCCAATCCACAAACTCTTTATCCTACGAGACACGAATAAGATGGAATCAAGAAATTCAGATGGATGAACGAACGGGAGAAGCAATAAGATAAGCAGGATCATAAAGTTTGATCCCTTATCGTTTTCATCAGCAGCTATCGAGAGAAAAATTACCCATTAAAAACTCAAATGAAGTAAATTTCAGTACAAAGAATTTGTCTAATTTACCAAACCAGAAATCCAAATCATTTCCATTCAAATTTTTGTCATCAAAACTGATCATTTATGCTCTCCTGTTAAAGAGCCTCACCTTCTTTAAATCAGTAGCCCTGACGGTTCCTTCCTCGGACACGGGAACCTCGTACTTCTTCCCCGTCCTTTCATCAACAACCGTCAGAACGCCGCCAAAACCATTCACAGGCTGCTGGATCGCCTGCGCCGAAACCGCCGATCGCCGCAGGAAAGGAGAAAATTCGGAGCAGCAGCCAGATTTGTCCAAATGCGACAATAGAACAGTCAACCGGCCACGAACCGGAGATCCAGCAGGTTCCGCACGATCCATTGCGGACGATCTATAAAGCTGATCAAAAGAAAAATTAGAAAGAGAGGAGATTCAGTTTCTCCAATCGGATTCCTCCGAGGTTTATATAGAAAAATAGTGGACGTTGCTGGAGATAAACTTGGACGGATGACGTGCAGAAGCTGAACAGTCTGAGCGGGAAAGACGGTGCCCATTCCGAGGGGATTCCCCCAACTACTCTTAAAAAAAAAGAGAAAATTTCTAAAATAACGAATTCAATTATTTCTACGTTTTAAATAAATAAAAATCATATCCGTTTCCCTTCAGAGTCAGAAAATTTATTACAATATTAGAAATGTTTTTTTTATCAAGAAATAAATCTTTGCGAGTAAATAATTTGGAACTTTATTTAATCTATCGTATTTACATATTTAATATCCATTTTTTGTATTATTGTTGCAAAATATTTGATGAGGTTTATTGAATGTTATTTTCTGGATGATTTTTTTTTACCTGCTCAATTTATATTAATTTGATTTATGCTTTTAATTTTATAGTCGCCGGTGGTATGGTTTCAGACGGTTCGGATATAGCTCCGGCAACCCGATAGGCCCAATTAACACTCCGGGAGGGTTCTGTTCACCACCTAGAAGACTATATATACCCGTTCCTCAGGAGATTTCAATATTCTTCTCATTCTTTCATTCCACTCTCAATCACGCCCCTTGGGCTAGCCTTCTCCGTTGAAGAAGTTGCAACCGGAAGGCGCCTGGCATCTTCTGAGGAGATTGAAGGTCTATCGGTGATTTGAATCAGTAAGTTTCTTTCGATTCGGTCTTTATCTTCTTTAACGATTTGTGGAACCCTAATTTGGTCCGTGCCCAGGTCATCTTTAGGAATCGCGGTTTCGTGGTCCGTCTATTACTTCGTTTTCTTCTGTTTCTGTGTGCCATACTTCTTCTTTTGGATTTGGGTTGGTAACATTTGGAATTGTCGAGGGATCCTTTGAACGATTTTGTCCCTTATATGTTTCTTGATCGTATTTCACTCTTTAAAGAAGAAATTGTGAGGGGTTCACTTCTCATTATTTGTTTCGCCGTGAATTGGTGCTGACCTCTGATTAGTCTTCCTTCATTCGCCTTTTGTGATCAATGCATTGAGGAATTTATTAGAAGAATTTGCAATTGATGTAATCTATGGAGTCTACTTTATGTGTGCGTTTAGGTAAAATTGACGATTCCTTGGATCTATACTGTTTATTTTTAATTGTTACTCGTAATATGAGGTTGAACTTTTTGTATCTATTGAATATCGTACAGTGTCCTGCTTTCATTTTATATTTCTTACTACTTAATCCTCGAGACCCGGATGTGATTCTGTCTTTAGCAGTAGATAAATTCATATAATCCACTGCTGAATTTTTCTCGATCAGGCATTTATTATGGTTTTGAAGTGACTTTTTTAAGTAGGTGAATAATAATCACTTTTTCTATCGTCTATATCTCTTTCAAACCATTTGATTTCGCTTTTTATCGTTTTTGTAGTATTCCCTAACATTTCATGCCACCATGCCACTTTTACTAATTTCTGACTGAAAAATCTTCACAGAGAAAAAGTAAACTCTAACTATGGGAAAGAGAAAGTCAACCGCCAAGCCTCCTCCTAAGAAAAGAATGGACAAACTGGATACTGTGTTTTGCTGCCCATTCTGTAACCATGGTAGCAGCGTTGAATGCAGAATGTACGTCGCATTTTTAATCAGTTATTATCATGTTGACTAACATCACAAGTCTTTAATTTCTCAGTGACATGAAGAACTTGATTGGGGAGGCCTCATGCAGGATCTGCCAAGAGAGTTTCAGCACAACTGTGAACGGTATGCCTGGGTTTTTGGGAGTCTCCATCATGTTATTTTACTTGGTTAAGTAGGAAATTGATCAAATGTAGTCGATTGGCCACCTATCCTGATCGTACTCATCACTGACCTGACCTAGTCATGATCGTACTCTCTCTGGCTCCTTCCTCTCCTGCCCCCAATCCCCCCCTTCTTCCCTCTCTCAGCCCTTCTCTCTACCATCCTCTACTCTGCTGTCTCTTCTGCCACTCTCTCTCCTCTTCCCCCTCCCACCTTTTTCTCTCTCGACCCTTCTCTCTACAATCCTCTCTTCCGTTGTCTCTTCCGCCGCTCTCTGTCCAGCCCCTCTCTCCCCATTATCTTACCCGGCCCTTCTCTCTATCAACCTCTTCTGTTGTCTCTTCCGCCTCTTTCTCTCTCCCATCTCTCTCATCTTTCTCTTTCTCTTCCGTCTCTTTCTATTTTATGCTGTCTCTTCCTCCTCTCATTCTCTCTGCTCTTTCTCTCCTGCGCTCTCTTTTTTGTCTCTACCTTCTCTCCGAGTCTCATTCCCTCCCCTCTTTCTCTCCTGCCCTCTCTCACGTTGTCTCCTCCTCTCTTTCTCTCTTCGGTTGTCTCTACCCTCTCTCACTTTCTCTCCTCTTCTCCTGTCGTTATATTTTCAATGATTAAAATCAATCATAACTTATGATCCACGATGGATATCCTGATTGATCGAGATGAACCTCTTACTCAATACTCGGTCCTTGAGTTTCTCGATTCATATATTTTAAAGCGACTGACTCTATCTTTGTCTTCCTCTTCTGCAGCTCTGTCTGAACCCATTGACGTGTAAGTACTCAACTTTCTATTCAACACCTTAGAAAAGTGAAATGTTGAATTTCGTCTGATGATATGCGCAGATATAGCGAATGGATCGATGAGTGCGAGAGGGTCAACAACCTCGAGGATGAAGGGGCGTAAACCTGGCGTCTCCTGCTCCTTTTCTACTTTTACTAAGTCCTGAAGCATCATGAAGGCTGTAAAATATTATGCATCGTATTGTACACGCGAGAATGTGAAGTTTCGAGCTCAGCCCGTTGGAAAATGAATACTTTTTTCAGGGCTTGGCCGGTTTATGACAATTGTTTTACCTAGTCTGATAATTAGAATTAATCTTTATTCGATCATTCTGTGTTGTTTTCCCTCACCTCTACTTTCCATGGTTTCGATGGGTTTTGTGCTGGGGAAAGAGATTCCATCGGAACGAATCCTGTGATATCGGGCATGTGGTTCGGGATCCCCATTCCTCTGATGGTGATGGTGATGGTGATGGTCATGCCCGCAAATCCATAGATCATGATCGCAGTGTACATTTAATTAATCTAGTTATCCGACTATTGTAAATATTCCTGAGAAAAGATTCACGGTCCACTTTCAACACCATTTGGAGTTAACGAGCAAGAAGAATTTGATCTCTCTCTCTCCCCCACACTCTCAGTATCCGATCTTCAGATTCATCGAGCATCAGATCCAGCTGCACCGCCCATGTGTCTCTCATGCTACCTGTCGAGCTTGATAGTTCTATATCAAATCATGCCATGTTATGTCAGGCTATGTTATGATGGTATAATTGGCAAGTCGTGTTCTGCACTTTGATTGGTTGATCCATCGATCAGATTCTGTACGAATGAATCTGTAGACAGCTGTTGGATCGTGTGCCATGCTCGTTCCTTGTCTTGCGGTGGCTGTCATGGATAGCCCCCATCTTATCTCCGTCCGAAGCTTGCTGGAGCACGACAAAGTTGTCTGGTCGTACTAGGTAGTACCGTCTCCGAGCTCACCTGTGCTGCCCTTCAGCTGACAGCCGTCCCATATTCCTCTCCGCCTCTTCCGAACCGCAAGCTCTCGAATTGAAAAGAATGGCGGATTTATTCTTATGAATTAATAGAATCTCGTCTTTGCCTACTCATGTCGACAAGCCTAGCATTCTTTTCTCCATACATTCACAAGCTGGGAGCATACACAAGGCGAGGAAGTCATCTGCCTTTTTCTCTTTTTCTCTCTAGTGTGAGATTATCTGAACCTCCGACCGCCGGAGCCCGCCTCGCGCTGGCAGTTGAAGTAAAGAGCGGCGACGGGCGGTCCAAGGTCGTAGACTTCGGCAAAGTCGCGCGTGTTGAACTGCTGTCGCCAGCCTGGGGCGTAAACCGCTTGCCGGCAGCTCTGGCGAAAGAGAAGGAAGACGATCCTGTGGATTCCCAGCGCCGGGCGCGGGTTCTCGTAGGAGACGATCTCATATCCTGCAGCAACCCATCTGCCCGTCACTCTAAACTTCCTAAGTGAAAGCCCACTAGGGACGAATACTTTTCTCTCCCTCTCGTGAAGTGCCCCATCGTGGATTCCTAATCCATGCTCTCTGCATTCTTCAACTCTCTCTTTCTTCCCGACGTGCATGCATCTCTCTCTCCAGTGCTTAGTGAGAGAGATAGAGGAAAGAAAGATATAACTATGGTGTAAATATATTATTGGCTCTTGTTTCTTGGTCTTCGGATGAACAGTGGATAGAATAAAGATCGATCTGAAGATGGTTTTCTTTAGACGCTCTCTAGGGTTTATCCCTCACTCTACTTCCCTTATCGATCAGTACTTTTACATGCCGTAGTGTAAGAAACCTTTCGAGAGGGTCTCGCAAAAAAAAAAAAAAAAGACCAAACGATGCAAGCTTGCGATTTAAATATAGAGAGAGAGATTGGTTGATCGGTAGAGAGAGAGAGAGAGAGGCAGGTGGCCGACTCACCGTAGCTTGCGCCGGTTGTCCCTGGAATGTCGGTCACCAGCCTACAAAGAAATAATCGAATAAGCTCTTCTTCTCCATCTCTCACTGAGAACTGAGATACCCTTACCAGTGCAAGTACTCTCTTGAGGTAGGGTTACTAGGGCTTGGAGCATCGGGGTCTACCATCACCTGCCATATCCAAGACGAACAAATACCTTAGAAGCCGAATCTCTTAGAAGCCGAATGAAATGAACTCACGAGCGTGTAGAGAGATCTCATGCTTTCTCCACCAATGTTTACTCTGGGGGGGCTGACTATGGCGGAAGGCTTGAACTCGCAGCCGTTGGTGACTTCCCTGCCGGCGAAGCAGACCCTCAGAGAAGCTGCTCTCGCGAAGGCGTCCACCACGTCCCCTATAACATGGCTGACCACCAGAGGGTCTCTATCCGGCGCCATGGAAATGGGATTGGTGAGAGTTTCTCAGAGCTCGAGCTTTCCTCTTTCGTAGAGAGAAAGAAATTTTTAGAGAGAGAGAGAGGCCTAAGGAAGTAGGATTTGGGTGGGATATATATATAGATATAGAAGGGCCTACGCAACCGTTGGTTGCTTCTGGTCTTTGCGAATGAGACGGGTCTGAAACAGCTAGTTTTATGTCTTCTAAAGGGAAATCTGCGTGGCGTTTGGCCAGTCACCCTGTCGGAAAGCCAATGCTGCATGGAATAGTATCGATGACCAGCGTGTATGGATTTATGGATGAAGGAGAGAAGATTATATTCCTTGATTTTTATATGATTAAGAAATCGTTGAAGTCTTCATTCCCGAATGATGCCTCCTGCTCCACTTCGCGTTCTCAGGAAATGCCCGAGTATCTTCTACGTATTTTGTGAGCAATGCTTCCGTATTGAATTTTATCTCTGAGGGTGGAGATGACGACGACGGCATCACCTTGTAAATATCTCTCTCTCTCTCTCTCGGTCTCTTCCCTTCTGTTATCTTTCTTTTGTGATATTCTCTCTATGCTCTATCTCTCTCTCTCCGTCATCTGTCCGTCTCTATCTATCTTTTTTTATGCATCCTTGATGCACAAATACTGCCTGTCTCTGGAAGCAATCTCTCTCTCTCCATATCTGCCTGTCTCTACACAAATACTACGCAAATATCTTTCTTTTCTGTTATTCTCTCTATTCTCCATATCCTCTCTCTCATCCTGCCCAGTCAGGCAGTCACCACTCTTCAATTATCTGTCTCTCTCTCTACCCATTTATCATCTTTCTTTTCTTTTACTCTTCTCTCTCCTCTGCCCGAGTCGTTACTCATCAATTATCTATCAATCTCAATCTTTACTTTTCTATCGACTCTCTACGGCCCTTTCGATAGTGACTACACATATACTGCCTGTCTCCATCTATCAATCTCTCTCTCTCTAAAACAGTATCTTCTATTATTCTGTGTAGGTTGGTGTGCCGGTGAAGAGGAGCTCGGCAGGGGGAAGAGGGTTCAAAAGAGCGTTCTTCACCTCGAGCACCAGATAAATGATTCTACCTGTTGCAGGTTCTTTACAAGTCAGATAAACGATTGGGCATTCATTTTTGGTTCTCGGCTGTTCCATTAGAGGAAAAGCTTCTTCAAGGCGGAAACCGCGATCACTCACGTCTTTCCCCTATTGGCTCGCGTGTTCCTTTCCTTGCCATACAATCCGTCTTTTTTGCTCTACCTCTCTTTCTCTCTCTACCCGTCAATCAATTTCCCCCGGCTGTGTTTCCGCAACCGGGCTTCTTCTGACGGCGGTCGTGGTGGAGGCGTCAACGCCACAGACTTGTATGAATGCGGGGTCCCCCTTTACGGCCGCAAAGTACTCGTAGAGTCATAGAGTCCCATCTCTCTTTCTATCTCTCTCTTCGGATGATTGAGGTGACCAAATTCATGCCACACGTAAGAATAAAATTGGCGACCAAGAATAGACCATGATGTAATTATTCATAAGATATGAAGAGATTCCCTGATACGCCTCCATCTCTAGAAATGGGGAATTTCAAAAAGCGGTGGTTCGATTTGGCCAAATTCTTCAATCCCGTGGGAGATCAACGGAAAAGTTGGGGGAAGAGAGAAGCCTCCCACCTCACCACGTGGGACATGTGATGCCTGCGCTTTCAAACCCTAAACCTGATCCATCATCCGTAAGGTTCGCCTCCGATTCATCTGACCTCGTGCTGGTTGGTGGGCGCCCTCTCTCTCTAAAGTTGACTCCTTTCTCTCTCTAAACTCTATCTGATAAAAAAGTTTGACAAGAGTTTGATGGGATGGGTTCGTCGATAGACAAAGAACGGTGGCGTTCTGCGCTTCTCGTCATTCTTATCTGTTTTCCGTCTCTTCCAAGTTCCAGCCATGCATAACTTCGGTGAATGAACCGAACTCTTTCTGTCTCTCCCTCTAGCTGTGGAGCCGCTCACGTGGCTCGTGTCTCTGTGATGGGTATGCTCGTGAAGGTGTTGACTTTGATGGGTGGCGACTTTCGGATGTAAAGTCCGGCAAGTTGTACCGTGACAGTAGGAATGAAGGGAGGCCTGAGATGATTGATAGGTATGTGGCAATTGGCTGGAGATCACTTCAGAAATCATGGAAACGACCGCTGGTTTCGCCCCGAGGGTTTTGACCACGATGGAATGGAGGTGATTGTTACCATGAATCTTTACAAAGGATATCATCCACAGGGAGTTCCTCTCGCTCAAGACTGCAACATGGGCTTAATCCGTATGGTTTCAGAGATCTTGAAAATCAGAAAATGAACATGGCAGGAGGAAAAGATTTCTTTATTCTATATTTTCTTGAAGTTTGAAAGGAAGTGAGCAGATTATTGCCTGTGGTTTTTGCATCACGAAGTCAAAATGCATTATCCTTTGCTAGATGACATTGTCGGTCAGGGAGGAGTCAAAACCCTAGAGTGCTAGGTCTCTGCATATACCTACCCTATAGACAAATGCGAGAGAAAGGTAAACGACATGGGCGACAAAAAAGTTTGGCCTAGTAAGCTAGGGTTCCTTAGAGGGATCATGCAACTTCCCCTACAGGAGCCCTCAAGGGTGGCTCAGTGAAAAATATCCGTAGTACCTCTCTCTCTCTCTCTCTCTCTCTCTCTCTATCTCTCACACACACATGCACGCACCTGAAAGCAAGGGAAATGGTCCACATCTGGACAGTCTACCCTCTGCTTGTAGATCTGCTGCCTAAAACGTCTAACCACCACCCAACATTTCCCCATGAAGAGAATCCGGTTGCTTTGAAAGCCATTACAGTGCATGATGGGTAAATTTCTCCTCCACCATCACTCCTGATGCACTCTATCTAGTCAATTCTACCAATAATTAGATTTTTTTAAAGATTCTATACCATTTGGTCAAATTGGATTATGAGGCAAGATTACTTCAGAAATGAGATGGTTGAATTGTGGGATGAAGAGAAGAATGCAAAAGAACAAATCCAATGCAGACTAGACTTCAGATGTTCATGTGAATTATTCATTACATGTCTTCGATGATTATGAAAATGCAGATATAGTATTTCAGTTATCATCATTCATTTGAGTGAACAGGCCTCTCAATAGAAGAGTTAATTTAAAGTTGACTTGCATGTACTAAGCTTTGTCCCTTTTCCATGGACTGCCATCGTTGGATTTGTTAGACTATCCTTAGCAAGCTGAATAAAGCCCATGATCGACTCTCTCTCTCTCTCCCCCCCCCAACTATCTCTACTATTCTATAACACACATGTATTTAGAATTTCTGGTTTGAAGAACGAAAAAGTTTGGGTTTTAGATTGACAACTAGTGAGTTTCTGTTCACAATTTTTTCTCTCTCTCTCTCTCCCCCTCTCTCATTATGATTTTGTTCTCAATCTTATCCTTGTTCAAATATATTGATAAATGAATAAATATATATGTTTAGAATCAAATCTATATCCTATAAAATCCTCTCAATCTTTCTGTATAGATTAATTAATTAAGGATTTATTTAATCCAATTGACAGGTTGAGTTGACAACCCATTGAGTCCAAGCTATATCACATACTCTAAGAGATAAATAATATATAAGAACTTTCATATGAAACCTTGCCGTCATCGGTTACCATGCATGTATAATCCTTCATCTACACAAGGCTCATGAATGACTTAGAGTATGTTGAACTGTCAAACCCTAATCAATCACTTAATTTAGTATTGGTGCATGGAGGTAATCATTAGGAACTCCTTCAATATTTCCACTACCTTGGCCGAGGATTTCATCTCATCTCATTCCTTGAGTCAATCTCCTCAAATATTGAGGGCAGTCAATCCCATCTTAACTATACAATCATCTTTGAGGACTTTATGTTATATCCAATACATGACATTTTAGAGATCTCGTGGCTAGGGATTTATAAGTCATAGTCAAAATGGCCATCCATCCAAAAGATATGTTTGGCATATTAAGTCAAAAGACCACATACATAACCGTGACATAAATCAACATGATTGATAGTTAGGTATAATACCATTCGATGATTTTTATGGATCAATTCAATGAACTGTTTCTCTAAAGAGCACCCACTATCTATCCTTTGTGTCTCAATACTAATGGCTACAAGATCAGCCATACTCATCATATGAGTCACATCAGATAGTGATATTCTTTCTAAATAATTTAATGTCCTTCCTGAATGTCTCATGAATAAGACTATTTAGAATATATATTTAAATAATAGTGATCATTATATTATGATCTCATCATAATTTACTTAGTCATTATATATGCTCGTAGACTTCATTACAAACATCACATAAGAATAAAAATTAATAAATTTCATTTCAATGAACATAAACGAGATATATGAAAGTGGGATTGGCTTATAAGCCATATAATATCCTTAAGGTGTTGCAAGAAAGGGGGCCACAACATATGATAATGTCATAGTGGCGCTAAATTGGAAAATTTTGCATGAGGGTAGGCAATGTAACAAGGAAAGGTGGAGAAATCAATAAGTGCAAATATCTAACTTGGTGGTGGCACCAAAAGATCAAGGATTGCTCTGATACCTTGTGGAAAGAAGCCTTGGTATTGATGGATATTATGTGGCCTATAAGCCAATCACACTTTCATATATCTTGTTTATGTTCATTGAAATGAAATTTATTCATTGTCATTCTTGTGTGATGTTTGCAATGAAGTCCATGAGCATGTGCAATGACTAAGTGAATTATGATGAGATCATAATATAGTGATCAGTAGTCTTTAAACATATATTCTAAATATTCCTATTCATGGGATATTTGAGAAGGACATCAAATTATCTGGAAAGAATAACACTATCTAATCCAACTAATATGACGAGTATGGCTGAACCTGTAGCCATCACTATGGAGACACTAAGGATAGATAGTGGGTGCTCTTTGGACAAAGAGTTCACTGAATTGATCTGTATGAATCCCTGAATGTTATTATACCTAACTATCAATCAAGTCGATTCATGTCATGGTTGTATATGTGGTCTTTTTCACTTGAGACATCAAAGACATCTTGTGGATGAATAATTGTATTTTGATTGTGACTTATGAATCCCTAGCTACAAGATATCTAAAATTTCATATATTATATACGACATGAAGTCCACGAAGATGATTGTGTGATCAAGATGGGATCATCTGCCCTCGGTATTTGGAGGAGATTGACTTAAGGAATGAGATGCGATGAAATCCTTATCCAAGATAATAGAAATATTGGAGTAGTTTGTGATGATTTCTACATTCATCAATACTAACTTGAGGGACTGATTAAGGTTTGACAGTTGACCATACCCTAAGTCATTCATGGGTCTTATGCAGATGAAGGTTTATACATACATGATAATCGATGACGGAAAAGTTTCAATAAGTGAGTTCTTACGTACTCCATATCTCTTAAAGTACGTGGTGTAGCTTGGCATCCAATGGGTTGGCAACTCAACCTATCGATTGGGTTAAATAGATCCTTGATTAATTAATCTATATGTGAATATAAACAAATAATTAAGGCTGACAAATAAGGTGTTATTTGATGACGAGACGAGACCGCGAGGTCGTCGATTTCACACGGTCTCGTGTCAAAAATAAAGTCTAATTTACCCATTTATGGAATTAATAACGAATTGAGTGGCATAATGGTAAATAAGGGTCGAATCCATAGGGAATTAAGGTATTTTTGAGATATCTTTTGGAAATTGATCAAATTGGATGATGAATTTGAGGTGAGAAATTAGGGAAAATGGTAGATTTAGAAAGATAACTCAAAGATCTGTCCACGGAATCAAAAATCACTCCATTTGGATTAGTAATCGCGGAGAAATCAAAGAGTGAAGTGAGATGAAATTTTTGGAATCGCGAAGATCACAAATTGAAATTGAAAACGAAATTGAGCTAAATTAAGATCCTAAACTAAAAATTGATGATACATGACGATAGATTAGAGGAAAAACTTGTTTTTCTAACCCGAGATAACGATCGAATCGATCCAATTGATTGCCGGATCGACATCTATTCATTCCGCGAATTCAAACGTGAACATCTGTGTTCAAGAGACAAATTCTCGATGATCGATCGACGAAATCTCACTTTTAAACACTCTGTGGATGCGAAATCAAGTCTAGAAGCGATTACAAGTGAGAGATTCAAGAGAGGAAGGGTTTAGATAGGTCGATTGAGCGAATTCCTTCAAGAATGCTTACAAAAATCGAAGAACACTTCGTTTTATAGGCCAAATTGGGCGTAACCGTCCGATTGATGCGTTTAATCCTCATCAACGGTCCGGATTAAACGCATCAAATCAAATCGTTACCAAAATGTCGTGGCCGTTAGATCACGAATGGACGCTCCGGATTGATCCTCGCGATGTGCGTTATAAAACGCATCAAACGGCGCCCGTCGGATCGCGATCCGACGGTCGCGATGCGTTTCGGCGTGTTAAATCGTGGCCGTCATAACTCCGCATTAAAGTCACATGCGCGATCAAATGATCGGTGGTCCGCGCAGCCACGTGATCGACGCGCGGATTTCCATTGCGCCGCCGATCCAACGTCCAACATTGATCCACGTGCCTGCAATTAAAACAATTGTGTGGGACTTAGTCCCACACGGAAAAAAATTAGTGAAACACGTCGGGTTTATAAGACCCGACGAATTAGTAAGTTGAATACCCTTCCAATATACAGAAGGCTGAATACCCTTACTATATATAATATGTAAAATATAAATATAGAAATACGTCGCGTAGGCGCCGCGTGGGCCTGCGTGGCGCTGCCACGTGGCCCTGAGTGCCACGTCACATCAACGTGGGTCCCGCGCGAAAAATAAAATGCTTTTTGTCATTTTTTAAATTATTTTAAACGTTTTAAATCGAAAATAAAATCAGAAAAATTTGGAGAAAATCCCTAAAAATTGTAAAATTCATAACTTTCAAAATACAACTCCAAATTAATCCAAATTTCTTTCATTTGATCTGAAATTTAATTATCTATCATTCTAAAAAGTCAAATTATTTAAATAACAAGAGCTTTAATTCTTATTTCAAAAATACATTCATTTCTTTAAGATTTTAACTTTAGAAAATTAAATGAATGTTCATAAACATGCTTTCTCTCATTATTTAACTTTAAAAACCACTTATAATCTCAAGTAAAGATAGGTTATAAAATCTTTAATCTTTAATTCATCATAATTAACCCTAAATTAACACATTTTGAGATTATAACATAAAATTGCATAGAATGATAGAAATGCATTCAAAGTATGATAACATGCATATAAATGGAATGTTTTATGCCTTATTGTGTATTAATAATCATGTTTTATCATGTTAAGATTTCATATTATCATTTGGTCTATAGAGTTATTAACTAGTGAGATATATGGATCGAGAGGGTCATACTCATAAGGTCTATGGATGTTGGTAGATATAGACATAATTATAAGGGTTTTTATGAAAAAACCTTTGGTTTTACCAAATGTCTATAAATAGGGGGAGAACGACCACAAGTCAAGGTGCCCATGCAAGCCTTGTGAGAATTCTCTCCTTTCTTCTCTTTCTCTCTTAGTGAAGAGCTTTGAGACTGTATGAATATCGCTGAATAGCTTCAAGAACTCCTTCAAGGAAACCTTGTAAGTATATTTTCTCATACATACTAGATGATATGATCATCTATTCTTAGTGGCTTAGTGTTTTGAATATCTGATTCAATGTTTTCCGATGCATTCGATGTTTCGATCAAAATTTTGAAAGTTTATCGACCTCAGAACCTAATAGGTTTTGTACTAATCCAAAATGAGAAAGAGAGAGATACATAAAAGAGTGGAGAGAGAGAGAGTAAGAGAAATTCTAGGCCTAGCGTACTAACATTTAGAACATAGAGATGGAGAGAGGTAGATAGAGAGCCCAAAAACAAAGGTGATTGTGTTGACAAGATGAGATTATCTACCCTCTATACTAAGAAGAGACATACTTTGGAAGATGGTGTATGAGAGTCTATGGCTGAGGCAAAAAATGGAAATACCAAGAAGGATTATTTTGATGATTTCTAATTGCACCAATTCTGGCAAGAATGACGTAAAGGTTTTGCATTTAACCATGCCCTAAATCATAAAGAAAACAATGTATGGTTAAGGAAATATATGCCTATAATAATTATTGATGGATGAGTTCCATGTGTAGGTAGAATTACTAATAAGTCCAATTTTAGGGTTTTAAATATGTCATTTCAAAAAATTATACTTACGCAATAATATTTAATAGATTTCACCTAGCGAATGAATAACCAAGTATAGAGTGAATAAGGTTTGAACAACAAAGAGGAAGGTCACCATATCTAACTTTTTATTCATGCAAAAGTAAAGAAAGTGAATGAGACTAACAATAGAAGATGAATGCAGTGTGATGATTTATGATATTCAAATCTCACTTTGAAGGTAAGAATACTCACGATTAGAAATGAAAATGCTGTTTTAAAGGGTTATGATTAGATAATAAAATTTTAGACTGAAATAAATGATCAACATCAAAATTTTATTAGAACGTGATCAAAGACACTATTGATGCTCCTCTTTCGCACCAAAAATGAGGAATGAAAAAAATAAAAAGGAATAGGCTCTTTCACTAAAAATGATGATCAAAACAGAAAACAAGATCCGTTGATGCCCTCTTTCCTTTAGCTTGCCAAATTTAGAAGCATGCAATAAAATGTGAAAAAACCCCTAGTTCTCCCCGCTCCTTTTTATGATAAGAGGGTATAGATGGATAGAGTGACAAAAGAAAAATTTACCCATAATATTTCAATTCCTTTTGGATCTTCTGATATCAAGCCTTGAAAATGGAACATTCATAGCCACAGGTATTTATTAGTAAATAACATGGTACTCTATTGTTATATATTCATACATTTGGCATATATGATATGTGAAGACTAACTTAATCCTCGAAAGAATTGGTCAACCATGGAAAGCAACGTCACAATATTATTCTTGGAGGGTCAATGGAAGATAGGGAGATGATAGCTCTACCCTTTTCCATTATTCATGATATTCATTGAAGTTGTGTTTCAAATAGATTGTGCATGCAGATCACATGCATGGAGTGAGAAGCTCAATCACCTTATGTTTGGTCTTACTCATCAAGTTTCTTTGAGCTCTAGTCACCTTCTTCTACCCATGATATGAATTAATGGAGTAAATTACAAGCATTGGACTCAATTCTTGGTCAATTTTTTCAACCAAATATGTTTGATACATGGCTAACTTCAAATTTTTCCCTCTACATAAAACATTAATTTAACCTCCCCCTAGCTTCTTCTCCATTACCAATGGCATCTTTCTCCTTTCACCTGTTTTCTAACTGTTTGACTCTACTCAAGGTCGTTGCGAGCTCGCCGCATTGGGCCTCCATTCGACCAGATTGGCAAATATGACCCTGCCCTCGTCCAGCCATTAATGCAGACAAATCAAGTGGAGGGAAAAATCTGCAAAGTCTCTCCCTCTCTCTTGGAGAGAGAAGAGCAGAGAAGAGAGGAGCAGGGAGAGAGGGTGAATAGGGTACAGCGATCATGACCGAGTCAACTTCAATCCGACACGATGAAATCAAACTTTTTGGTGAAAATCAAACTCACTGATCTCGCTCAATTTTGATTGGGTAACAAAAATCACTCAACATTGAAATAATTTATGAAAAATCGTATCCTCCACCATGGCCACTGCCATGATCAAAGCTTCTTTAGGTTTTTGACTAAAATCAATGATGATCGAGGCTCATTTTGCAAATTTTGATCGGCAATTGATTTCAATTCAGTCCAATCAAAATCAAATTTTAATCACAATTGCCCTACGTTAGGTGAGAGTTAGAATGCCAGTATTTCCTCTACTCTGTCTACCATCTCTCTGCCAATGTACTACGACCACGACCCTAACCAGTGTCTTTGGCAAAATTAACACCTCTCTCTCTCCCCTCAAACCCGCCATCCGAGCCAGCCTCGAACCACACCCATCCCACCCTTAAACCTGGAGGCAGCCGCAGGCGGGTTCCGCCATCCCACTATCCCTGGCATGCATTTGGAACTTGAGTTTCAAAGCGGGACAAATAAGCAGATCTGTGTGAACAAAGAGAGCCCCGAACATCCAATTCCCTCTCTCCTTGAACCACATGCCATCGCCCAAATCATAGAGCCAATTAAGTCAGTGGAGAGAGAGAGAGAGAGAGAGAGGGGTGAGAAAGCTATACACAAGGGGGGATGGATAGAGAGTAGGATGACGGTGAATCACCCCACGGCGGAACCTGAGGCCATGGTTAAAGGATGAAGATGGCTTCTCTTGTGCACTGAGAATATGGGTCGACCCCAGTAGAGAGAGCAATAGATGAAGAATAAGGCCGGAGAACGACGGGGCTGGCGGTAGAGAGTCATGTTCCAGCAATGTGAGAAAAGGGGGAACCGAATTGGCGTCGCACGTGCTCGGGAATCAGCTTGGCAATCAGCTCTGGCGATGCCCCTAACAACTGAATGAAGAAAAGGGGATTACCCACCTGAACAATGAGGCAGAGAGAGACAGAGAGAGGAACTGACCTCCTGCTTGAAGTTGAACAGCGGTGGCAGTGGGCGGCCATTTGGCAACTTTGCATTGGGCTCTCTAAGCTCGTCGAAGAAGGGATGCGCGCATGCCTCCAACTGTCCACATCCCAGGCCCCAAAATATCAGTTTCAATCACCAATTGGTTCCAAAATAAAATTAATACCCTCAGCCACCGACATAACACTCAGTTATAACTGGATTCAATTAAAAAAACTATCGTAATTTATTTTCATGAACTCACAGCCGTGCAACGAAGACTAGGTGAGTACTGAAGCAGCCTTGATGTGAGATCTATGGCCTCTGGCGGCATCCGCTTATGGAAAACCTGAAAAGATGAATAAATCAATGAAATGGTCCATGCAGTTGCATTTATATCTTTACAATTACTATTATCTAACTTTATGCCATGGGTGAGCTTTGATTTGAGGAAATCTGAACTCCGTGTAATTGGGATTCATGCACCGGATTTCCTCCCTTGTTGGGGTTCCAAGAACCTGCTTGGGAAAATCTCACTGTTTAAATAAAGAAATTGCAAGACGTGTATGGTAAACAATATTTGAAGGTTGAGATGACACCTTGATTATCTCTACCAGCTGGTCAACAGCACTTTCCCCAGGAAACAACGGCTACAAGAAAATAAATGCTGTGAGGATTCCATTCTAAATGAGTAAAGAAAATTATTAAGTACAGAAATTCCAACCTGCCCAAGGAGAAGTTCTGCAAGAACACAACCGGCAGACCAGATATCAATCGATGTGGTGTATTCTGTAGCGCCAAATATGAGCTCCGGAGCCCGGTAATACCTTGAGCATATGTATGATATATTTGCTTCTCCTTTAACCTATTATACATAAATAATGATATTTAAATTGAGCCATGTAGATTAAACAAGCGAAAATAAATGAATCCTGGATTGTACCAGCATTTTGGCACTGCCAAAGTCGCAGAGCTTCACTTGATGGGTCAGAGGGTCTACCTGCACAAAAAACAGACATCACAATTAAACAAAGTCCACAAAAGAATAAGATTGTTTAAAAATAAAATACCAGAAGATTCTGTGGTTTTACGTCACGGTGGCACACACCTTGACTGGTGTGAATATATGCTAATCCTCTAAATATCTGCACAATCATAAACTTTCAAGCATTATAACCAGTATACTAGCAAAATGAAACGAAAGGATTCTCCACCTGGTAAGTGTAGAGCTTCACATAAACAAGAGGCATCATCTGGTTCATGTTGCTGTAATGCTTCAGCACCCGGTACACAGTCTCGGGGACATACTCCATGACAAGATTTAGAAACAGCTCATCTCTACTGGTTGTCGAGAAGAAACAGTGTTTCAAGGATATCACGTTTGGATGATCCATTGAGCGCATTAGTTGCAGCTCGCGGTTCTTGTATCGTCTGTCCTGAAGTACTTTCTTGATGGCAACTGTTTCTCCTGTTTCTATGCATTTTGCCTGGAAGTTTCAAAATATCTGAGTAGAATATAGGGATAAAGGAATAAGTAAAGAGTAAGGTCATAGAAGTAACCTGGAAAACGATGCCGAATGAGCCGGTTCCCACAACTCTCTCTGCCATGTAGCTGATTGTCTGCAAGAGGGAGTTGAAGCATAACTGTTACCTGCAAATAGAGCACTGTGGAAGACAAAAAAAATTCTACTTCCTTACTCTTTTGGGTTCGCCGTTTTTCCCTCCTACGGTGGTCGAGATAATATGACCAGTGAGAGGGTCATTCCCCTCAACAACAGTGGCTTCCTACACAGTATTACAGGATCAATTTAAAGAACTTGAATATCATCTGAATAAACAGCGTTCCTTCATCAGATATCGTAAAATAGAAGAAAATTATGAGTTTCAAGTTGTGGGGCTAAATGGATAAAGTATCCACAGAATCGAATCTAACGAATAAGCCAAAATCATGTCGCCTGACAAAAAAGAGAGGGATTGCCAGCCACATCTTCTGTAATACAGTGAAGACCAATATGTGAGAAAACATTATAAAGGCGTGTTAAAACGTATACGACTATGAACGACGAAAGACTTGGTAAGGAAATCAATATACTAACGAATCTTTAAGTCGTTGAGAAAGCAGATTTCACAGACGAAGAAAACTATGTAAAAATATTGGAACCTAATATTTCTGGAAAGAAGGAACCATGAAATACGGAAACCTGATCGAGGAAAAAAAGATTGGAACCAATGCAGTATCAAACGGAAACACAATGGAAAAGGGAATATTGTCTCGAATCGAGAATAATACAATACGGCCAGAGTACGGACGAAATAAGATAGAAGAATAATTTCAAGACGGATGGCACAAATTCCAGGCAAAAAAGCAAATCAACGCGAATAAATCCAACAATGCCGCAAAATCACTCGCACGGAAAACGGAAGAAACCACGAGAATAGCCGCGATCTAACCTAAAAGAACCGAGCAATCGCAGATCTCGCCAACACAAACCGGGTAACGAGACACGAGAGCGCGGGCCGAAAAGTAGAAGGACCAAAACTTCAAGAGCAACACGAGGAATAAACGAATGCAAAAATACCTTCTCTTCTCCCAAATCGGATCTCCGCGGCGCGATCCTCGACAGCGCATCGTTGGAAATGTGCTGCGGAGGCTGCGGCTGAAGCTCCGGCAGATGTTGAGATCCCGCCGGCAGAGAAGCCATAAAGAACCTCTCCGTACGCCACCTCCTTCCTCGCCGCCCTCCTCTCTCTCGTCTCAACCTTGCCCCTCTCTATTTCCCTCCCCTCTTTTGACCCAGGCCTTCATCATATCCCCTTCACGTTTACAGTTTTCTCTCGAATAAAAAATTAAAATTTTCCACGAGTAATATTTTTACCCTGGCTAACTCAAAATTACTATAAATAAATGATCAATTTTCCCGGTCGTACCCTTCTACAGTACTACGCGACAAGCGGGAAATCCAACACATTTTAGGGGTAGTATTGTCTTTCAAAAAATTACGTGGGACGCTTTTCTTAGGGGGCACTCGTGTAAATTGCCAAGCGTTTCTGAATGTGACCAGTCTTGAGGATTGACTGAATGGAGAGACGGGGGCCTAACCGGTAGCCGGATTACCGTGATCCTAGCCGTCAAATCAAACTTGGACGGCAGCGTCAGAGTAAAAAGTCCGGTCGGTCGGATAAGGCTCCGAGATCCGAGGGAGCAAGGGAACGGTTGGCCCCCCCCTCTTCCCTCAAGAGCATCGCGGGCGCCAGCTCGGACTCGATCGGGTCAAACGCCAGCCGGACCGGTCCAAACGCGGCGATCGAAGCGGTCCAGCTACGCACAAACCCTTTCCTCTCTGTATCTCATCCCCTACATGGCTACACGTAGGCGCCAGCTAGAGAGCTCTGCTCTTCAGTTCTCCATCTCATGAAAGAGACAGTTCAGCTGGGTAGCCTTGAATTAAAAAAAACTGAAATTCGTTTATTTCTATGTAACAAGACAGCACTGAAGACAAATCGAAAATTCGAACAAGAAATTACCTAGATCTTAGATTTTAGATCCATGGTGCGGCAGAGCCAAGAGTCTGTAGGAGGGCGAAGCAAGACTCCCAGATTTTCTGCTGCCGCTAATGATATTTCGCGAGCTTCGAGGGCGGGAGGATTGAGATCTCTATCCTTATCTTCTTTACAATCCTCACTTTCTGCGAAATCTGTCTCGCTCTCGCTCTCCGGGCGGCTTAAAATCGAAGCCAGAGTCTCGGGCACAGATCCGGAGGATTTCGTTTTCTCTGGTGGCGAGTTTGTCGAAACTACGATCGTCGTCGGTCTTCTGCTCTGCTTCGTGATTGGAATGGCGTTGAAGATGCGCAAGGAATTTCCCGAACAGAGTTTGGGGAGGATGCCGCATCCTTTAAGGAATTTCTGGCTGGCGTGTTCGCTATCGTTTGTCTCGTTTCTTGAACGTGCTCCGTAGAGCCTTCTGGCTTGTTTCTTGGACGAGCGTGGAGAGGAATCCGGCTCTATCGCTTGCTTGCGGACTGGATTCCACGTCTTCCGCCGCGAAGAATGGATAGAATCCGAGACCAGCGCCTGAGCGGCTATGAGGAATCTATCAAGAATTAACTCCCGGAACTCGGAACTCGTTGGAAGGAAAAGAGATGATTCCGTTTCGCGAATCTCGTCGCTGTTAGCGCTTGCGCTGCAGTTCATGGAGCAGGATCCGGCTAGTGAGAGCGCGTCTAGAGCATCCGTGAAGACATCGGTTTCCTCTTTTGCCGCCGCGGTCTTGACTTCTGTATTCGTGTTGGAATCCTCCATGGAAAAGATCTCCCTCGAGGATTGGAAAGATCTGATGGCAGGACCAGACGTGCCGGAAGAAGTCCACGAAGAGACGCTATCACCGTGTGTAATGGCGTCCTCGGTCGATACTGGCTTCTCCTCTATTGCGAAGGACAATGCACTCGATTTGCACGACTGCAGAGACAATCCCTTCGGCATCTCTGGAGGAAGATTAGCTCCTCTGTACTCCATCGATATCTCCTCCATGAATGAATTGTTCAACTTCTGATTCTGAAGCAAGGACGTCCGTTCGATAACCAGACTAGTCTAATCGTCGTGTAAAAAGAGAACAGCAGAAAAAGGGAGAAATGTGTACAGAGAGAGTATCTTTCATCTTCATCGATCTTCCGCCATGGACGAATAGATAAGAGGAGAAAGAGACGAGATAATTGACCTATTTCTCGCTCTTCCGAGATCCAAAAGCCTGCTTCTGCGCCGTCGTCGTCTTCCTCCGCGCGCCATCGTCGTCTTCTTGGAGCTGCAGACTTTGTCGTGGGCCCCCAAGTCTGACGGTGATCACGGACCTCTGACCGCTTCTCTCGTGAAGCCGCTCCTGTTCGGATACTCTGATCGTGGTGTTTCCCGCGCATTTCATAATGGGCCGACCTCTTTAATTCGGCCCAGCATCTGCACCTTTGCTAATAACATACGATTACATAATTACACAGAATACTATTTGTATTGTGTTTATACTCAATCCAGTACTTTCAAATCGTCAGTTTCAGAGAGAAATTTCGGTGCCGGAGAGACGAAATGGGGAGGAAGGTTTTTGTTCTGTCCGCCGTCTTTCTCCTCTTCCTCTCTCTCCTCGCTCCCTACCGTTGCAGCGCCGCCATCAAGAAAAGTATCAAGCTCACCACTTCGGAGTACGCCCAATCGGAGGACTCCACATCTCCAACCTCTAACCCCTCCAAGTACTTCCAGGTAACGAGGCCTATCCCCCTTCCGGAAGGCAAGATCTGCTCCGTCCTCCTCCTGCAGCACGAATTCGCCTACACATACGGAAGCCCAGCAGTCACCGCAGATTACATCCCACCCGTCCATTGTCTCCACCATGGAAATCCCACTAAAATTGTATTGGAGTGGCGAGCCACCTGCCGCGGTAGGCAATTTGATCGCATTTTCGGGATCTGGCTCGGCGGCGTGGAACTCCTCCGCAGCTGCACCGCTGAGCCTGGGGCTACGGGGATAGTCTGGACCGTAGAAAAGGACGTCACGCGCTACTCATCTCTCTTTAAAGCTAACCAGACGCTAGCTGTGTTCCTCGGCAATATCGTTGACCAGACTTACACCGGAATTTATAAAGCTAACGTCAGCCTCCATTTCCATTTTGGAAAGGAAGAATTTCACCATCGGCGATTGAAGTTTTCCTCCCCGGCGGATCTGGTTCTCCCGATCTCGCGAGATCTGCCTCTGAATGATGGCCAGTGGTTCGTGGTGCAGAATTCCACGGATTTTCTGAGCAAGCAGGTGGTGATTCCTAGGAATTCCTACCGCGCCGTTCTGGAGGTCTACGTTTCTTTCCACTCCGATGATGAATTCTGGTATAGCAATCTTCCCAATGATTACATTTCCAAAAATAATCTTACCGATACTCCAGGGAACGGTCCTTTTCGGGAAATCTCTGTCGCCGTCGACGGCAATGTCGCTGGTGTAGTGTGGCCGTCTCCAGTGATCTACACTGGCGGGATTAATCCCCTTCTTTGGAGGCCCATCACTGCTATTGGGTCCTTCGATTTACCTTCCTATGATATCGAGATCACCCCTTTCTTGGGGAAACTTGTCGATGGAAACCCCCATGAATTCGGCTTCTCTGTCTCCAACAGCCTTAGTTACTGGTTCATAGACGCCAATCTTCACCTCTGGCTGGACAAGAAGATGTCGCAGACATATGGTGCGTTGATCAAGCACAAAACGCAAAAGATTGTATCCTCCTTTGATGCAGATTTCAACGGATTGGATGGGAATTTCTCAGCCATTGCAGAAAGGCGAGTTTCCTCTAAAGGCTGGGTCGTCTCCTCACAAGGAAAAATCACCACCCATTTCTTCCAAGCACTCAATTACAAGAATTTCATGGAGATGAGAGACAATGGGAGTACGCAGGTGATCAACCAGATAATAGATTCCACTTCTGGGGTGTACGCCAAGAACCCGTCTTTAGTGCTCTTCTCCGACGAGATCGTCAGGAATCTGCCTCTCTATCTCTACTCTGGCACTGTAGATCAGACCAATAAGAGCTACTCTTTGATCTCCAACATCTCGCAAGGATTCAACGAGAAGAGATTCATGGGGGATCAATCTGGTTTCTCCTTTGGGGCCGTACTAAACTCTCAGAAAGCTGATGGCTCCATAATCGTCAATGGGGACCTTGTGGTGAGCGGCGTGGGGAGCACACACCAGGATTACAGGTATGAAGGCACTGATGGATGTTACTCCAGGAACGTGAGCAGCAGCAATTACACCATACTGTTTGACCAATCGGATGTTATTTGTGGACAAAGATCGCCTTCAGGACTTGGTTCTTCTCTGAATAGGTGGATTCAGTTTCCTGTCAGAAGGGCCTCCCTCTCTGTACTAAGAGCAATCAGAGCCTGATCTGGAAAACTTCTTGATGTATCCGTCTTCAATTCCAGTCATTCCCCCCTTGTCCACCTATATACCCTTTCGATTACCTGCTTCTCGATCACTATCTTGATTTGGATCAATCACAAATGATGCTAAAGCTGGTGCCTTCAGTGCGTTGTTGAGATGGTTGAATCTTGAAAACACGTTAATGGTGATCTTGAAGATTATGCTCCATGAATTGTGGAACTTCATGAGGCAGAGAGAAAAAGGAAAGATCAGCCCTCTGAAGAAGCCTGAATTATGACCTCTGCTAGGCATCGTACTCCCTGAATAAACTTTCAATCAATATCTTTAAGCATTGTGGACATGATTCAGAATATCATTTTAATGCTTGATAAATAGGTGCAACTAAATATAAATGAGTTTTAACCAATCAAACAATTTTATAATTCAAAATTCTGTTAATACCAATATTTTTTAAAACTCACATAAACTGTGACATTTCAATCTACTGCTTTGAGTGTCAGTAAAAGGGATAAATCTCACATTTTTAATGAATCTTAATTAACTATTTAAACTATTTTAATTTTCTCAAATAGCTCAGATTTTTTTCGAAAAATTATCATGTTTTCTTGTTCATTCTTTGACCATTTTAAAATCTTTGGCGCCAATAGTAAATTAAATTTCCCATAAATTGATCACCAAGGTTTGCCTGACCCATTTTCAAATTTAAGAGTCGTATTGTTTAATTATAATATAGTTGATTGCACAAAACTAAATAATAAACTTTTCACCAACATAAGTTTTTGTAGTTTTTTGCAAAGACTTCTAGTTGACTTGATCTGAAGGCAACATTTCATTTTTCTATGTCAATACACATGATTATTGCCAAGAAAAGTGAAATAAAACACTTTTTTTGGATCTCCTAATGAAAAGAACTTATAGAAATCTATTAAATGTGTATATGCATGCATCTTATATTAAGTTTTAGTAAGAAGCTCATATCATCAAACTCCTTGGGTACCAAGCTAGATATATTTTACAGACGTGAATAGATTTTTTTTATAGAAAGAGAGTAGAAACTAGAGTAAGAAGATGGGCTCTTTCCGGGCTAAATTCTAGCACTACCCTTCAAGAAGAGCATATCAATGTAGCATGCCCCGCTTGGTACCCATGGGGTCATACGATATGTTAGTAAGGCTCTTGATGAAGATGTCACCATACTAGTGTGATGACGGCATGTGCAATGTTGCAAAATCTCCCTTCAAAACCTTATCCCGAATGAAGTGACAACTGACCTCAATGTGCTTTGGTGTGCTCACGAAATATAAGATTCCTAACCATGAAGATAGTTGCCTCATTATCATAGTCTATGACAATGCATATGCATGGGTGTGTGAATTTTTAATGCCCAAGTCTGGTACAAGAGATTGGAGCCACACCTTGAGTGGTGGTGACCACAGTGCAATACTTGAGTTTTGCATTAGAAAATGAATCTGTGTTTTTATTTCTAGGAACATCAACTGACCGGATTGTCTCGGAAATTTTTTCAATACCCTGTAGTCTATTTTCCGTCTCCTTAATCCCCTACACATCTAGCATATAAAAACTCAATACTAAGATGATCATACCGTTAATAGATAAGCCCTTTGCCAAGGGCTCACTTGATGTACGCAAGTACAAGACCCTCCCAATATTCCATGTGAGGTTCCTACCTATGTTGGTTGAGAGCTCTAATAGCAGAAGTAATATCTAAGCAACTAAGCGCCAATGGAATAGTGATAACATGAAATTCATGCCTTCAAGGCATGTGTTTTATGCATCTATTCTTATAAATATGATCATAAGTACAGTTTATCATGGTTTAAAATAATGAAAATGATAATCTTTATGTTTAAAATGATAGTTCTTGATTTTTCATTATTTGATAATATTTTATGAGAATTTTATAAGATTGATTTATATAAAAAAGAATGTAATAACCATTAAATGAATTTTCTATTTGTATATACTTTATAATACATTTATTTACACAAAAATAGTTATGAATGACTGTTATTAGGGTTTTAAATTATTAACATTATCTTAGAATATATTTTTCATTTTTCTAGATTTTTTGGGATTTTTTTATAATTTTTAGTAGTGAAAATATTAAGAAATAATTTTTGTAAAACCAAAAATATTTTTTATTTAAATCTAATTTTTTAAAAAACATTTCAGGCCTATTATGTGAGCACACCATGTAGTGTGATCACACCCATTGCATTGGATCTCTCTCGCTCTCTCTCTCTCTCTCTCTCTCTCGTTCATGCAGGCACGCAGACATAAGAAAATTTATTCCATCGTGAATCCTTCTTATGCTGCCTCCTTCTCCATCCCCACCTTTCCCTCCCTCTCCCATCTTCCTCCCATCTTCGTCTCTTTCACCACCTTCCTCTTGCCGCTCTCTTTTTTTATGCTGCTGCTTTCTTCTAATGTGCACGGTGCAGAGAATTCTTCTCTACATCTTTTCCCTCTCTTTCTATCTTCCTCTCTCTCGTTTCAGTTTCATAATGAGAGAGAAGGAATAATCTTGATCTATCTCTTTTCTCTCTTTTGCACTGTTGAAAGGTTAACTCTAAGAGGGATGGAATATTTTGAGTTTAAGTTTCAATTTCAACTAGTGCAGTTTGAGTAGAGCTCGTGAAATATAACCAGCACAAAATTGAGGCAGTTGATGCTAAGGCATAAAAGAGGTCAATCGTCCACATTGCTTCACATTAAAAGCTTGATATCTGACGATCTTGATAGAGTTTTGAGCTGAAGTTTTGTGGGCATGATCATCATTTTTTGCTCCTTCCATCTATACACTTGAATCACTAAAAGGGGATGAAAAGTTTAATTTTTTTAACATTTCATTGGTGGCTTCTAGCATTGGCTAGCTAGAGGAAAGAGAGCACCTATAAATCATTCTTTGTGTATCAAACATCTTATTCGGTAAGGTTCTTCTCTTTTATATTTATTCCTCGTGTTGGATACAAGTTACCAAGTATGGACAATATGTACATGCTCTAAAAAAAGTGATTGAATAGAGAACATCGCTAGAATGAGTTTTTGAACACAAACCTTTAGATTATAGTCTATTCATTTTAATATTTTCCATTTTCTCAATCCCTTCCATCCTCATTTTCACATTTTTCAACCCTAAATCATCATTTTATCGTCCTATCAAGAGTTTTTGATCTTTGATAGAAGATCAAAGGTGTTTGACTGGTTTATCAATATTCCTCGTACATCTCCCTTTTCCATTGATTATTTCAGTTTTCTTAATCTAAAAATATTAAACAGAATCTTTCATTTCAATCTTTTCACTATCCTCCCTATGAATGCAACCCACAACTCTCCATTATTCTAAATTTTAAGATCAAATTCTTAGAGTTGAGTATAATTTTTTATACTTGAATTTGTGTTTTCAATGACCATGATTTTATGCTTATCAACCAGCTTCTCTTCTATATTTCAATATCATTTTTCATCCACCAATATTAGTGAATTAATGTCCTATAAATTGGGTCAAGCCTACAAAGGTGAAGATGCAAGTTTACAACCAAAGTAAAATTGTGTATTGAACATGATCTAGGCAAAACCAAAGGAATATAAGACAGATCTAATTTACCATTTTGATAAGAGAACTTAATCCCAAGGAAAAATGCAATGACGAAAAATCCCACGTCACAAAATGCATATGGGGATAAGCTTTGGCAGCAAAGATGTCATCTTGATTATTGCTTATTGCTTATAGGGAGAATGTCATCCACATAGATTGCAAGTACCACAAAGACCCCATGCATGATCCTATGCATCACAATAAAATCAGTCAAGTATAGGGTGAAGCCATATATATTAAGAAGGTTACTTAATTTAAGATATTAAATGTGTGTACTTTGGTTTTAGGCAGTTTATTGCACCAAAAAGCACGCAAACCTAATTAGTCTATGCTTGAGCAACATACCATGAAGTTTTCTCCATAAATACTTATTGATCTTGGTCACCATATAAGAAGGCAATGAAACATCTAACTGATGTAGAGACTGATGGATATTATGTGGTCTATAAGCTAATCTCACTTCCATGTATCTCATTTCTATTCATTAAAATGAAATTTATTCATTATCATTCTTTTGTAATATTGGCAATGAAGTCCATGAGCATATGCAATGACTAAGTGAATTATGATAATATCATAATACACATATCAATACTCTATAAGTATATGTTTTAAAAATTCCTATTGGTGGGATATTCAAGGAGGACATTAAAATATCCAGAAGGAATAGCATTATTTGATCCAACTCATATGATGAGTATGGCTGATTGCTTAGCCATCGGTATGGAGACATCAAGGATATATAGTGGGTGCTCTTTGGAGAAAAATATTTCAATTAGTTGATCCATATAAATCCTTGAATAGTATTATACCTAAATGCGGTCATGCTGATTCATATCATGGTATATGTGGTCCTTTGACTTAAGATACCAAAGACATCATGTGTATGGATGACCATGCTTTGATTATGGCTTGTGAATCCCTAGCCACGAGATTTCGAAGACATCATATATTGGATACAACATGAAGTCCTCGAAAATACCAAGCCACCAAGAACAGATGATCCTATCATCTAGTATGAATGAGAAAAATATACTTACACGGTTTCCTTGAAGGAGTTCTTGAAGCTATTCAAGTGTCTAGCCTCTAGCGATATCCACACGGTCTCCGGATGGTTAGATCTCCTCTTCAAAGCTCTTCACCAAGAGAGAAAAAGAAGAATGGAGAGAATTCTCACAAGGCTTGCATGGGCACCTTCAGTTGTGGTCGTTCTCCCCCTATTTATAGACATTTGGAATGAGGTTTTTTCATAAAAAACCCTCATAATTATGTCTATATCCACCAACATCCATAAACCTTATGTGTGTGACCCTCTAGGTCCATATATCTCACTAGTTAATAACTCTATAAACCAAATAACACCTTATTGGTCAACCTTAATTAATTATTCACATCCACATATAGATTAATTAATCAAGAATCGATTTAACCCAATCGATAGGTTGAGTTGCTAGCCCGTTGGGTGCCAAGCTACACAACGTACACTACGAGATATGGAGTATGTAAGAACTCACTTATGGAACCTTCCCGTCATCGATTACCATGTATGTATAATCCTTAATCCACATTAGACTCATGAATGACTTAGGGTATGGTCAACTGTTAAACCCTAATCGGTCACTCAAGTTAGTACTGATGCGTGTATAAATTATCAAGAACTCATTCTTCGATATTTCTACTACCTTGGCCAAAGATTTCATCGTATCTCATTCCTTGAGTCAATCTCCTCAAATACCGAGGGTGGATGATCCCATCTTGATCACACAATCATCTTCGTGGACTTCATGTCATATCCAATATATGACGTTTTAGATATCCCGTGACTAGGGATTCGTAAGTCATAATCAAAACACGATCATCCATCCACAAGATGTCTTTGTTGTCTCAAGTCAAAGGACCACATACACAACCATGACATGAATCAACCTGATTGACAGTTATGTATAATACCATTATAGGATTCATACAGATCAATTCAGTGAACTCTTTCTCCAAAGAGCACCCACTATCTATCCTTAGTGTCTCCACACCGATGGCTATAGGATCAGTCATACTCATCATATGAGTTGGATTAGATAGTGCTATTCTTTCCGGATAATCTGATGTCCTTCTCGAATATCTCATGAATAGGAATGTTTAGAACATATGTTTAAAGACTAGTGATCATTATATTATGATCTCATCATAATTCACTTAGTCATTACACATGCTCATGGACTTCATTTCATTTCAATGAACATAAACATGATACATAAAAGTGAGATTGGCTTATAGGCCACATAATATCCATCAGCTTAGCACTCAAGAGACTAGCAACTCAACCAATCAATTGTATTAAATTGACCATTGATTATTAATCTATATGTTGACCAATAAGGTGTTATCAGGTCTATAGAGTAATTAACTAGTGAGATATACAGACTTAGAGGGTCACACAAATAAGGTCAATGGATATTAGTGGATATAGACATAATTATATACCAAATGTCAATAAATACGGGGAGATTATCTTTTTCTTTCTCTTATGTGTGGAGCCCTCTAGGTCCATATATCTCGCTTGTTAATAATTCTATATACCCTAATAATGATTGCTCTAGGAAATATAGAATGTATAAGAACTCACATATGGAACCTTTCCTTCATCGGTTACCCTTCATGTATCATCTTTGATGCAAGACTTATAAATGACTTAGGGTATGATCAACAGTCAAATCCTAATTGGTCACTTAAGTTAGTGTTGATGTATGGAGGAAATCATCAAGAATAGCTTCTATGATTTTTACCCAACTAAAAATTGAGTTGTCAGCCCATTAGGTGTCAAGCTATACCACATGCTCTAAGAGATATAGAGTGCATAAAGAACTCTCACATAGAACCTTTACATCATCTGTTACCATGTACATATAATCCTTCATCTGTGTGAAACTTATGAATGACTTAGGGTATGATCAACTTTCAAACCCTAATTAGTCATTCAAGTTGGTATTGATGTGAGGAGGAAATCATCGAGAACACATTTTCTAATATTTTCACTACCTTGGCCAAGCATTTGATCATATCTAATTCTTTGAGTCAATCTACTCAAATATTGAGGAAGGATGATCCCATCTTAACCACACAATCACCTTAGAGAACTTCATGCAAGATCCAATCTATGAAGTTTTAGAAATCTCAAGGATAGTGATTCGTAAGTCATAGTAAAAACATAATCATCCATTCACAATATAGATGTCTTTGGTGTCATAGTTCTAAGGACCACACACACAACTATGAATTGAAGAAACCTGATTGACAATTAGGTATTATATCATTCACGGATTCATATGAATCAATTCAAATATCATATCATCTAATTCCCTAAATTGATTCGTATGAATTCTTAAATGATATTGAACTCTTTATACAAATATCACCCACTATGCTCATGGACTTCATTGTAAATATCACACAAGACTAACAATTAATAAATTTCCTTTCAATAAATATAAATAAGATACACAGAAGTGTGATTTGGCTTATTGGCCAGATATCATCTGATAACATGCAAAAGTGAGCATCATAAATGCTCATTCTTGTCATATTTTGGGCTTAAATTGTCATAATCATTCATTCTTCTTGCATATTATCATGGAATTATACCAAAAAAGAATATTTTCTTGATGAGTGAGGTAAAGGAGTTATCTACAAATAATAACAATGACTAAGAGCTTCTAAAGAGGCTTAATGAGAGGATTTATAAAAATTCAAGAGGGTTTTAATTTCCTTAAGTGTTCCATTTTAACAAAATAAATAAATAAATTATTTTTTTTCTAAATAAAAGATTTTTTCTTTCTCAACTGAAATTTTATTTTTACTATTTTTTAGGAAAATACTCAGTTTACATTAAGTTTTTTTTTAACTGTTGCCCTTAATGGGCTAGTTAGAATTGATGGGCTTTATAAGATGTTGGACAGGTTATGCACGCAAACGGCGTTGACCAATCTCAAGCCCATGGGTAAAGATGCATACAAAGCGATGCATATAGAGGAAAGTCTCAATGCAATTGATGTGTGCAGTGTGCAGACACACGGGCGATCCTCCACCAATCATGTAAAGCGTAAAAATGACCCGAGCAACTGATACATGAAAGCATTGTAATGTGCGAAGCCGCGAGTATCAATGCAAATAACAAAATTTGCAAATACACTCCTTGCGAATTCAAAGGACATAAAAGAAGGGATGAAGAGGGATTTGAGGTGTTCTTGATTTTCTGCCCAATTAACCATTGGGGGGGGGGGGGGATGACACAGTGGGAAGAAGAGCCATAGCATTGACCGGGGCAAACTTCGATGCAAAATTTTGAGTTGATGAACTCGATTCAGAGCTGCAATGAGGTTATAAGGGTTTTGAATTTTTTTTTTAGGTTTTAAAATTTTGATTTTCTTCAAATTAATTTGAGGCATTAGATCTCTGATTTCAATTAAACATCTCTAGTTTGATTTTGTGCACCATTAATAGATTTCCATTTTTTTATTTGTATGCTTCGCGACTGATACAAGGCTTTAGGTTTTAACTTTCAATTCACATTTTTAGGTTAAAGAGTATTCTTTTTTTAAAATCAATCTTCATCAATCTTGATTAAAACAAATCAACTGAAAATCAATGCTATTATCTTTATAACAAATAAATGTTTGAGAACAAAAAAAGAAAGAGGATTAGTGAGTCTATCTAAGCATGATCCAAAAGCCTAAAACTTGAAGAGAACATGAAATTTATACATGAAATTTTATGATTATTAATAAAAATTAAGGCATAAAACATTCCATTCCTATGCATGTTATCATATTTTGAGTGCATATCTATCATTCTATGAAAATTTAAGTTATAATCTCAAAATGCACTATTCTTAGGAATAATCATAAATAATTAAAGAGAGACATTTGAGATTAGATTATGCTAATTTTATATTTGAGATTATAATGGGTTTTTAATGTTAAATAATAAGATAAAATATTTTTATATACTCTCATTTATTTTTCTAGTTTTATTGTCGAAAAGAAATAAGTATATTTTGAAATAAAAATTTATTCTCTTGTTATTTATTAAATTTTACATTTTAGAATTGTAGATATTTTATTTCTGATAAAAAAATGGATTAATTTGAAGTTATATTATTAAATTTATGAAATTTCTAAATTTTATTAATTTTTCTAGAATTTTTATGAATTTATTTGGATATAATTTCAATTTAACTTCAATTTAAATGACTAAAAAATAGTTTTATTATTGCGCACTGATGTGGCAGCTGATGCAATGGAGAGGATTACGTGTCACTATGTGGCAACATGTGCATGCGCCACCTGGCGCACGTGTGTGTGTGCGCGCATCATTAATGAGTTAAGCATACATTAATGGCTTGGCATCCATTAATGGATATAAGATAACCCACTATGACTGCTCCACTTATATACATAATTTTTGTCTCGATTTTTGTCATGTGGGATTATTTTTCTCTCTTTTTATGTGCAGGTGACATGGCGCAGTCTAGAGCATGCGATTGCGTGAATCAATAGCGATCGTCAATTTTCACTTAAAGAGGGGGGTACTAACAAAACATTTTATGCGGTCGTCGAAAACACACAAACGTTGGTCAAACAAAATTTATAA
The DNA here is from genome assembly GCA_024174645.1 of Lemna minuta. Classification (NCBI taxonomy): domain Eukaryota; kingdom Viridiplantae; phylum Streptophyta; class Magnoliopsida; order Alismatales; family Araceae; genus Lemna; species Lemna minuta. Next base: position 4,466,745 of record CM044114.1, read on the forward strand.
TTCTAAACTCACGGTAAAAAATTTATAAAATCAAGTATAGTGTAAAGATCGTGTCGATCCACAGAGAACACAGTTGACTTTGATCGAAGAGTTGACTTGGTCAAACTTAGATTTAATTAAGGTTTTTAAGAAGTAAAAATGATATTTTATTAATGTTTAATGATATAAATATATGAATAAGATATTTTAAGAATTTAGCAGCTGATTTAACGAAGAAATGTCAAAAGTCAAGGTCAAAGCATTGACTTTGACTAACTGTTGACTTTCTATAAAATCAGATAATAAAAAGAGCGTAAAATATTACCAAAATTGTATTCAGAAACTAGATAAAAAAATGAAAATTTTTTTGATGTATAATTCGTGATTTTTCTAGAAGAAATGGATTTATTATGATTTATTGAAAATCAATGATCAGAAAAATCTTGAAATGAACACTTCGGTTTAAATCATCAAATTGACTAACCAAATGATATCCAAATCTTGAAATTCACATATGAATAGAAAGCTAACAACCAGAGGATTACAAAGAGACCTAAATGGTCAAATTTCACCATTTATTTTAAGATTAATTGCCCCTGCAAGTCAACGCCCAAATTCAGATTTAAAATGAATAGTCGATGGTCAAACATCATATTGAAGGGTCAAATGATGATGAAATTTTACGATTTTGTAATCCACGGAAAGCTGATGAAACAAGAAATCTAATTAACCCAAAATAAAATGATTTGGACTTAAGATTAGTGAGAAATCCTTGTTTCAAAATCAGCAAAAATCCACACCCAATTTGGGCGAAAATGAAGAACAATTCGATTTCTAAATTGAAATTAACTATCTAAATCTAATCTCAATTACAATTATTGCAAGAGGAATGATCGATTCACACTACTAACCCGATTGACGCGAAGATTAGGCTCCAAATTGCGTCGATTGAAGTGTATTTGATCGATTTCTTCTTCGGCGTACGTTCGGCGTTCAAGGGGAGAATTCGATCAAATCTTGCAACGATTCGTGATCAATCCTATCTCAATCAGATCGGAATTGAGTCTAGAACATAGGGGGATCACGAAGAACTCAGGATTTTGCTTCAAAATTGCTTAATCTCTTCAAGATTCAATCAAGAGTTACTTTACAAAGGAAGAACATCGATAATTATAGAAAAATCACCGCAAAAATCGCAGACCATTCGATCTGATGTAGAGCGGTTGGATGGCCACAATCTCACGCTTTAAGTGGGCCATGATCTCATGATCTCCTCATTTTTTTCCCGTCCGATGAAGCCATGTGTTTGCATTGAGATTCACCGATGATGCGATTAAATCGCAACCATAGGATTCTACTTATTCCACAATTTAAGCACATGTCCTGATGATGATCGGGTGGACCGAAATCCATCTGATTAATGATGTTGACTTGACACAATCAATCCGATGCGCCACGCTTCGCCACGTGTCCTACAAAAATTTAGAAACAGGTTAGTCCCACATGGAAATAAATAAAGGGAATGGACGGGTATAAAATTGGAATCCCCCTTAAGGGGTGTGTCACCCATATGGGCCTAGTACGCCCCAAACTTCTTACCTGGGCCCACTAACCCATGGGCCCATCACCTGCCAGCCCGAAGACTGTTCACGCCATATAGGCACCATGTAGGCGTCCACGTGGGCTCGCGTGGCCCTGCTAGGTGTCCACCGTGAGCCACGTTAGCTACGCGGATCCCGCGCGATAAATCCAACTATTTTTGCTATTTTTTAATGAAATAAAATCCAAAAAATACCTGAAAAGTCAAAATAAAATCTAGAAAATTCCATAAAATTCATAAATTCATAACTCAATTTATATAACTCTTTTTTTACTCTAATTTTCTCCATTGGATCATAATTTTCTTCATCTTTAATATCATGCCACCTAAAAATATAAATTCAAAGAAGAAAATAGGGTGAATTCAAAATAAACTTAAATAATCCCTTGAAAATTATATTTAATATCATCCCATCATTCTCTTCTTGAAATTCATTCCTTTAATCATCTACTAAAGTCAAAGTAAATCAAGGAAAGTGATTAATTTCTATTTATTTAACCTTGCAAAAGATTAAACATCAATAAAGCATATAATTAACCCTAAAGAATGCATAAATATGGACTTTAATAAAATGGCATACCAATGGAGAAAATTCATAAAACTATGATAACATGCATCATAATTACATAAAATAAACATGAATATTAGTTAAATAAGATAAGAATTTAAGTTAAATATGCATGTTATCAGGTACGTGGCACATAACAGTTCATTACCGAGTTATTTTAAAATGACTTAATCTCTGTCGTTCTTTTGAGGCGTTATAATGGCTGAGATTAAATCACGCACGATGGACATCCATGAACATGTGTACACATCCAGGGCGTACGATAAAGATTAACCGGCAGTGGTTACCCTGACGCTTCTTCTTCACACAGCTACAAGACGAAATCTCAACGCTTCATCGTGAATCCAACGGTCACAACTTAACAACATCGATTCACATTCTTGCGTTACATAAAGCTGTTGATTGAAGATGAAGAGGTAGATCGAACGACTGCGCCCAAATTTCATCTATTTATACCCTTGTTCTTCAACGGAAAGAGCAATCTTGGATATTTTGAGCAATCAAACTATTTAGACATCTCAATCCTTGACTCTCTTGCTTTCTTTCTAATGTGGGACAAAATAGGAGAATCAAAATTTCTCAAAGAGAAGTGTAAGGGATGTTGTTTTGATAGAGGGATGTTAAAAATTTTTAAGATTAGTGACCTTGAACTCCCTAAGTTTAATCCCAAATTTGGGAGGAGAGAGATCATTCTTAATAACCTTGAAGTAGAGTTTCTATTCAATGAATCATACCAAATTTCACAACCAATGTGTATGAATACCCAAATATATGATTAGAGGCTATCCTAGGGTTCACACAAATCCTAAGAGCAAGAGATTTTTTGGGAAGGATGATCTATCACACAAAATGAGAGTACCTCGATGGAGATTCTTGATTGATGTGACCTTATTGGGCCAAACTTTGAAATCTCCTTCTTGACTACTCCTTAATTTTAGAGAAAAGAGAGAAGGAAATGAAGAGGAATGAAGGAAAGAGGGAAGGAGGAGAAGAATGAGAAGGGGGAATGGAAATAAAAAGTGTGTATTGTGGAGAGGAAGTAGAAGAGGGATGGAGAGGGGAAAGTTTTGGATTGATGTGTGGATGAGAGAAAATGAGAGGGGGGGGGAATTTGTGGAGGATGAGAGAGAAACAGTGGGAGAACAATAAAACTTCACACTTTATCAATTTTCAAATTATGAGAGAGAGTTTCACGAGATCCACATAAATAGGGAAAGAGAGAATTTTTCAACCCATGAAGGGGTGTGTCTCTTCAAGGGGTACTACCCTTTTAGGAGAAATTTTGATCCTCTTGATAGGATGCCTTAAAAATCCATTTATCAAGGTGTGAGAGTGCCATTTGGAGGGTTTTAATTCTTAGAAATTTTAGGGGTAATTTAGGTATAATAATCTGTCCTAAAAATCATGGGTTTAGGTTGACTTGGTCAAAGAAGGATCAAGGATGCAAATAACTTAGATTTTGGGAATCTAAAATTGGTTCTTATAATTTAGGGAGATGGTTTGACTTGGTCAAGGGGTTCCTCTAATTATAGGAAAGTGGTTTAACTTGGTCAAAGGCTCAAAATTATAGGTTTTAGGTCAAGAGTAAGATTTGGCCAAGTCAAGGGAACTGTTTTAAGGATTCAAAGGATTAAGGGGAGGCACCCCATCTTCATGGGCTTGCTCCTCTTTATGTCCTCAAAGTCCTTTGATATACACGTCTTCCAATGATAGATTCTTGAATTTTTTGGGTCAAGATCAGCATGTTATCTATCTGATATAAGGTTCTCCAAAATCGAATCGAATACCAAAAAACCGAACAAACCGAACCGAACCGACATTGCCGGTTGTCAAAAAATTTAAAACTGAAGATTCTGTTCGGTTTCGGTTTTCGTTTCCGATGAGCACCAAATAATTCGGTTTTGGTTCTCTCTCTCTCTCTCGGTATCTCTCAGTCAGTTAGTCTCTCTCAATCTCTCTCACCCTCTCTCTCACCGAATGTATTCGGTTTTCCAAATACCGAATACATTCTCAGTTCGGTATTGTTGAAGGTGAAAATTTTCAATTCGGATTTTGCAGCCGACCCAGAAATTTTCCTACCCGATGCACCGGAATCTTGATTCAAACCTTGGAGCGATGATTGAGATGTAGAGAGATGAGGTTTCTCCTTCCACACGCCGAGGATGCCTCCCTCCCATGGATCGGTGGAGACATGCCGTCTCCTTCCTTAGGGGCCCGCAGCCCTTGGAGACATGTCGTCTCCTTCCTCCTCCCATGGATCGGTGGGAAGATGGCAAGGTATCTTCGGCTAATGCGTTTGGCAGGGACAATTTTCTCCTCTTTCGGGCTTCCCAAAATCCTTAGTTGTATGGCCGTTATTCCCAATTAGCCCTTCATTTATCAATAATCATTTTAAATAGCATAGAAAGAAACTAATTGTATTTTACTTTTTAAGCAGTTCTTAATCCATTTTCAAAGATTTACAGATTTTTAATATATTTTAATGTATTTTCAAAGACCGAATCTCTGCACAAAAAATTTAACATATTCCAAAGGAAAGAGAGAGAGACGTTAGACAGAAGGTAAAAGAGGCTCTTATCGGTATGACCGTTGAATTTGGGTAGATTCTTGATGATGCTCTGGTATATGCAAAGACCCATTTAAATATATATTTTTTATATAATTTTATATTTGAAGAAGAAACATATTTAAGGAGGACTTTATTGATAAAGAGTGTGAAATAAAAAATAGAGTGCCACAAGAAATTGCCCATTGAAAAAACTTTAATGTTACTCCCTTATTTTTCAAATTAAACTATTTGACTCAATTCTGATGCCCTAGGGGTCGAAAAAGACTCCAAAGAAATCAGATTGACCAAAAACGTCTAATATTTTCAAGTCATTGCAACCACTTCTATTATAGTTTATAATAACTACCAAGAAGGAGAATTGTCTATGAAGTTATAGAATTTTTTTTTGAAATACACAAAATTATAGAATTAGATGACGTTCATCATTTTTTTTCACAGGTAGAGGAATTATCACATTTAGAAGAGGAAGGCTAGCTCCCGACACTATGTCCGCTTTGATGACCTTAAAGTCTTGGAGTCGTGAGGATGTCACCCGAGATGATGAAATGGATTCAGAAGTTGAAGAAAGTAGACTTGTGAAATGATAATTTTCTAAAACTCTCTTTTTTATTCTCTTCAGAATTTTAATTTTAACAATTTGTTAATGGCTAAAGTTTACCTATATTAGCTTTTTATCTTGAATTCTTGATATGTTAAATGCTATTAGGATGTGATGATCTCTTGTCAATAATCTTAATTTATGTTTAACTTAAATAATACATCACCGAAAGTATAGGTTTCACCGAACCAACACCGGACAATACCATCACCGACACCAAACCAAAGTTAGGTATAAGTTTAGATTTTCACAAAAAACCGGTACCTACGCCGGAACCGGAGAACCTTAATCTGATATGGATGACTCCTAATCCTTGGATTTCTTCTTGGGTTATATTGCTTTGGTGCCTTCTTGGATGTTTCTTTTGTTATTAAGGAGTTTGACAAAATGATTTAGTGCGGTCATTCAAACAAACGATCGTCTAACAAAAAAAAATTATAATTCCAAACTCACGATGATTTAAAAATATGAAATCAAGTACAACAAAGAGATCGGGTTGAACCACAGAGAGCACGGTTGACTTTTATCAAAGAGTTGACTCGGACAAACTTAAGTCTAATTAGGATTTCTAAGAAATGTGATATTTGAAAGATGTAAATAATATGAATACATGAGAGAAGATATTTTAAGAATTTTGAAATATATTTTTAGATGAAAAGTCAAAAGTCAAGGTCAAAGCGTTGACTTTGACCAAACTTTGACTCTCTATAAAATCAGAGAGGAAAAAGATGAGAAAATATTATGAAAATTATATTTTAAGAAACTAGAGAGAAAGAGGAGAATTCTGATATAAAATATGTGATTTTTAGAGAAGAATTGGATTTACTATGATTTATTGAAAATCAATTAACAGAAAAATCCTTAAATGAAGATTTCGGACACAATCGTTAAATTGACTTGCAAATGATATCAAAATCCCACAATTCACAGATGAATGGAAAGCTTATGATCAGAGGATTCCAGAGAAACCAAAATTATCAAATTTCACCTTGTATATTAAGAGTAGTTTTCCTCGAAAGTCAACACCCAAATTCGGATTGATTTTGAACATTTGTTGGTCAAACGTCAAATTGAAAGGTCAAACCTTATTGAAAATTGACGAATCAGATATCTACGGAAAGCTGATTGAACAAGCAATCCAATGAAATAAAATTGGTTTGAATTGGAGTTAAGATCAGTGAGAAATCTTTGTTCGAAAATCAGCAGAAAATCCGCAATCAAATTTGGGTGAAATGTCAAAATTTCTTATTCCTAAACTCTAATTATCTATCTAAATCTAATCTAAACTACCTAAATAGCAAGGATTACGAAGGAATCACACTAATAACCTGATTGACGCAAAGATTGAGCTTCAAATTGCTTCGATTTCTTCTTTGTCGTGCATTCGGCGTTCAAGGGACAATTTCCAAATGTTTTCTTGCAACGATTCATGATTAACTTGTCTGAATCGAAGCGCGATTGAGTTTAGAATGCTAGAGAATCACGATGAACTCAAGAATTTGCTCCAAAATTGCTTAATTTCTTCACGTTTCAATCAAAAGTTATCGTTTCAAAAGAGAGAACATGGTTTTATAGAGAATCTCACCACAAAATATCAGGACTGTTCGATTCGATGAAGAAGCTTTGGAGGTCCACAATGTTGCCACATCACACGAAATAGATGGGCCACAAATCCACAACGCGGGATCCACTCCTCCTTGATTTTTGCCGTCCAATCTTCATCGGAGTATCCACATGAAGCCGTGTGTCATCGAATTTCATTTATGAGATCGATGGTTGCACAGTAGTCACGTGCGTATGATCAAGATCAGGTGGACCAAAATCCACCTGATCAACGTGTGTCGTTTTGCACGTGAGATCGAACGCTCCTTGAGATGCCACGTTGTTTGCGAACTAAGGAGAAATATTAGTCCCACACGGAGAAAATCAAAGAGAAATGTTGAGTATGTAAGGTGGAAGCTTCATAAGCCTTTGCGTCGCCCAATTGGGCCTAGTACGCTGACAAAGCATTTTATGCGGTCGTTAAAACACATAAATGTCAGTCAAACAAAATTTATAATACCGAACTCAAAAAGATAAAGATATAAAATCAAGTAAAGTGTAAGTATCAGGTCGATCCACAAAGAACAAAGTTGACTTTTATTGCAGAGTTGACTTGGTCAACCTTAGGTTTAATTAAGGTTTTAAAGAAGTGAAAATGATATTTTATGAATAGAAATGCTATAAATATACTAGATAGGGAATTTTCAGATTTAAGACTTCTGATTTGATAGAGAAAAGTGTAGAGTCAAGGTCAAGCGTTGACTTTGACCAATAGTTGACTTTCTGTAAAATCAGAGAATCAAAAGATGTCAGAATATTAAGAAAATTATATTTTCAGAATGGAATTTATTGATATGAAATTCGTGATTTTTCAATAAGAAATAGATTTACTATGAATTATTGAAAATCAAATATTAGAAAAATCCTGAAATGAACACTTGAGAGAAAATCTTCAAATTGACTTATCAAATGATATCCAAATCCTGCAATTTATATATTAATAGAAATCTAACAACCAGAGGATTCCAAAGAACCAAAATCGTTAAATTCTAATTTATATTTTAGGAGTAATTGATCCCGCAAGTCAACGCTCAAATTCGGATTGAAAATGAATAGTGGTTCGTCAAACGTTAAATTGAGGGGTCAAATGATCTTGGAATATGAAGAATTTGTTATCCACGGAAATCTGATGAAATAAGAAATCCAATGAAGCTAGAATCAAGTGATTTGGAATTATAATCAAAGAGATATCCTATTTTCAAAATTAGCAAAAATCCATAGTGAAATTGGGTAAAATTGAAGAACACAATGACTTAAAACACAAAATCAACTATCTAAAACTAATCATAACTCAAATTACCGTCAGATAATCGATTGAATGTCACTGGTAACACAATTTCCATGAAGATGGAGCTTCAATTCACACGGATTGAAGTGAATTTGCGTGATTTCTTCCTCGGCGGACGTTCGGCGTTCAAGGGGAAAATTTGATGAAATCCGACGATTAATCACGACGAATCCTGCCTTAATCGGGTCGCGATCAAGTCTAAACTCAGGGGAATCGCAATGAACTCAAGATCTTCCTTCAAATTCGCTTAATTGCTTCACGAATCGATCAAAAGTTAAGAAAAGAAGAGAAGAACATCGGTTTTTAAAGAGGAATTTCCGCAAAAAATCAGGGCCGTTTGATCCGGTGTGAGTCGATTCTTGGCCTCGATCACATGATGATCGTGGACCACGATCTCATGATCTACCCTTCTCCCGCCGTCTGATTTCGATCTCAGCGTCGAGGTGAGTCCACGTATCGCTTTTATTAGGTGAGCCAATATCTCGCGATCGTGAGCCACGATCTCGCGATCGTTGGATTTCCACCGTCCGATCGCCTCGGGTTTCGCCCGTTCGATGAAGATCAGACGCTCGCAAGGCCTCGACGTGTCCACAAGTAGCTTCACGTGCAATCTCATCTCGACCGTTGAGATTCACTTATGCGATCAACGGTTGAAAATTCTCGCACGTGTTTTGATCGATGATCAGGTGGAATCCGGTCTACGCAATCAATGAATCTCCCTCATCGTGATTGCATCCAACGCCACGCGTCCTGCATTTCAAATCAACACGAGAACATAGTCCCACACGGAGAAAAAAAGGAGAAAATAGTGAGTATAAATAGCGGGGTGGTTTAACGCTATTGTGTCACTGCCCCAATACTATTACCAGGGCCCACTAACCCATGGGCCCTTCACCTGCCAGCCTGCCACTCGCCACGTGGCGCCTCCTCAGGCATCCGCATGGACTCGCGTGGCCCTTGCCACGCATCTGCGTCAACTCGGGCCACCTAGGCACCCAGTGTGGGCCACGCGCGGCTCTGACACGTGGCCTTGCGTTCCGCGTTGCATCCGTGCGGGTCCCGCACGCCACGTTAGCTCCGCACGCCACGTTAGCTCCCCACGCCACGTCAGCTCTGCGATCCTGCGGTAAATAAAACCCCCTTTTCGCAATTTTAATTAAGAAATAAATAATAAAATCAGTAAAACTCAAGTTAAAAATCTGAAAAAGATCTAAAAATTCAAAACTTCATAACTTAAGAAATACAACTCCTTTTAATCTCAAATTTTCTCCATTGGATCATAAATTTCTTCCTTTTTAATATCATGCCATCTAAAAATATAATTAAAACAAGAAAATTGGGATGGATTGAAAATAATATCAAGTTTTTCATTAGGAATTTCTTCTTTAATCATCCAATCATCCTTTCCTTGGAATTAATTCTTTTAATCATCTCCTAAAGTCAAAGTAAATCAGGGAAAGTAATTAATTCATATTAATTTAACCTTGCAAAAGGTTAATCATCAAGAAAGCACATAATTAACCCTAAATTATGCATAAATATGAACTTTAGTAGAATGGCATACCAATGGAGAAAATTCATAAAAAGTAAGATAACATGCATCATAATTACATAAAATAAGCATGAATATGAGTTAAATAAGATAAGAATTTAATTTATAAATGCATGTTATCATCGCCCCCCTATCCTCCATCGTGGGCCCACTATACCCGTTGGCCCACACACTTAGCCCGACACAACTCGTCGCACCACCTAAGCGCCCACGTGGCCCAGCATGGGTCTGTGTTGGCTCCCGTGGTACCGCCACATGTCCGTGTTGTGCCACGTCAGCTCCGCGCGGGTCCAACACATTAAAACCCCCTTTTAAATTATTTTATAAGCTTTTCAAATCCAAAAAATACTTGAAAAATCAAAAATAAAATCCAGAAAAATCTATAAACTTCATAAATTTATAACTTCATTTCTAGAACTCCTTTTTGCCTCAAATTTTGTCCATTGGATCAAAAATTTATTCATCTTTAATCCCATGCCCCTTGAAATATAAATCTAAACAAGAAAATAGGATGAATTCAAAATAATATTAAGTCAACCCTTTGAAGTTCTATTTTGATTCATCCCATCATTCTCTTCTTGTAATTTCTTCTTTTAATCATCCCTAAAGTCACAATAAAATCAAGGAACATGGTTAATTTCCAATTGTTTGACATTACAAAAGGTCAAACATCAATAAAACACATAATTACACCTAAATAATGCAAAAATATGGACTTTAGTAAAATGGCATGCCAATGGAGAAAATTTTATAAAACTATGATAACATGCATTATAATTATATAAAATAAGCATAAATATTAGTTAAATATGATAAGAATTCAAGTTAAATATGAATGTTATCAGTGTCCCCACCACTTTCTCTTTTAGACTCATTTTGGCGTCCAAGGAGTATTTGAAAGGGAGATTTCGTTGAGAGAATCGGGAGAATTTGCCACTTGAACACTGGATTTTCGTGTTTCAAAATGTGTAATGAAAAGCCTTGATCCGGCAATGAATTGGATCATTTAGAGCGCAATTTTGGGTTATATTACATGTTTTCTCCCTAATATTTCTTCCTATAACATTATATTTCAATTTCAAATAGTAGATTAATCAAATTTTATAAAATTTTCTTGTTTTCTCTCTCTTTGCGATCGATTTCTCTTCCTTGATTTTGCTCCTTGATTTTTCCACAAATACTAATCCAAATCAAGCCATTTTTTATTCTGTGAATTTGTCTTGGAGTTTTTTTTCCAAATCTACTAAAATCCCTAATTTCTCACCTCAATTCATCATCTAATTTGATCAATTTTTGAAGAATACCTAAAAGATTTCCTATTTCTTCATGGATTCCACCCTTATTCACCATTATATTGATTAATTCTGGATTAAAAGTTTAAATTGGTGACACACATTCGTGTGTTTTCAACGACCGCACGAAAATGTTCCGTCACCTAACCTTTGATCTTATAAACTTGAACTTCTAAACTTGCTAATTTTATGATTTTACCATCCAGTTCATAAATAAAAATATTATATTAAAAGATATTAATAGTAAATATACCCAAACAGATAAGAAAGTTGTAATTTGGTGCTGTTGCATTTTCTGTTTTGACTTAACAAAATGTTATGATCATTATAAACAAACATAATAAGAAGGTGAAAAAAGGGAGTGGAATACATAAGCTGTAATTGATTTGGTATGTCATATGCATGTATGAAGAAGAGTGGAGATCAACACATATGTTAAGGAAAATGACACCCTTCCATGGTTACTTACATGATATTTGGCTATATCACTTACTGAAGTGATGAAATAAAAAAGAGAAATGACTGAATTAGAGTAAATAATAAAGGAATTAGTTTTGAAATTTTCCATAGAAAATTTTTTGTAGCATTAATCTCCTTTCAGTGTTTTCAAGTCTTGCCTAAACCTTTCTATTATTTGAAGATCTTCATTTTTATATAATCGAAGCCCTTAATAAAAAAGAAGGAGAAATCATTACCACTGCCTCCCTTGGATTTGACCCCTTTATTGAGCTATATCGTTGGGTAATTAGGAGATTAAAGGGAAATTTTATATACTCTATTGCATAAGTTCAACAACCCTCGCTATGACATACTTCAACTATTTTGGGACTTATCATCATCCATTTGGCTTATATGCCCACAAGAGCCTCCCCACTAGGGCTTGTATGAATGGGCCAAGTGATTATGTGAGAAAATTTATAGATGATAATTTTTTATTTATAACTCTACCTTTCACCCTTGAGTGTTAAATAATTAAGATTTAAAAGAGACCTATTGCATGTTTTTTTTATTACGCTCAGACCTATTGAACATGTTCATTGAAATATAAATGATCATTGTACCATATGGTACATTTTTTGTACAACGTTTTGTATGTAATTGAATAGGTTCATTTTTAATTGAACAACCAGTAATTGTTTTTATCCACCGATGTGGGGTTTAAATTTCTATGATTTAATGTAAATGTCTAAACTTATAATTTATTCACTGCTTTATTTCAGAGAATATCTGCATGAAAGTTCTCTTGTTAAATGGAGGTAATTTTCTTGAATGGAAAGAAGCCTTGCTTGCCGAACTAGGTGATGGATATTATGTAGCCTATAAGCCAATCTCACTTTTATGTATCATGTTTATGTTCATTGAAATGAAATGAAGTCCATGAGAATGTACAATGATTTAGTGAATTATGATGAGATCATAATATAATGATCACTACTCTTTAAACATATGTTCTAAACATTCCTATTCGTGTGATATTTGAGAGGGACATCGAATTATCCGAAAATAATAACATTATCTGATCCGACTCATATGATGATGTGGCTCATCGTGTAGCCATCAGTGTGGAGACACTAAGGATAGATAGTGGGTGCTCTTTGGAGAAAGAGTTCATTGAATTGATTTGTATGAATCCCTGAATGGTAATTATACCTAACTATCAATCATGTTTATTCATGGCATGGTTGTGTATGAGGTCCTCTGACTTGAGAAACTAAAGACATCTTGTGGATGAATAATCATGTTTTGATTATGACTTACGAATCCCTAGCCACAGGATCTCTAAAACCTCATATGTTGGATACGACATGAAGTCCATGACGTGTCGTTTTCGTGCGTCGTTAAAACACAAAGACAATGGTCAAACAAAATTTATAAAACCGAACTCACAAAGACAAGATATAATAATCAAGTATTGGGTAAGTATCGGGTCGATCCACAGAGAGCAGGGTTGACTTTAATCGCAGAGTTGACTTGGTCAAACTTAGGATTAAAAGGAGTTTTAAATAAGAGAAAATAAGATGTAAGATATGGAAATGATATAAATAAGGTAAATAAGAAGTTTTAAGAATTGAAATCTCGGATTTGACAGAGAAAAGTCAAAAGTCAAAGTCAAAGCGTTGACTTTGACCAACAGTAGGTGTTCTGCCAAATCAGATAATCAAACAGAGTCAGAAGATTACGAAAATTAGATATTTATAAACTAGGGAGAAAATGGAATTTATTGATATATATTTCGTAATTTTTGGATTTATTATGAATTATTGAAAATCAATGATCAAAAAATCCCCGAAATTAACACTTGAGAGGAAATCTTCAAATTGAATGCCCAAATGAAATCCAAATCTTGCAATTTCTATGTAAATGGAAAGCTAAGAACAAGAGGAATCCAACAAGACCAAAATTATCAAATTCTGATTTGTAAATCAAAAGTAATTGACCCCGAAAGTCAACGTTTAACTTTTGATGAAATGGAGGGTCAAATGAAGTCAGAATTTGATGAATTTTCTATCCACGGAAAGCTGATGAAAAGAGAAATCCAATGAAACCAAAATCAAGTTATTTGGAATTATAATCAGAGAGATATCCTATTTTAAAAATCAGCGACTTTTCGGACCTAAAATTGGGGAAAATGAAGAACACTATGAACTAATTTGCAAAATTAAACTTCTAAATCTAATAAAAACTCAAATTACCTCTTGATAATCAATCGAATCTCACTACTAACCCGATTGCCACGAGAATTAAGCTCCAATTTGCGCGAATTGGAGTGAATTTGCTCGGATCCTTTCTCACGGATTTTCGGAATTCAAGGGGAAAATTCGATGAAATCAAGGAGGAATTCAGGATCAATCCCGCTCCAATCCCTTCGGAATTGAGTCTAAACGCAGGGGGATCACGATGAACTAAAGATCTTCCTCGAAATTCTCTTAATTCCTTCACGAATCGATCAAAAGTTAAAGAACAAAGAAGGAGTACATGGCTTTTTAAAGAGGAAATTGATCCGAAGATCGTGGCCAATTGAAGCGGTCGTGGGCGTCGTTTGAGGGCGTCGTGGGAACGATTCCTTCGACGCGGCATCGTGGCTTCCATTCTGCAAAAAATCCACTTGGATTTAGCTTCAATTTGGTCTCAAGGAGACCCCGATTTCCGCCGCGATTTTTCGCCCCGATCGTGCCACGATTGGGCCGCGATCGGGCGTCAATCGTGACGCTCGTGCTTCGTCGATCACTTGCCGATCGATGGGAGACGCATCCCTGCCGATCCCGCTCCCGAATCTCCTCGATCGCGGCTTGATCGGGCTGAGATCGTGTTCTTCCACGATGTTCCACCGCCGTCCGATGAAGCGTCAGAAGAATGGACGGCTAGATCACGATCAAGCGGCCTCTCTTTTTGATGACGATCCGACGCTCCTCGCATCGCCACGTGGCGTCAGGTAAGCGCGTTGATCGCGTCACTTAAGCGATCTATTTACGCACGTGCTTTGATCGGTGATCGCGTGGACTCGGGTCCACGCGATCTCAACCGTTCCGCCCGCATCCGACGCTCCTCGCGCTGCCACGCGTCCTGCATAGGTGAGAGCCGTGTGGGAACATAGTCCCACACGGAAGAAAAAAAAGACAACAACGCGGTTAAATAGGGCAGCGGTTATAGACATTAGCCAGTTCTAAGAATAGGCTTATATCTATAACCTATATTATAATCTATATAATGTATTCGCGCCCACGTGTCAGCCACGCGTGGGCCATCGGCGGCCCTGCCACGTGGCCTCAGTGCCACGTTGACGGGACGAGACCGCGAGGTCGTCAATTTCACACGGTCTCGTGTCAAAAATAATACCGAACTTACCAATTTGGGGGAATTAAGAGAGAATTGAGGGGTATAATGGTAAATATGGGTCGAATCCACAGGGAATTTAGGTATTTTTGAGATATCTTTTAGAATTTGGTCAAATTGGATGATGAATTGAGGTGAGAAATCAGGGAAAATGGTGGTTTTAGAAAGATAACTCAAAGATCTATCCGTGGAATCAAAAATCGCTCGATTTGGATGAGTAATCAGGGAGAAATCAAAGATGAAAGTGGAGAGAAATTTTCGGAATCGCGATGAACATAAACAGAAATTAAAATCTAAATTAAGCTAAATTAAGATCCTAAATTACAAATTGATGCTACATGACGATAGATAAGAGGGAAAACATGATTTCTAACCCGAAATAACGCTTGAATCGATCCAATTAATCGCCGGATCGATGGCTATTTGTTCCGCGAATTCAAACGTGATAATCGGAGTTCAAGAGACAAATTCTCCTCGCACGATCGACGAAATCTCACATATAAACACTCCGTGGACGCGGAATCGAGTCTAGAAGTGATTACACATGAGAGATTCGAGAAAAGAAGGGTGTAGATAGGTCGATTAAGTGAAAATCTTCCTCGAATACATAGAACGACGAAGAACTCGTCTATTTATAAGGCGAATTGGGGAAAACCGTCCGATTGATGCGTTTAATCCGCATTAACGGCCGAGATTAAACGCATCAATTCGAAACGGTAAGCTTAAATCGTGGCCGTCAGATCGTGGATGGACGATCTGGATGCGATCTCCCGAGATGCGTTATAAAACGCATGGAACGCGTAGATCATGACCGTTATAATCCGTGTATTTAAAGCACGTGGTCTTGATCTTTGATCATGGACCAGGCTCACGCGATCGACGCGTGCGATCGGCGTCGCGTCGACCGGATCCGACGCTCCTCCTCGCGCCACGTCACCCGAAAGGTAAGAAGAGTGTGGAGATTAGTCCCACACGGAGTATATTTAGGAAACCGTCGGGTTTAAATAACCCGACGGTTTCTAAGGGTATGACCCGTCCCATATAGGGAAGGACAAAGACCCCTTATTATATATGATAAAAATAAAATAAATATAGTGTATATATCGCGCCACGATGCGCGCTGCGCGGTCCGCGTGGCTCGCCACGTGGCGCTTGCGTGCCACGCCGCACCCGCGCGGGTCCCGTGCCCTTTTTACATATATTTATTTTAATCTATTTTAAATCAAAATTAAATCGGAAAAATCCAGAAAAAATCCCTAAAATTGTACAAATCATATCTTTTAAAATACAACTCCAAATTAATCCAAATTTCTTTCATTGGATCTGAAATTTAATTATCTATCATTCTAAAAATTCAAAATATTTAAATAACAAGAGATTTAATTTATATTTCAAAAATACATTCATTTCTTTAAGATTTTAACTTTAGAAAATTAAATGAATGTTCATAAATATGATTTCTCTCATTATTTAACTTTAAAAACCATTCATAATCTCAAGTAAAGATGGGTTATAAAATCATTTATCATTAATTTATCATAATTAATCCTAATTTAGTGTATTTTGAGATTATGACATAAATATGCATAGAATGATAGAAATGCACTCAAAGTATGATAACATGCAGATAAATGTAATGTTTTATGCCTTAAATTGCATAAATAATCATCTTTTATCATGTTAAGATTGCATGTTATCACACGTCGCATCCGCCGGTGGTCCCGCGCGCCACGTCTACTCGCCACGTCAGGTACGCCTGCCACGTCATCAGTCGGGGCCTGTGTACCAAAATAACCCCCCCTTTTTCGCGATTTTACTATAAAAATTCATTAAAAAATCAATTTAAAAATCAAATGAAAATCAGAAAAAGGCATAAAAACTTCAAAAAATCATATCTTAAATTATACAACTCCTTTTTAATCCAAATTTTCTCCATTGGATCACAAATTCTTTTCTTTTTAATATCATGTCATTTTAAATATATTTAGAAAGAAGAAATTAAGATGACTTATAATTTAATTAAATTATTTCTCATTAAACATTTTAAATCATAAATTCATCATAAAATCATCCTTCCAAACATTTTCTAAAGTCAAAACTCATTCAATAACAGAGATTAACTTCTATTAATTTTAAACAAAAGATTAATCATCTATTAAGCATGAAATTATCCTTAATTTATGCATAAATATCAACTTTAGTGAAATAACATGCCAATGGAGAAAATTCCTAAAAAGTATGATAACATGCATCATATTCACATAAAATAAGCATGAATATGAGTTAATTAAGATAAGAATTCAAGTTATAAATGCATGTTATCAGTCCACAAAGATGATTGTGTAATTAAGATGGGATCATCCGCCCTCGGTATTTGAGGAGATTGACTAAAGGAATGAGATGTGATAAAATCCTTGGCCAAGGTAGTGGAAATATCAGAGAAAGATTTCTTGATGATTTCTTACACGCATCAGTACTAACTTGAGTGACCGATTAGGGTTTGATAGTTGACCATACCCTAAGTCATTCATGAGTCTCGTGCAGATGAAGGATTATAAATACATGGTAATCAATGATAGAAAGGTTCCATAAGTGAGTTCGTATATACTCTATATCTCCTAGAGTAGGTGGTGTAGCTTGACACCTAATGAGCTGGCAACTGAACCTATCGATTGGGCTAAATCGATCCTTGATTAATTAATCTATATGTGGATGTGGATAATTAATTAAGGTTGAACAATAAGGTATTATTTGATCTATAGAGTTATTAACTAGTGAGATATATGGACCTAGAGTGTCACACACATAAGGTATATGGATGTTGGTAGATATAGACATAATTATGAGGGTTTTAATAAAAAATCTACATACCAAATGTCTATAAATAGGGAGAGAACGATCAAAACTCTAGGTGCCCATGCAAGCCTTGTGAGAATTCTCTCATTTATTTTCTTTCTCTCTTAGTGAAGAGCTTTGAAGAGGAGATCCAACCATCTGGAGACCGTGTGGATACTTCTAGAGGCTAGAAACTTGAATAGCTTCAAGAACTCTTTCAAGGAAACCGTGTAAGTATATTTTCTCATTCATACTAGATGATAGGATTATCTATTCTTGGTGGCTTGGTGTTTCGAATATCCTATTCAATGTTTTCTATTGCATTCGATGCTTTGATCAAAATTTTGAAAGTTTATCAACATCAGAACCCAACACTAGGTTTGATGAATATGGACAAGGTTTTTGCTAAATGTACTTCTCCTACAAAGAAGAGCAATGGCGAGGCAAATTCACATCATGTGAAATAGGTAAAATATAACAAAATTTCATGAAGCTACATGTGATAACATGTACCACAAGATATTGGGAACCAATTGCCTTCAATTTTCTAGCATAAAAATACTTAGATACACTAAAGCAAAAAATTTCTAGAAATGAGAAATCAATGGCTAGAACTTTGAATCAAAAGTTCAACTCATTATCTCGTGATGACGAGTGTTCAAGAGGAGATCCCATTGGTCAAATACCTTATGGATACTACAAGAGGCCAAACGCTTGAACGGCTTGAATAACTCCTTTCAGATGATCCGTGTAAGTATGAATTTTATTCTGTACCATATAATAAAATCATTTAGAATAGATGACATGATCATCTATTCTTTGTGCTTTAACTTTGTTAAATATTTTGATTTAACATCTCCCGATGTAATCGATGTTTTGATAAAAAATTTGAAGAACTTATCTAGCCTCAGCTCCTAGCAGAGAGGTGTTATCAATTGCCTCTATAAAATAAAGTCTCCACAGGGCTCTCGACACCGATAATGTACAACTCACTTGGTCTTCTAAATCAATTGATAAAAGGTGCCAAAAAAGTTTCATGAAAATCTATCAAATAGTGTAGATCCAAGGAACAAGTGCCATATTTCACATTGATGGCATATTTCACAGATTTGTGCAGTCACAATTGGTGAAAATTGCTAAGACCCGACCATTATTCTAATCGCCCCAACCCTTTCTTCTATAATGTCAAAGTGAACGATATGCCTTCCATTAGATATTAAAATTGGATATTTCACAGCATAACATCATGAAGATTCTATGTGGGTCAATGATGTCTCAATCCTAGATCCTTATGCTGACTATTTCAGCCCTCTCAGTCTTCTAATTAAAAAAACATAGATCTGATTGCAAAGCATTAGCTCTCTTATTCCTCCAGCATAGAAAAAAATATAGTTTTGCACCAAGGTATAGCTCTGGGGGTACAAGTAAAAGAAGATAGATATAGAGAGAGAGAGAGAGAGAGAGAGAAGAGTTCAGCCTGTGTTCTGCATGCCGGCAGCAATACCCTTCATGGTGAGGATGAGAGTATCCTCAAGACCCGGAGCATACTCGCTGGTCGGGTTGAGGTTGACGAGATCGGCTCCCGAGGCGCTCGCCTTCATCACCTCCTTGGACAGATGCGGCCGCAGATTCACCTTGAAGTTGGGGTCTCTTATCCTCTTCAATGTGTACGCCTGGCAAGCATTCAACGTCGTGATATACGCGTGCCGCAGCCTCAGCCTCTGTCTCAAGTACGGATCTCCCTCCAGCAAATTCTTGTGTCCCGCCACCTACCAAAAAAAAAAGTCAGATCTTCTTCACTCGCAGTGATAAAACTTCAGATACTGCGCACCTGGAGCAGGAGGCTCTTTGTCTCCTCGTACTTGGTTCGAAGGAGCTCCCCAAATGGCCAGAGATCTTCGGATACGAGGAGCTTATCGTAGAGGGCGGCAATGACGGGATTTCCCTTGGCGAAGACCATTTCTACGAGGTCAACGGTGACGCAGAAAAAGGGCCAGGCGTTGTACATCTCCTGCAGGGTGTGGAGATTGCGGATGTCCTCATCGAGCACGTAGCGGAAGGCGGCGCCGAACCCGAGCCAGACCGGGAGGTGGAATCTAGTCTGTGTCCAGGCGAAGATCCATGGGATCGCTCGCAGCGTCTCGATTCCCCCGCTCGGTCGCCGCTTCGACGGCCGGCTCCCGATGTTCATTCTCCCGTACTCCGTTTCAGGGGTCGCCTGGAGAAAACTGCGAGGTGAGTGACGGAGCTTTTAGGGCTCGAGAGAAATGGGTGCCCGAGCCTACCAGGCGGAAGTACTCGACGAAGCGCGGCTCGCGGAAGACCATGGATCGATACTCGTCGGTGGCGACGACGGCCATCTTGTCCATGAGCTTCCGCCACTCGGGCTTGGGAGACTCTGGTGGGTTCATCCCATGCTCCAGCGTCGCCGCCGTGAACCGCTGCAGCGTCCTGAAGCAGAGATGCTCCTCCCCGAAGGACTGCTCGATGACTTCACCCTGTACGGTCACCCTTAGAGAACCATTAATGGTGTCCGGCGGCTGAGATAGGATGGCGAGGTGGGTGGGCCCGCCTCCTCGCCCCACGGTTCCTCCTCTCCCATGGAACATGGTCAGCTTCACCCCGTACTCCTTGGCCACCTTCACGAGCTCCTCCTGCGCCTTGTAGAGCTGCCACGCAGCCGAGAATCTCCCCGCGTCCTTGCCGGAGTCGGAGTACCCGATCATGACTTCCTGCTTCCCGTTAATCCTGTTCCTGTACCAGTCAATGGAGAAGAGCCTGGCAACCGCGGCGGGGGCGGCTTCGAGGTCAGCGAGCTTCTCGAACAAAGGGACGACCCGGAGGGGCTTCTTGACGCGGCACTCGCGCTGGAGGAGCTCGACGGCCAGGACGTCGGAAGGGGCGGTGGCCATGGAGATGATGTAGGCGCCGAAGTTGTCGGCGGGGAGGTCCGCGATGACGTGGAACGTTTCCAGGACGTCGGAGATTTCTTGGGTCTTGGGGAGGTCGGGGCCGAACAGAGGGCGCTTGCCTCGGAGCTCGGAAAGAAGCCATTCCTGTCGCTCCTGCTCGGGCCAGTCGCGATAGGATCCGATGCCCAGGTGCTCTGTTATCGCGTTCATGACGTCGGCGTGGCGCTCTGATTCTTGGCGGATGTCCAGTCGGACGAGGGATAATCCAAAGGTGGAGACTTGCCGGAGGAAGTCCAGTAAGCTGCCGTCGGCGATCGGATGGTCTCCGCTCCAGCAGAGTGACCGGTAACAGAGCTCCAGCGGTTCCAGCAACTGTTCAAAGAGAAAAAAAAATTGATATTCGAGCGTTAACTTTTTGGGGTTGACTCTTTACCTGGGCAATGTCGGTGATGGTGGCTTCCTCGGGGATGTCGGAGGAGCCGTGGGAGAGGAGGAGGCGGGAGCGCTCTCGCGTGTTGTACAGTTTATCTCGCAGGTCTCCGAGAAGGACTCTGTACGGCTCGTTCGGCGGCACTTGCTTCCAGAATTCTGCCCCAAAATTATTGTTTTTTAAAAAAAATTCTGAGGCACCGAACATCACCAAAACACCGTGGAATTTTGAATTACCGATGTAGTGCTTGGTGTCTCTCTTGGAGGATTGCAGCAGTTCGTTCGCCCGGACCCGGAGCTCATCGCTGCATCGCCACATCGACAGCTGCGTGAAACTTCGATTTTTAGTCTTTGTTTTGAATATTCGTGATCTAGAGTATCTGGAAGAGCAGTAGCTGACCTCGAACATCAGATCTTCAATCTGAGAGTAGTACATGTTGGCGGCCATCATCCGCGCCAGCAAGCAGACATCCCTCGTCACCTCGGGAGTCACTCTCGGATTACCTGCGAAATTTTTTACGTTTTTAAGAGTTCTTGATGTATTTCAAAATGATTGATTGCACAAATCGGCCACATAATTGATGTTCAACGGGAAAGAAGGATTCGAAATTTGATACCGTCGCGATCCCCGCCCATCCAGGAGGAGAACTGGATGAGAGGAGCGTTATAGGGGACGCGCTCGTTGATGCCGATGTTCTTCAGCGCCGTGTCCACTCTGCGGAGGAATTTCGGAACGCCCTTCCAGATCGTCTCGTGGAAATAACTCATTCCGGCGCGCATTTCATCTTGCGGTGTCGGCGGAGTTCTCCTGATCTCATCCGTGCGGAAGGCAGCTTGAATCTGCCGGTAAACAAAGTTATGAACCTTATCATCGATAGAAATCGATCGAGTAACAGAGAAGATAGAAATAGTGTTCCACGATGCATCATTTCTTTGTTCGTTATCTTTATATAGAATTAGGAGTTCCAAAAGATTGAATCCGATTTGTATCTATTTCGTGCCCTAGCTTTTGTTCGAAAACAGACTTTGGAGGAGAAATTCTGCGGTTCTTACCTCTCGTTGAAGCGCCTCATCGAGCTCTTGCTTGTCGTCGGGAGTGATGTCTTTGGCGTACAACTGCGTGAGACAGTGACGAATCCTGCAAATTCGCGCGAATCTATGCCATCAGAGCTAATTCTTCCTCGAATAACTCCAGAATTCCAGGAAGCTCGACCTTGCGTGCTTCTGCAGGAGCGATCGGCGGACAGACTGCGTGGGATGCGCGGTGAGAACGAGATCCACGGTCTGGTTCTTCAGAGCGTCGAAGACTTCCTCGGGAGACTTGTTCAGACGTCCCACGAGCCTCTTTAGGGTTTCCTCGATATCGGATTCCGTGGTAGCGTTGTTCTCGTCGACGAAATCCCCCGTCTTTTTCTTGTTCCGCCGTCTGCTCGCGATCTGCACCTCCTCCGCGAGATTCGCTAAGTTAAGCATGTGAGAGAAAGAACTGGCGATGACGATGGAATCCCCCGGATCCAGGCTCGTGAGAACCTCCCCGAGCTCCTCCAGCTTCTGCGGGTCGCTCTTCCCTTCGTACTCCGCGGAAAGCTCGTAGCATTCTTGAACCTACAACAAGAGTAATAAGGACGAAACACTAACGGAACGCAAAGAAAAATGATACGGTCACACCGTTTCTCGAATTTCCTCGCCGTAGAGGTCCTGGAGGATATCGAGGAAGCGATCCAGGAGTAGCGCGTCGTATTCCACGAGCTTGTCATCCTCGGAGACCTTGGCGGGTGCGAGAAGACGAAGCTGAGCGTCGATGGACGCCATCTTCTCCACGTTACTCGCGCTGCGCGCCATGGATTAGGGCTCTTAAAAGCAATGGACGACTGGATTCTCTTCTGCTCCGAGTTCACCCGATCTTTCCTCTGCTCTTAACAAGAATTGGAGACAAGGGGATCGACCGCCCCGTTAGAATTTCTCTGCTGCAGAGTCGGCTTTCGTGATCGGAGATGAGACGCAGAAAGAGATAGCGCGAACAACACCGAGGTTCTTTCTTGGCGGACCCCTCTTTATTGTGTGAACTCTCTATCTCTCATCCATGGGGATAACAAAGAAGAATATGCCGTCATCGGCGTGCTGATTCCGAGGAAGGGGCCGCCGATGTAGCTAACGTCAGCAAAGGTCAAAATTTGCTCGCTGATTTTTTGCCAGAGGTCAACTCCAAAAGGCAGTCATGTTCATTCTCGCCACAATACTCTGCCTGGGCGTTGACTGGTGGGATGAGTCAACGGTGAACTTGCGGGTCAGTGATGTGGGGTTCTTAAAAAGGGAAGACTGGCTAAGCGGTTATTGCGCGAAACGAGGACACGTGTCGGAGGGAATTGGACAAGCGTGCGTGGGTGATGTCATTATCGCGGCTTTATTGGATAAAATATGAAAGATTCGTCGAGCAGCCCACGTGGATGGCGGTCACGGGCTGTCCGTCTATTTCCGCGGACGTGACACGTGTCATAGCCACAGACTTTTGATGCACTGCACTTATCGTATAAGAGGACAAAGTTCGCATATAATAAGAGCAGCCATTGTCGGGCCTCGGGCCGGGCCCAATCAAACAGTCTCTCCTTGTTAGTACGCTGACTTCTAACAACATCTCTCTAGAGTTTCTCTCTCTAGAACTGGAGACGCAATCGCTGATGAGCGGGCCCATGAAGTCGGTGGACCGCAGCAGTTACCAGTCCGGAGCGCTGGCCTTGAATAGGAAGGGGAAGGGACCACTGGACCGCCGTCGTGGAAATTATTAATATTTTAATAATTGCAATTATTAACGGCATCTAGAATGAATTATTGAAGGATTTGCCCGTCGTCATCCTCATTGGAGGAATTCTCTTTTTCCACCGCCACGGAATTTTTTAATAAATTATTCCAGGCTTCACCCGTCTTTCACCATCGTTTCGGGCAGCAAACAGTCGGGCGATTCGAAGTCAATGAGGACGATTAATTGATCAAATCCAAAGATCCACAGAGAATGAAGCCCGTTTGTTTCTGCTTTCTGATCCATCAGCTCACTGATCGGATGGCTCGGAATTTTGATTTCGATTTTGATTTTTTTTTAAATGCAATTCTACGCTCTATCTTATAGCTCTCTCACAGTCTACAGGTTCTCAGTGCCACCGCAGACTGCTGTACATGTCATAGAACAATGGAGAAATATTTGAGTTTATCTAAATATGTATAGGTGGCATGCTAGAGAACCATTCGTCTTTGCTTAAGGGGAACCAGGGGTTCCATGGAGACGTTCGATTCATTCTCCCACAGCACGTGGCAGCACTAAATGCCTTCGATCTTCATCATACTCGATGGACAGCCGAGATTCTTCACACGTTTTGGCTCTCTCTCTCTCTCTCCTTGATAAGGGCTTCTCATTGTGACCGTTGGATGAAGATCCATCGTTTGGTGAACTCACCCTTTCCTCTTCCCTATTACTCGAGCCTCATCTCCGTGGAGGAGCATCCCAACTGCCCATTCACTTGAGATGATCTAATGGCTGGAGATTGATGTGCCCTATAAAAGGTGCACGCAATGGCAGCCATTGATTGTCACTTAAGTTGATTGAATGGCAACTATAAAACACCACAAAAAAGCCTTATAAATAGCTTTCTCCCTCTCTCATCAAAGCTATCTCTTGAAATTCTGATTGTCAAACCCAATGGATAGTTTTTTTCTTGAGATCTCTTACTCGGATTGTGTTTTGGACTTGGGGTTACTTCAATTTAATGATTCTAATCAAGATTTTGTTGAAAGATTGGGGTGAATTTTCTACTTGAGTCTAGAATTTCGCCAAAGATAGCATGGAATGAGAACCTCTTGATCTGGAAATTAATCAAATCAATTGATTGGCATTTTTTTAGTTAGTTAAATCTTATAATTCTGAATCTTATAATCTTATATTCGAGTTTGGTTTATAGTAATGTAAAACATATTTTTCTTTCCATTTTCTCTCTCAAACTTCTCTCTTCAATTTCTCCTTTGTGTTAAATAAAA
Source organism: Lemna minuta (assembly GCA_024174645.1). Lineage (NCBI taxonomy): Eukaryota > Viridiplantae > Streptophyta > Magnoliopsida > Alismatales > Araceae > Lemna > Lemna minuta. Next base: position 4,491,829 of record CM044114.1, read on the forward strand.
ATTGCTTAAAATTTGAAGCATTGGTAAACAAGAGTGGTAGCAGTGCTTGATTCATAAACCACAAAGTAGATAGTTATCGCCTAGAGGGGTATGAGGAAAATTGGTTGGCCCCATGGGAAAAGGCAACTCGCTCTCTCTCACATCAATGCGCATACCGACACTTCCCCCCCCCCCCCCAATAGTTCTGAGTCAAAAACTTAACGCTTCCTCAAGTAGGTTGTTGGACTAATAAGGCCACATGCTCACTGTTGACCCTTTGAAAGAGATGAGCTCATAAAGTTATAGATTATTTGCTAGTCTAAAAGCTGAATTCATCTCAAAGAAGAGCTCCAGTATTTCCTTCCTAGGCAACCACACTTGACTCTACTCCCCAAAGAGATGATCAATATCCACCCATCGATAGAAGAGGGTTCAAAGGGATCATACCTCCCACCATTCTCGTATTCGTAGAAAGACAACTCCATGTACATCCAAGTAACTAGGTCAAGATTTAACCCACAATCCTATATTTTATCAATAGGATTTGGAGGTGAGACTTTAAGGGTGTTGGAATCAATCTTGCAGATTCAAAGCAAGAATCATCACCAGATGGAGCTTTTGACGAAATGCCACCAGATTCTTCTTCTTTTTCTATTTTATTTTTCCCTTCTTTCTTATGAACATTTGATCATGAGCATTTGATGGAGGAGATGAAGCCACGTCATCAAATTTCATTAACTACCTTTTAAAGTTGTTAATACTGTAGCTTGCAGTGCAAAGTGTTCGACCTATGTCTATAAAGAGATCAATAAATGCATCGCAAGGTGTATGATTATGAATCTTTTTTCTCGAAACAAAGTTGATTTATTCCTCTCAATCATGCTTTTCTTAATTTTCGAGTGTCAAGAGGGTTATATATTCTTCAAGGGAGATATCTTTGATTTCAGCATGAGTTTTTTTTTGTCTTTCTAGAAACTAAACCTTGGTGAAGTGGAAGCGAGGATCATGGACTAGTTTGATGGGATTGTGGGGAAATATTGACTGCACCAATTGATCGTGGGGAAATAGTTTGATGGGAAGCCGCCCTATTGACTGCACCAAATAAGGAAAATTGCATGCTCTACAAAGCCAAGGATATCATCTGCCTTTGCTGGGAACAGGCCTAATCTTCTCTCAGAGGAAGTACACAATTTCTTCACCGCTAAATAAATATTCTATAGAATTTATTATTCATTTCTTCCTTGAATTCACTACACCGAATTTCATGTTTGAAGATGATCAATTTTTAGAAATTCGTAGGAATAGTCAATAGTGTAATATAAGTTTGACTCCACTCAAGCTTTTCATGAGTCTTTGCAACTCAAATCACTATGATGCCGGACGGACGGGAAAACCCGGCCAAGAAACGGAACTAAGGGGAACCTAAGGATGGAGATCTAGGCGATCTAAGTATGATGAGATGCTCGCTCAACGTGTTCAACAAGCTGCCTCCTCGTACTTCATCTCCGTAGCTCCTGGGGTGCGTCGTGTAGTGACAGTCTGGGAAACCTCCGGTCCACGTCCTCACGGGCGTTGGGCCTTGGTTTGTCGATGGTAGCTTGACAATCAATAAGATGGATTGGACCTCGGTCTCGATCCGCTTGTATCACCCTACCGACTAACCTAATCTAGGTTCCGAGGGCAGTGGAAATAGATGCAGGAAATACTGCAAGAAATAAAGGAACTTCGAATTGAAAAGGAGGGGATAAGTGCCTAACCTGCAGGACACAAACCTGGTTGGTCATGATGAGGGAGGTCATTCGTACGCGGCATGGACGGGTGGCAGTGGTAGACCGGGTCAGGCAACGTTATGGGACAGGGAATCCTCAACGCGATCGCAAAGCGGCAGTGATCGCGAACCCGAACAGGCCACAGGTTTGTCAAAGGCAGCACGGTGTGGTGCTGAGCGGCCTAACGCAGCGGCGCGAGACGGAAAGGGCGCGGGGCACGGCATGGTCAAGTGCGATGGCACAAGGAGGCAGGGCGCAGCACGGTCACAAGGGCCCGCTCGGGTGCGAGCGTTGGGAATAGGAATGTTTGCGGGTGCGGGTGCAGCAACGGGGGCGCGCGCGGGCGCGTGCAGTAGGGATGCGAGGACGTAGGCAGCAGGGGCGGGGGCCCTGGCGGCTAGGGCGAGCGCGGCCAGCAAGGCGTGCGCTGGCCTGAGGCGAAAGCGGGCGCGCATGGGCACAATGGGGGCATGGCAGCTCGAGCGGCAGGGCTCAGCGTCACGGGCGTGTAGGGTGCGGCGGCGGCGCGGCAGGGCTCGGCGTCGTGGGTAGTAGAGCGCAGCAGTGCGGGCGGCAAGGCGTGCAAGGGAACGGCACGCGCGCACGGGCGACAGGGCATGCGCGCAGGCGGCAAGGCACGACGGCGTGGGCAGCAGGGCAGGACAGCTCGAGTGGCAGGGCCCGGCGTCTAGGGCAGTAGGGCATGACAGCGTGAATGGCAGGGCTCGGCGTAGTGGGTGGTAGGGTGCGGCGGTGCGGCCGGCAGAGCGTGGGGGCACGGGCGGTAGGGCACGGTGACACAGGTGGCAGGGCGCGGCGGCACGACGGCAGGGCACCGTGGCGCAGCGGCAAGGCACGACGGTGCAGCGACAGGGCACGACGACGTAACGGCAAGGCATGACGGCGCAGCGGCAAGGCACGACGGCGCAGCGGCAAGGCACGACGGCGCAGTGGCAAGGCACGACGGTGCAGCGGCAGGACATGACGGCAGGGCACGATGGCGTAGCGGCAGGGCACGGTGGCGCAACAGCAGGACACGACGGCGCAGCGGCAGGGCACGACGGCATAGCGGTAGGGCATGGCGGCGTAGGCGGCACTGGTGGTGTTGAGTGGCATTAGGGGTGACAGCAGTGGCACGGGCGGCGGAAGCAGCGCAGGCGGCAGCACGGGGTAGCGGCAACGACGACAGTGGCTTTGTGGTCGCAACAAAGAGTGGTGGCGGCAGCACGTGGGAGTGCGGCGGCGGCAGCGGTGGTTGGACTCCTTCCTCGAGCCTCTAGGAGTAGTCACTCAAGTTGGGAGATCTCTCCTTTCATTTCTGAAATGACGGCTAGGGTTTGTGGGGGGGTCCCTTCCCCTCTTATAGAGCCCAAGATCGGCGGAGAGGGGAAAGGCTCACTTGTGGCCCACAAATTTAGAAGCCCAAACATAAAGAAATAAAAGGTTCACAAATGAGTGGCTTCTTAAGTGGGGCCCGAAAGGGAGGGTCCACTAAGAAGCCCAAGGGGAGAGAGATGAATATGGACCCGCTATAACACGTGCGGTTTGAAAAGTTCATAAACGAGGGAAGAAGAAAGGGAAAGATAGGTCCATGCACGCGAGCTCGGAGTGTTGTTGACCCATACCGAGACAAAGTCTTCAAGCGGTGTAGCGAAAAATCGGCATCCTTCATCTTCACTTGTCATGGGGGTTGAACACGTGTGGGTGTCGGCTCCTCCTACGTCGGGGTGTCGGGACTTGGTGGCGACGGGGGTCGTACGTCACCAATCCTCTTGGGGTAGAAAGAACTCAACTCCATCGAGTTGGATGGTGTGCTGGGCAGCGGCTCGAGCAAATCTAGTTGCAAGTGCACCAAGTCCTCCTCCTTGATCCACGCATCATCCTCTACCAGACATCCCTGCCAACGCACGAAAAATCTCCGTGACGCACCATCCTGGGTGAAGTCAATTACCTCTCGCAGTACCTCCTCTACCTGGTCGGCAAACTCGCTCTCAAAGAATGGGCCAGGGTCTGAAGGCTGATCATGTGTCGCTGGGGGTAAATACGCGGCCAAGTCCACCACGTTGAAGGTCGAGCTGATCTCCCACGAGGGAGGGATGTCGAAAACGTAGGTGTTCTCGCCCACACGGGTAAGGATTCGGAATGGGTCAGTGCTACAAGCATGGAGCTTCGTAGCTATGTCGGGAGAGTATCTCTCAGGTCTTAAACGGACCATCACCTGGTCACCCACGTCAAAGCTCCGTTGACGATGATGCAAGTCGGAAGCTTGTTTGTATGACGCATTTTGTTGTGTGATCCTATCATGAATGTATTGATGCAACTTACTCACATGATGTGCAAATGCAACTCCGTCCTTGGAGGCTCTAGTATGGGGATTTACTGGCACTAAGTTTAGAGGCTTGCGAGGTACTAAGCCATGGGCAATCTCGAAAGGACTCATGCCAGTGCTGCGGTTCGTCAAGGCGTTATAGGCAAACTCGGCACGCAGGATGACTAGATCCCAAGTGGTGAGGTTGTCCCCCACCAAAGATCGAAGCAAGTTTCCAAGGCTCCGATTGACGGCTTCAGTCTGGCCATCGGTATGTGGGTGATACACCGTCAAAAACTTGAGCTTGGTCCCAAGCATGCTTCTCAGTGTCCTCCAGAAGTGGCTCGTGAATCGGACGTCGCGATCCGACACAATGGATTTGGGTAATCCATGTAGTCGGACTACCTCCCGATAGTACAATTGAGCCACTCGCGTAGCATTAAAAGTCTTCGAACATGGCACGAAATGAGCCATCTTTGAAAAACGATCCACGACAACCATGATAGAATCATGGCGGCAAACCGTGCGGGGGAGTCCAAGCACGACGTCTATGCTCACATCATCCCAAGGTTGTGTCGGCATTGGAAGTGGTGTGTAGAGGCTAGCATTCTTACGTACTTGCATGGCGAAGGCGCACACCCTACACTGACCGACGATGTTCCCCACATTGCGCGTTTAGGCTCGGCTAGTAGAATTGGTGTTCTACTGTCGTAATCATCTTGTCACGGCCGAAGTGACCGGCAAGACCTCCGGAATGGCACTCCCAAGTGAGCTGATCCCGGAGAGACGTGCATGGGATGCACAACGTATTCTTAAAGAATAGGTAACCCTATGTCTGAAGGTAGTCGCGGTGCTCGTGGCCGGTGCCAAGGTCTAGGGCATGGACAATGGGACCAAAGTCAGGACACATCATGTAGGAGTCTTTTAAAGACTCAAAACCGATAACCTGCACCCTCACCAAAGTGAGGAGATGCGTTCGGCAGCTCAACGAACGTGTAGTCCTTGCCCTTCATGTGGCGGATGACGAACATGTAGTCCTGAAGGTACTCCACCCATCATGCATGTCTATCGCTCAACTTATGTTGCAAGTGGAGGTACTTCAAGGCTTCGTGGTTCGAAAAGAGCACAAACTCATTGGACAGGAGGTAGTGGCGCTAGTGCCTCAGCGCCTGAAATGACGGCATAGAACTCCTTATCATACGTAGAGTACTAAAGTATAACATCATTCAGCTTCTCGCTAAAGAACGTGACGGGGTGACCATCTTGGCTAAGGACACCCCCTATGCCGATGGATAAAGCATCGCATGGGACCCCAAACACTTTGTTGAAGTCGAGAAAGCGTAGGACTAGTGCCTGGTTCATCAGGGCCTTCATCATGTTGAAGGCCTGAGCGGCTGCCCCAGTCCACTGGAATGTCTCTAGCTTGAGGCAGTCGATGAGGGGCGCCATCACAGAACTAAAGTTCTGAACGAACCGACGATAAAACATTGCTAACCCAAGAAAACTTCGGATGTCGTGGAGACTAGCAAGTTGGGGCCATGAAAAAATGGCCCGCACCTTCTCCAGATCGGCGGACACACTCTGGACTGACACAAGGAACCCTAGGAAGGAGATCTCAATCGTGAAGAAGTTGCACTTCTTGGGATGGGCAAAAAGCTTCTCCCGCTGAAGAGCATCGCAAACCTGGCCAAGGTGCTGGAGATGATCCTCTCGCTCGCGATTATAGATAAGGATATCGTCAAAGTAGATGACAAAAAACTTGCCAATGAAAGACCTCGTTCATCAGCCGCTGAAACATGCTAGGCGCGTTCGAGAGGCCGAATGGCATAACTCGCCACTCGAAGAGACCATCCTTTATCTTAAAGGTGGTCCTCCACTCATCTTCGGGACGAATCCGAACCTGATGGTATCCGCTTCTCAAATCAATCTTTGAGAAGACCGTGGATCCTGCCATCATATTGAACAGGACCCGCGAGCGTGGGATCAGAAAATAGTACTTGACCGTGATCTTATTGATCTCATGGCTGTCGCAACACATGTGCCAAGTACCATCCTTCTTCGGTGCTAGAAGTGTGGGTACTGCGCACGGGGTAAGGCTCTCCTGGATGAGACCTTTCGCCAGTAGCTCATGAACCTGTCGCCACAACTCCTCATAGCACGTGGGCTCCATCTATACATATAATTATATGATTATTCATACAAATTAGGACATAAAACATTCCATTCTTATGCATGTTATCATGTTTTGAGTGTATATCTATCATTCTATGAAAATTTAAATTATAATCTCAAAATGTAATATTTTTGGGGATAATCATGAATAATTAAAGAGAGATATTTAATATTAGATTATTCTCACTTTATATTTGAGACTATAATTCGGTTTTAATAATTAATAATAAGAGTAAATATTTTTATATACACTCATTTATTATTTTCTAACTTTATTTTCTAAAAGAAATGAGTGTATTTTTTTAATAAAAATTTATTCTCTTGTTTTTTTAAATTTAAATTTTTAGAATAATAGATTATTTAATTTATTATTAAACAAGACAAATTTAGATTAATTTGGAGTTATGTTTTTAAAGTTATAAATTTTCTAATTTTTAGATTTTTTGGAATTTTTCTAATTTTTTATGAATTTATTTGGATTTATTTTGAATTAAAATAAATTAAGCAAGTAGATTAAAATCGCAAGTTGATATGACAGTTGACCCTGGGGAACAGTTTACGTGTCAGTACTTGGTAGTAGACATGGTCGTTATGTTCGCTTTGTGCAGATTTGTGCCATTTGTGTGTTCTATACTCTTTTCAGAACAAAAACATTTTCAAATTCACAAGAATATCGCACACACCCATGTGCGGTTCATTTTTGCAAATTTGTGCAGAATTTTGCACACATAAATTAATCTTGAAAGGTGATGCGCTGCTCGTGATTGAGAAAGGCGAAGAAGAAGAAGAAGAAGAAGAAGACACGGGCTGACGAAGAAGTTAGAGAGAGTGAAGGAAAGGTTGGGGCCGAGCCACCAGAAGAAACCCCAAGTGAAGAAAAAGTGGGGGCTGAACTCCTAGAGGAAACCCCGAATGAAGGAAATGACAAACCAATGGAAGCAAAGGAAGTCACCCCAAAGGAGGGAAATGTGCCAAAAAATGGAGCGCTCGATGGAAGAGCCGATGTGCCAAAAATGGAAGGAGCGGAAGAACTCGATGTAACAGCTGCCGCTAAGGAGCTGGAGACTCCGAATCCAAAAAGCGATGGCGCTGAGCCTGAACCAAGACTGGGGGCACTCACATTGATGGATGTTGCCAATGACAACAAAGAAGGAGACGCTGGAAACAGCCCCAACGATAATGATGATGTGGATGTAGTAACGGAAGAACCTAGAGAAAAGGATGACAACCCAAATCCTCCGCTGTTTGCAGACGTTGTGCGAATTTTGTTTGGATTGTGAAAATTTTGTGCGAATTGTGCGATTTGTGCGAAAAGTTGTTTTAATTTTCGCACACAAAAAGAACATAACAAAGAACAAGGCCCTGTGAGGTTCATTTGTGCGAATTTTCTGTTCGTTTTAAAAGAACAGAACAGAACAACCATGTCTACTTGGCAGCCTATGCGCACGCCATATGGCACACGTGTGTCTGTGTATATACACGCATCATTAATAAGTTAAGTATCTAGTAATGGATGTCTGCTAACCCATTAAGACCGCGATCGTTATATACACATGTTTTTTCGCCTTAATTTCTATCGTGTGGGACTCTTTCTCTTTCTTTGTATGCACAAGTGATGTGGTGCAATTTGGAGCTTGCAATCACATGAATAAATCGCGATCATCCATTTTCACTTAAAGAGGGGGTACGTGGCGCGTAACGGTTCATCATTGAATCATTTTTTAAATGACTTAATCTCAGCCGTTCATCCGAAGAGTTATAACAGTTGATATTAAAAGCGACCGATGGACTCCCGTGGACACGTGTACACATCCAGGGAGTCTGATGGAGATCAAACGACAAGTGTTACACGACGTTTCTTCTTCATGTGTAATGTGGCAAAATTTGAGCGCTCCATCTTCAATCAAACGAACACAACTTAAACGTAACTATTCACATCCAAGCATTACATCAAAACCGTTGATTGAAGATGGAACGCCAAATCCATCGGCCACACCCAATTTTACCCATATATACGCATGATCTTCGACGATGTAAACTATTCTAGGGTATTTCGAGTAATCAAATTGTTTAGACATCTTAATCCTTGAATCTCTTGCTTTCCTCTTCTTCTAGATCAATTTTCTGCTTCCAAGGAGTGTTTGAAAGTGAGATTTTTTGAGTGAGTAGGGAGAAATCACCTCTTAAATGCCTAATTTCGTCTTCAGAATCACAGAATGAATAACCCTTTATCTGGCAATCAATTGGATCATTTTGAGCGCGACTTCATGTTAGATTATGTGTTTTCTTCCTAATCTCTCGTAGTGTATCATTATATTTCAATTTTGAATCGTAGATTAATCAAATTTTATATAATTTCTTGATTTTCTCTCTCTTCATGATCGATTATTCTCCCTAATTTTTGCTCCCTTATTTTTGTACAAATCTTGATCCAAATAAAGTGATTTTATATTTTGTAGATTTGTCTTAGAGTTCTCTTTCAAAACTTACTAAAATCCCTAATTTCTTGCCTCAATTCCTTGTTCGATTTTGATCAAAATTTAAAGAACACTTCAAAAGTATCTTAATCCTCCATGGATTCGACCCTTATTCACCATTATACTATTAAATTCTTTATTTTTATATTAAATTGGTGAGTTTAGAAAATTGTTTTGATATGTTTCTATGGGTTTTCAATGACGGCACAGATTCGTATCTTCAGTGGGACTATTTTTCTTTCTTTTTATCCTCAGGTGATGTGGCATATTTTGGAGCGTGCAATCGCATAAATTAATCACGATCATCGATTTTCACTTAAAGCGTGGGGGTACATAGCGCATAACGATTCATCATTGAATCATATCAAAATGTTTTAATCGTAGCCGTTCATTGAGGAGGTATAATGGCTAAGATTAAACCACGATCGATAGACTCTTGTGGACACGTATACCCATCTAGAGCTACCGATGAAGATCAAATGGCAACAATTACGTGGCGCTTCTTTTTTACAGGGTGACATGAAGAAATCTCATCCCTTCATCACGAATCTAATGGGCACAACTTAATAGTATTGATTCACATTATTGCATTACATTAGAGCCCTTGATTGAAGATGAAAAGGCATATCAAATGGCTATGCCCAAATTTCATATGTTTATACCCTTATTCTTTGATGGAAAGAGTATTCTTGGATAGTTTTGAGTAATCGAATTGTTTAGACATCTCAATCCTTGAATCTCTTAATTTTTTTTCTATTCTAGACTCATTTTTGCGTCTAAAGAGTGTTTGAAATTGAGATTTCGTTGAGAGAATCGGGAGAATTTCACCTCTTGAACATTGGATTTTTATTTTTCAAAATGTGAAATGAAAAGCCTTGATCCGACAATAAACTAGATCTTCTCGAGTAAAATTTTGGGTTAGATTATGTGTTTTCTCCCTAATCTTTCTTCCTATAACATTAGATTTCAATTTTTAATAGAGTATTAGTCAACTTTTATGAAATTTTATTGTTTTCTATCTCTTTGCGATCGATTTCTCTCTCTAAATTTTGCTCCTTGATTTTTCCCCGAATATTGATCTAAATCGAGCGTGTAAACGATGAGATGAAGAAACCCTAGAATCGTATATGGAAATGAGAGTACATAGGTCCTTATATAGGAGAAGATGAGAGGAGAAGATAAATGGGCCGAGAGCCCACTACCACTATCGGACAAAGCGATTTTTTATTATGTGGATTTTTTTAGAGTATTCTTTCTAAATTTACTAAAATCTCTAATTTCTGACCTCTATTCATTATCCATTTGATCGAATTTGAAAAAATACCTTAAAATTCTCCTATTTATCTATGGATTCGACCCTTATTCACCATCATATTAATTAATTCTTGATTAAACTTTAAAATTATATTTTTGGTAATTATTTTGACACGCATCCATGTGTTTTCAATGACCGTACGCAAAATGAATTGTCAATCCTACGGCCATTGGTATGATATTTTGATCAAAATTTTGAGAGCCTATCAGACAATAAATCTCATCATTTTCAAGGTCAAACACGATCAATTTTAACATTCAACTAACATTAAAAGTAGGGAAAATGATAACTAAGTAGAAAATAACATAATATGCAATAACATACATTAACATGATATAATTTGTGAAATTAATAGACAATTAAGCGTATATTTATAAATATGAATGTATGTTATCACCCTTTACTTAGATGTCCCTTTTCTCTTATTTCCTTCATTGGGCCTTCTTCTACTTCAACAATTCTTTCCTCTCTCTCATCTCAGCATGCTCCAACTTGTTTCTCTTCCATGTCTTTCAATCGTCAATTTTATAATTGATACAAGCAACCAAGGTTAGAAGATCGAAAAAGAAAACTTGTCTTTTGATCATTACAGTTGCACTCTCATCATGTGAATCCAATTTCTACTCCTTCAACGTCATCTTTGTAGTTTCCATCATTGGCACTTGCAAAAAGAAATCAAGATTCAACAAGAAAATTGCCATACCTCATTCATCATTGCATGCTTGTTCTTCTTCAAGAACCTCAAAGTTAGGACCTTTCATTGTGAATTGTAATCTTCAAACACCACCAATGGGCCACCATCAAGTAGGAGCCTTCTCATGTTCTCCACCATGGCCTCATACTCTCAAACATTGCCTCAAGCTCTGTTGTGCTGCTCTACATCAAAGGAGGAATCCAGTTCTTCCTCCAATTGTTGTTAACTTCTCTATCACAGATGTCTCAACCTCAACATGACAGCAAAAAAGGGGATCTCATTAGGGTTTCTTCCGAGCCCTTTTATGTGGTCTAAATGCGTTGGTCTATATAATGGGAGAATAAAAGGGCATACGCCCATCTAAAACCTACTTCTTCTCATCAAGCATTCATGGATCTTATTTTGGAGCATTCTCTCCGGTTCTCTATCTCTTAATTTCCACTCCCTCTCCACTCTCTATCATCTCTTATTCTCTCTCTATCTCTTAATTTCCCCTCCCTCTCCACTCTCTATCTCTCTCTCTTAATTTTCCCTCCCTCTCCACTCTCTATCTCTCTCTCTCTTAATTTTCCCTCCCTCTCCACTCTCTATCTCTCTCTCTTAATTTTCCCTCCCTCTCCACTCTCTATCATCTCTTATTCTCTCTCTATCTCTTAATTTCCACTCCCTCTCCTCTCTCTATCATATCTTATTCTCTATCTCTCTCTCTCTCTTAATTTCTACTCCGTCTCCACTATCCACCATCTGTCTCTCTCTCTTAATTTCCACTTCCTCCCGTTTTCTAATCTTTCTCACAATTTCCACACCGTGCTCGCCGTCAGTTTCTTCTCTCTTTCTCATAAAAGAATAACATATTTTATTGATTTCGGACAAAGAATAACAGAATATAAATTAAAGACATACCCTAAGTCCACCGTCGGCTTCATATTCGTAGCTTGACTCTAAGCCAAGTCTTTTGAGTCTTGCCAAGTCAACCTCTTGAATTTCTCTAAGGTAATGAGTATGCCAAGACCAGAGCTGAAGCATGGGTGATTCAACTTCCATGGCTCTCTATCTGTAGAGAGGAGGTGCTTACACCTCTTCAATTTTTTAGATTAGTCAGCCCATAATTAACTAGTACAATTTAACTGCCGGCGGAGGTGGAGGGAGCTGGCAGCAGAGGTGGGTGGAGTGTATCGGAGGTGGGGGTGGCAGGAACCAGAAGGTGGCGGCGGAACTGGGCGTAGACGTATCTTCTGAATTTATTCTATTTTCTTCCGATTCTCGCAAGTTTTCGCTGTGTGTTCTCCCTGGTTCTCCTCACCCTCCCCTCACCACCAACACCCCGCCCCCCCCCCTTCCCAAAAGAAAAGCACCACCCGAGGTTTTACAGCACGCTCCTGTCAACGGAGGTCCCTTTCTTCTGTTTCACCTCCGGCCGCAAATGGTAAAAAATTTCCATTTCATCTTGGTCAAGGTAAACTGGTGTTTCATCCTGCATTCATTCTCGTGAATTCCCGTGAGGATGAAGAAAGTGAGAGTGGTCTTTTCTATGAGATTGTGAGAATCAATATTCTCGAACTGAGATGCAACAGAAGGTGATAAATCTTGTTGACTGATTCCCACAGTTTGCTCCTTCCAAGTAGAATGCATTCAGGGGAACTGGACAAGTTCTTTCACTGTCAACAACTCCAGAGCAATGGACAGAAAAGCGGGAAACTTTTTCAGACACTATGCCAACCTTAAGCAGAAGGAATGGGTTGGTCTGTGAGACTTCTCTCAGTTTGCCCAACAGAAAGAATCAATTTGTTTAAGAGGTCCAGGAAAATTTTGAACCAAGAACTCCATGATAATGGCTGACAACACCAAGAACTCAGAATTTCAGTACATATCCTATGAGCAAACAAGTCAAGGAGAAATTCTCTGTACGAAGTTGTCAAGGAAACATCAGCATGGTATGGCAAAAAAGGCTATGGCAATCTCTTCCAGGTTAAAGAGATTGTGTATGAAAGGTTGCCTATAACCTGACAATCTCTCAGTGGCGAGATCAACAACAAAAAAAACACCAGGAAAAGAACATGAGAAGATCATGTAGCATGCCATGAAAGGAGGATTGCTCCGATCAGGACAACGAATACCAGACGAAGGGGAGAATGCCCAAAAATCCATGAGAACCCTGCCCAAAACACTCCTACCGACGACTGACCCAAAGCACTCCTACCAACGAATGGCCCAAAGCATCAAGGCACTGTCTCTCCCTCTCTATCTGTTCTTCTGGCTGTTCTTACGTTAAAACTGATCAAAAGGAAAGAGTTCATCGACTCGACATCAATAAGGAGGTTAACCTTCAGTTCACACAGGTACTCTGAGTTGCCATGTCACCCCCATTTCTCTTCATCACTCCACGATATTACCTGGGAGACTGGACCGAATTTGAGCATCCGGTTACAAATAATTGTCTGCAGACAAAGACCACCAAGAAAAAGTCAAAACCAGATAAAAGCAGAAAGCACAAAACATTCAGGAGATCATCATTTTAATTGTGCTTAAATGGATTAATCTCCTTAAATAATAAAATTTTCCTATTCAGGAAAGATAGTGAAATCTACACTTAAACAGAGGCGGCGGTGAAATTGCTCGTTTTAATTTAATATTTAAGACCAGTATAAAGTAGACAGCAAAATGAGATAGATGAAGCTATTAAACTCGATCAATAAAAGAAATCTGGCTGTTGTCTGCAAAAGCCTAGACGGATTTTTCTCAAAAAACTGAAATTTAATATGTATTTTTATTTGTATAAATCAGTCCGGGATATATAGTAAATTAAACCAACAACTCTCGAGCACATTAATGAAGCCCAAATCTCTCTCTCTCTCTCTCTCTCTCTCTCATCTACTCTCCCTCTCTTTCCTTCTGCCTCTCTTCTCTTCCCTAGTTCTCTCTCCCCTCTCTTCTATTCTCTCCATCTCTATCTATTTATCACACAAACGCGAACAAGTTAATGATTCAAGTTTACGGGCAGACTCATCTCAAGGAAGAGAGGACATGCGAACAAGGCAGAAGACATACCAGAAGGATCTCTTTTAACCCGCTTGGCCTTCTCCAGCTGTAGCTGGCAATCGACGAAGATCTGCATACGCTGGAACTCGAGCCCCTTGGCGAACTCCATCCTCTCCTTCTCCAGATCCATCATCTGCTGCTGCTTCTCCCTCTCCACCTTCTCGTACACTTCCCCAAAATGGAGAATTGCACGAGCTAGCTCGCGCACGGCCTCTGCGTCATCGCCTTCATCGCCGTGGTCGCTCTTCGCGCCTCTCTGCAGCGCCCCTCTCCTGCTCGGTCTCTCGGTGCTTGATTTGGACGACTCCCCGTCTCCCTGGTCGTCGAATTCTACGTCCTTGCGCTCCGCCGCGGCCGCTGCAGCAGCTGCAGCAGCCGCAGAGTATTTCCTACTCAGCAACGAAGGCTCCTCGTGGCGCTTCTCCCTCGTCGTCGAGGCGCAGGCCGCCACAGAAGCCATATTCGGAATCAAGGAACTTTTCTTGTACGGCAGAGGAAGGGACAAAGCTTGGGCAGGAGGAGAGGGCTTCCTGGAGGAAGCGTCAGAGGAGCCAATGAGAGAATCGAGACGGTTATAAAAGTTCCACTGACTGAACAAAGAGCCCCCCGAGTTCATGATCCTCGCCTTCTCCGCCTTGTACTTCTTCTTCAGAGTATCGATCCTGTTCTTGCACTGGATATCGGAACGAACAGGCCTGCGAACGGCGGTTCTCCGCGAGTTGACGGCGTCGGCGACTTCCTGCCACTGCTTCTGGCGGAGATTCCCCCTGTTGAGGTCAAGAAACCGCTCCCCCCAGGCGTCGATTAGGGCTGACGTGGCCCCCTCGCTCCAGCAATCTTCCCTGTAGGGAAGCGCGGGATTCGGTGGCCGACCCGTTTCCTTTCCGTCCATTCCCGACGTGCCCAGATAATCAGAAGCCCTAATTTCGTTCTCGCCGGGGGAAGAATAAGGCGAGATGGGAGAGAACGAAGGGTTATAGAGGGCGCCGGTGAGTGGTGGGGTTTCTCGGAGGACGGGAAGAGATATCCCCGATGAGGATACATCGCCGCCGTTGATTTTTTTTCACTCGTTCCTGACGCGTCGGCAGACCGGGCCGCCGCTCTGCGGCGGATATTGACGGGAAGACCGAAGACATCTCCGGTAATATTTTCCGTCCGCCGGAGTTCGCGGCTGGGCGGACGGAAATAACTTAATTTTGACAAGGGTACATCTGGAAATGACGTCATTACTACTCTCCTACCTCACCTGCCGTTCCTCGATAATCGATATTCGCCGGAAGACCGATTCCGCCTTCCGTCACGTGCGACAGAAGCCCGTAGAATGATGGGAAATGGGCCCACGTACAATGATGGGAAATTGTCCTGCTTTGAGCATTGAGGAACGGCAAGCTTCACGTCTCTCTCTCTCTCTCTCTCTCATATTTTTTTAATTGTTTTCCAAGTGGGCTCCATGTTCTCTAAGGGCCCAATATTCATTTTAGGTAAAAAAATCGGCTGGGGATTGAGGATGAGGTTGACTTGTTCTTAATCTCCCTCAACCGTTTAGTGCCTTCCCTTCCCTCGCCATTGCCATATCTCCCTATTTCTTCCATTGTTGGAAAGGATACTTGAAGTACGGCGGCTCTCGAGTGACGGGAAGCTTCGATGAGGTGGTTTTTTTACCAATGTGGTGATTACTTGAGACTCATGGCAAGTTACATGTCCTTGTTTTTGGTGATCAAAGGTGGAATTCTCCATTCTGAGCTAGAGTTGCATCTAGATTTCTGATTTGAATAGATTTCCGGGACATATATGTGGAGTGCAATGAATGATCATTCATCGTTGTCTTGAGAGGTAGTTGTTTGTGTGTTGAGATTACACATTTGCACTCTTTGTTGACGAATATATTCGTCCTCGTGAGAATTCTTCTTCTTCTTGAATTTTCTTTATTTAAGAGAACAAAGATATCTTGCATTAACGATTAATCTATCTAAGATCTTCGAGCAATGAGTTGATCAAAAACCAATAAAAAAAATGATGCAAAGCTAGTCAAGAGATAAGGAAACCCCAATTGATATAAGAAAAGGTGTCGATGATGGCTCTTTAGGAAGATCATAGTGTAATGGAGGAAGCGATCGAAGTTGAGGATGACAATAATGCAAGTGAAAATTCTGAAGTAGTGCTCCTTCCTATGCCTTGGAGATTTTCCCATATTTATTTGCAAGAAAATATTCCAAGGAATATTCGAAGAAGGATATAGGACTAGGTCCAAACTCTAAGAGAATATGAACAGTGCATTGTCATCTCCAAATTGGGTATGCAATGGCATGTGAAGCTTCATGGCGCAAAATATATTAACACAATGCACAAAGAGTTGCAATGTATTGAGTCTTACGATTAGATCACGGGGACACAATTTCATAAGAACTTAAAAATTTCCAGGCTCAAATTACCTGATTACTAAACTCTATTTTTGTTGAATTTATGGATTAAGGATCTCAATTAAAAGAATCATGAAGAAATGACCAAAGTCATATGTTACGTTTACCGTGTTTAACACGCCAAAGTAGTGGTTTTTCATGATCAAATCTATATTTATTCTCTCATTTATAATTTTAAGTTGCATTAAATACACAAAATTAAATTCTTGATCTAGTCAAGACCATTTGAGTTAAGAAAAATTCTTGGTTTGATATTTTGGATTTTTTTGAAGAAATTTTTAATTTTTATTTATAATTATTTGGAATTATTTAAAGGTTAATTCCAATAGTGCAAAAATAACAAAGCACACACTTCCATGTTGTTCATCGCTTAAGAGTCACACAACAAGCAAGTCTACTACATGCTATTCATAGAACTATTTATATATAGATTTTAATCTATACTAGATGACACGATCATCAACCCTTAGCACCTCAATGTTTTGAACATTCAATTCAGTATCTGATGTTGCATTGAATATTTTGAAAAAAAAATTAGAACCTATTGAGCTTTAGCTCCCATCATTCTGTATAGAGCAACCTCAAGAGTTTGAAGATACCAATTACCTAGATTGAATCTAGAGACAAATAAAGCCTTTTATGGCTTGTAAAAAGCTTGTATGTATATTTATGAGAGACATTATCTTGCTTATAAATCACAATTATGTAAGATAGCATGTTGTTAACATCTTATTTGTCAATAGAATGGAGAAGGGTACGATCATGGTCCAAATTTATGTCGATGACATCTTATTTGAATCAAGCAGTCAATAACTAAACAATGAATTCAAAGAGCTAATGGAAACGAGTTTGAGATGGGCCAAATTATTCTTTGGTCTGTAAATCATGAAAAAACAAACATGATTGTTTGTTTCATACAAATGTTACTCAAAATTTTAATGAGAAATTTGAGCTCAAGAAGTTAAAAGTTAAGTCTTAGTTATAAAAAATGTAGAACATATAGAAGTGGAAGATAAAGGGATATTTTAGATTAGAAGAAATCCAAAAGGGGGGTTTGAATTACTGTCATGTAATACAAATATTTTCTAAGTTTTTTTTTGAATTTTTGGACTTAATCAGTTATCACATGTGATAACATTCTATCTATACATGAATTTACATGATTATTAATGTAAATAAAAGCATTAATTGTTCTAATTATATGCATGTTATCATATTTTAAGTATATTTCTATCATTTTGCATAATTTCGTGTTATGATCTAAAAATATATCAATTTGTGGATTATTATACATAATTGAACAATATGATTTTTAATCCTAATTATATTTGAGATCATAAGCATGTTTTCATGATTAAATGATAAGAGAAATGATGCTTATGAATATTCATGTATTTTTATAAAGTTATTTTAGAAAATACATGAATATATTTATTTAATTAAAAATAATTCTCTTCCTATTTTAATATTTTGACCTTTTATAATGATAGATTATTCAATTTCTGATCCAACAAAATAAATTTGAATTAATTTGGAGTTGTATTTTAAAAGTTATGATTTTTCCAAATTTTAGGAATTTTTTGGAATTTAGCTGAATTTATTTTCATTTTAAATCCTCTAAAAATTCTAAAAATAAGCAAAAAAGGGATTATTTTATCGCGCGGGACCCGCGCGGATGCGACGTGGCACGCAAGGCTATGTGGCAGAGTCACGTGAGCCCACGCGGGCGCCTCCATGGCACGGAGGTGACACGTATGCGCGATATATATATATATATATATATATATATATATATATTGTTATATAGTATAAGCATCCCGTTTATCGGAATTCGCTAACCGCGAAGTCCGTCACACCTTATATACCCATCATTCCTCTGTATTTTTCTCCTTGTGGGACTAATCCTCTTTTAAGTTATTTGGAGGTGATGTGGCAGCATGGAATGCGTTGGATGCGAGCGCATTGACTAAAGCACATCGATGAGGTGGACGCGAAGTCCACCGGATCATCAATCAAGCACGTGCTTAAATCGCGATTTAAGTGACGATTTTGATGAATCACCCGGCGACACGTGGACTCACCTTGACGCACCGATGGAGATCCAACGGATGCAATGAATAGACGCATCTCCTCACACAATTGATGTGGACACATCCTGACGCTTAATCGCCGATCGAAACGGACATGATTTAATTTTGATCAAACGACGCGTCATCTCAGTCGTTGATCGCGATCTGACCGTTGATCTGACGGTTACGCCCAATTTCTCTATAAAATCAACTGTTCTTCGCAAACGGAAACTCACCCTTGGATTTTTGAGATTAATCGAATTGTCTAGACACCACAATTCAAGCGTCATTCGATTTCTTTCTCTTCTTGACACATTTTCATGTCCGAGGAGCGTTTGAAATCAAAAATTGATCGAGGGAGTAAGGAGAAATCACATCTTGAATGCCAATGTTCGTCTTCGAAATCGCGGAATGAATAGCCATGCATCCAGTGATTAATTGGATCATTTCGAGTGCGACTTTGGGTTAGATTGTGTGTTTGCATCGTAATCTTTTATCATTTAGCATTAATTTTGCATTTTAAATAGTATATTAAGTTTAATTTTGTTTTAATTTTGGTTTTTATTCAAATTTTGTGATCAAATTTTCTTCCATTTTCAAACTTTCGATTACTCCGCGAATTCTCATCCAAATCACTCGATTTTTTATTCCGTGGATTCACAATTGAGTTATCTTTCTTAATATTATAAAATGCATAATTTATAAACTTAATTCGTCGTCCGATTTGATCGAATTTCAAAGGTATCTCTCAAAATTCCCTAATTCTCCGTGGATTTGACCCTTATTTACCATTATAGCCCTTCAATTCATGAATTAATCTTTAAATTGGTAAGTTTGGACTTTGTTTTGACACAACATCATGTGTATTCAATGACCATACGTATTCGTTTTGTCAACATGTCATTGTATATACTTTCTATGTTGCATTGATCTAGAGGCTTAAATTTTCTTACTTCAAGTTCCAAGGATATCCTTCTAGACAGCCTCAATTCCTAATAATAAAAATTAAGCACAATTTTGGTGCAAGCCACACTCATTTCCTAGAGAATTTAATACAAGAATATAGAGTTGCACCAAAAAATGGCTCTTCTTGTTAAATGGTGTCCTAAAGCACTAACCTTTCTTCTCCTTGATCTCATCATACCTTCTCATGGTTTTCACTTCAACGCAACCATTTTCTATTTTATCTATCTAGGCCTTTTTGATCCACAAGGATCTCTTCAAATCCCCTAGAGTCTCTCAAATCCATGAAGGATATCTTCAACACACCAAGAGTCCTTCTGATCCATGAAGTATTCCCCTCACTCTTTAATATTCCTTTGACTGACTACGATTCCATATGATCCATGAAATTTTATACTTTTGACGCACATATGATCCATTAAAGTCATATGATCCATTGACATACCAATATAAAGGTCACAAATAACTTGGTAAATCAAAATTCCATTTGAATATGCTAATACAAGATCAACGCACACAAGCAATGCACTGAAGTAAACCTCTACTAAAATAAAGTCAAATTTAATATTGAGTGTTCAACTATTTGAAGAGTTAAAATTAATAGACAATGCTGAATTAAAAATATTTTCACTTCATTTAAATTTTGTGAAAGATCCCCACATCCAAACACAAACTAAAACCAAACGTCAACACAAATTTAGAGACAACATCAAGGGTCAATAGTTAGCATTCAATGACAATAACGGCCACTAGAGCATCAATGGCCACTCATTTACTCATGACATATTTTGAATGAGAAAGGAATTACCAAAATTATTTGTAAAATTTTATTATCTTTGGATATTGAGTTTAGATTTTCTAGGTTATACTAAAGTTTTCATACAATTTTACCCATCAAGTAGATCGTGAAAGGACTCCACGTGAGTCATTGAAATTTTTATGAATACTTGGGAAAGATCCAATTGAGAATCATATTCTGCTAGGGGTAAATCTCATCTAGATAGTTTGCCCATCCAGTGTTGCAGGTGTGTCATGGAGAGTTAAGCATGGAGTAATAAAGGAAAACAAGCCTTAGCCCATTTAAGCTTCCCAAACTCCTTTCGACACTTCAATAAAGCCTGGGTACTCTTGGCCCAATAAGTGCAAGGTAGAAAGTTCTGATTTCCCTTTAGCAATAGGTAATTTTCCATAAGAAATAGGAGGTTTGGAGCCTCACACCTCATCTTGTTCATCAATGCTGATGCTATAAGGGCTAACGGATCTAGTATGGCAGATAGTGTAAGATATGAAAGTACTCGATTTCTTGAAGGACTTATTTCTCACCCAAGGAGCTAAGGAGAATATAGATTCCATATCTTGAACTTCAAAATTTGAAAGTACTTGACCATGATTTTGAGAACCAAGAGAATATTGAAGGCCACTAAGATAAACTCAAGAGACAAGCTCCTTGAGATATTTTTCCAATGTGCGAAGATTAGCTGTGGGTGGTTGATAGAGAGGCCACTATTGTAAAGGAGCCTAGATGTGACTAAAGTAATCCTAGAGGGAAAGATCACCTTTATTCAGGCAAACATGGACTTGAAAAATTCCACCGTGCAATTGATGTAAGTATTGCTTCCGTACATGGTCTCTAGGGTGTGCCATAGGGTGCTTGTAGGCTTGATACATGATAGAGGTTAAGGAATACTTGGAAGAATACTTTGACACATCCAAGAGCAAATAGTAAAGTTAAGCTGAGTCCAAGTGTCATAAGTAGGAGCATTTAATGAAGGCAAAGGCTTAGTTAGATAATGTACCAGTCAATGGGCTATTAGAAAATACTGAAAGCCGTGTGGCCCTTGAAGCATAGTTGTGACCATCGAAGACATGTGATGGGTGAGTAAGTTGAGTCATAATGGAATGACACACGATGGAAAATGCTTCTATTGGAGGAGTTATTGACAAAAAGCAACACAAAATGATGCTAGAGTAAGGGAATTGATGGTAGAGTATATGGTGCAATGAGTCATCATACTCAAAAGATGCCATTAGAACTAGAGGTAAGGCACAAACAACAATAAAAAATTGATCAAAAGCTCGTTCGGGAGGTCTAAAGGCATCCATGGGTCATCTTGGGGTTGTTTCAACTTGTCATAGCTTGTAAAAGCTCAAATTGGCTTGATTGGCTCGATTGGCTTGGCTTGGTTTGATTTGCATAGGATAGCTCAACCAACTTGGATGGCTCTGGCCAACTCGCTCGATTGTTCATGCTAATCTAAACTAGGCCACAAGACCCAACTTCATGCTCTGGCCAACTTGGCGGGCATGCCCCTAAAAACGAAGGTGACAACTTGAGGAGGGGTGCTAGGGAACAGCCCAAAGGCAGAAAAGAGGAGATATCTTGGGCTCTCAGGTGGTGTCGGTGGCAATCACGTCATAAAGGCAATAGAGTGACAGTACAATTGCAATCAAGCAGCATCCACAACAAGAAAAATCCTATTTGTGTAAGATTAAAAATAATTTTGGCTCTGATACCATGTGAATGGTAAAAGAAGATTATAATAGATTACATGTCTCTATTTATAGAGGCGGAGAGAAAAAATAAAAAAATGACCTATGTGGGACTATTCTCCTGAACACGGGCTTAGCCCTCTACTGAGCTATATCTAACAACCATTTAATGTCTTTTCTCAAGCCTCGATAAGTTATTATTCTTGTCAAATGTTGCTTCTTGATATGCATAACAGAGAATGAAATTTTTGAGTGAACTATGAGACGAAAATTCCTAGAAAATTCTGTTCTTTGTCTTCAATTTTTGTATGGTTACTTGAGAAGCTCCATGGATAATCATCTTCACAGTGATTGATCTAAATCAGGGCATTATAAGATAATGTTATTCAGAGAAAAGGGCACTCAATACTCTTTCCATTTGCACATTTTCATATTGGGTTCAGTGATTCTGAGCGAAATTTGATTACACCAAGTTAGATTAAATTGACTCGTTGATCGGAAAGGGTATTGCAATTGCCAATCAAATTGACAATCACATGATCAATTTCAGTCAAACTGAATTCAATCACGTCCATGGAGGCCATGGCAGTAATAGCCATGGCGGCCAACGTTTAAAAGATTTTTCAAGTATCCGGATCGTCATGTAACCACTATTTAGAGAAATTGTAAATAGATCTACATTACATCCGGCCCAGATTGTAAATAGATCTACAGCCCTTTTTCTTCATCTTCCTTGCAAATTTCTTCTCCGGGGAAAGGAACAAAGGAGGGATGGGGATCCGCTTCGTCCTTCTCGTGAACAAGCAGGGCCAGACGCGGCTGGCGCAGTATTACGAGTACCTCACCTTGGAGGAGAGAAGAGCCCTCGAGGGCGAGATCGTGCGCAAGTGCCTCACCCGCACCGACCAGCAGGTAGCATCCCTCCAAAATCGTAAATTTCGCCATCTCTCGTCAAATTTGTTGTCCTTCATTTCTAAATTCGTTCCGCTATTGCTTAGAATCCTTCAATTATGTCCGATTTGGCTTGAGTGGTTTGTTTCATTTGTTATCGCCCTTATTAATCAATTAGAGTAAGATTTTTTTCGACATGTTTTACCTTTTGGGCATTTGTGGATCTTGGGCTATCCATCGATAAGCATGCGATTCGATATGTATGAAGGCCGTTCAAATCCAAAATCAGAAGTCTTTCCTGCGTTAAATGCTCGTAGATTCTACTACAAATAGACCGAGATGCAAGAGGATTTTACAGAACAATCGAGAATTTTCTTATTTCAGAAATAGTCTCCGTAAAGAAAAATTATTCTTTATTTGTTTTTCTCCTGGTGCAGTGTTCTTTTGTGGAGCATCGGAATTACAAGGTTGTTTACAGGCGATATGCATCACTTTTCTTCTTAGTCGGCGTTGACAATGAAGAGGTTCTTCAGCTTTCTTTCTAAGATAATATTTGGGGAATCAGGATCATGTTTATGTCATTTTAATAGGACAAAAATGGGTTTTTTGTTGTAACAATATTTTCCGTAATTGAAGAATCTCTTGACTTGTTGGACAAACACATGCTCTTGGACTGATTCTATTTCCACTTGCAGAACGAACTGGCTATTCTAGAATTCATCCATCTTTTCGTGGAGACCATGGATCGCCACTTCGGGAATGTGGTACATCTCTCTTACTCATCTGTCTTTCTCTCCATCTCTCGTGTTCTCTCTCCATTTTCTCTCTCTCTTCCTCCATTTTCTCTCTCTTCTCTCTCCATCTCTCTTCTTATCTCACCATCTCTCTTTCCATGTCCTCTCTCTCTCCTCTATCCTTCCCTCTCCCCCCCTCTCCATCTCTGTTATTTTCTCTCTCCGCTTCCTTCCCTCTCCTCCTCACTCCATATCCCTCGTTAACTTTCTCTCTCTCTCATTATCTCCACTCTCTCACTCCTTTCTTCATCTCTCTTGCGATCTTACCGTTTCTCTCTTCATTTCCTTTCTCTCCTTCACTCTCTTTCTCTCTCTCTTCGTCTCTCTCATATTATATCGCCTTCTCTATATTCATCTCCTGTATCTCTCTCATGATCCTGTCATCTCTTGCATCATCTCCTCTCTTTCTTCATCAATTTCCTCTCTCTCTCTCTCTCTCTCTCTCTCCCCCTCCCCCTCCCCCTCCCCCAACAACACACACACACACACTCTCTCCCTCCCCCTCTCCTCCCCCTCCTAACAACACACACACACTCTCTCTCTCTCCCCCTCATCTCCTTTCCTCCCTCATTCTCCCGTTATCTTTGCTTGTCGTCTTCCTCATTTTATGTGAAGGTCTTTATCTATTATGTGGCATCATCTTTCAGTGTGAGCTGGACATAATGTTCCATTTAGAGAAGGCACACTTCATGCTCGAGGAGATGGTGATGAATGGTTGTCTAGTTGAGACCAGCAAATCGAATATCTTAACACCAATTCAGCTAATGGACAAAGCCATCTAGCGAGACAGAAGATAAAAGATTAGTTGAGAACGAGAGGTATCCGGATGCTTTGCTTGAGTATCTATATGTACTGGGTTCTCTCTCCGAGGGATCTTAATTGGCGTGAAATTTCAAGTGCTTCAATATTTCCTTTTTAGGTTAGAACCCAGACGGCACCACTTTACTCGAAATTTCATCTCTCTAGAACGGACTATCTGCTATGCATTGATAAAGAAATAAGGCATGTGATTCAATACAATCTCCAGGCCAATACTGGGAAGTTAGAATTTTCTTGGCTGCATTGGTACTGAAGAATTGCATATTTGCAGAATCGAAGGTTGACAGCAGAGTAATTAAATCTATAAAGATTCCGAATGCAGGAGAGATAGACACGTATCCAAAAGGTAAAAGAAAGGTAGATTTTCATTAATGAATATAGCTATTTATACAGATTAACTAACGTAAAGCGACGGATAGTTATAACGGCTATTTAGCCGTCTAATCATCTAATGGCTAATTAGACCATCCGATATGATATTGGGTAACGGATCTGATAACAGATAAGATCCGACCCATTAGCGATAATTATCTGAGACTCCCCCTCAAGCGTTGGAATGTATATTCTTCATGCCAAGCTTGGACAGCAGATATTGTATTGTTCTGGAGGGTAGACCCTTTGTAAAGATATCAGCACAGTGCTCCTCAGAAATAACATGTGCGGTCTTGATAATGTCTTGTGTAATATGGTCTTGAATATAAAATCTGTCAATATTAACATGCTTCATTCGATCATGGTCAACTGGATCATGAGCTATACTGATTGCAGACTTGTTATCGCAGCGGATAATAATCGGTTGAATGTAGGAAATTTTTAGATCGTCCAAGAGATACTTTATCCACATGGCTTCATCTATTCCTTTAGACATAGCTCGAAATTCAGCCTCTGTGCTGGATTTTGACACCACACTTTGCTTCTTGCTTCTCCAAGTAACCAAATTTCTACCAAGTATTGTGCAATATCCAATGGTTGACCTGTAATCAATACGGGAACCAGCAAAATCAGAGTCAGTATACAATATAAGATCTAACTACATGTCCGTCTATAGGTGATTCCGAGTCCACATGTTCCCTTGAGATACCTGAGAATTCTGTTAAGTGCTTGAAAATGGGGTGTTTGAGGTGAATGCATGAATTGACTCAGCACATTTACAGAATAGCAAATGTCTAGTCTAGTATGTGATAGATACTATAGTTTTCCTATAATTTTTTTATATGACTTACTTTCAACATATGAGTCATTTTCATTGATTGTTAACCTATGGTTTACTTCAATAGGTGTATCATTTGGATGACAATCTAAATGTTTTGTTTCTTCCAAAAGTTCAAGTATATATTTTTGTTGGGTCATGAGAATTCCCTTACTTGACCTTAGAAATTTGATTCCTAAGAAATACTTTAATGACCCCAATTGTTTCACTCGAAAATTTCGATCGAGATGAATCTCGAGATTTCGAATTTCTTCTAGATTGTTTCCTGAAATAATAATATCATCTACATAAACTATTAGAATTGTAATCATTTTTTGTGGTGCAGTTTTAAAGAACAAAGTGTGTTCACCATTGCACTGTTTATAACCAAGTTCCTTCATGGCTTGGGTAAACCTCCCAAACCATGCATGGGATGACTACTTTAATCCATATAAAGTCTTTTTTAGTTTACACACTTTTCCTTCATTCATCTTTCCTTCATATCCTGGGGGAATATTCATATAAATTTCCTCATTAAGATCTCTACGAAGGAAAGCATTCTTTATATCATATTGATATAAGGGCCAATCCAAATTAACAGCTAAGGAGATAAGTATTCTAATTGTATTTATTCTTGCTACTCGAGCAAATGTTTCTTTGATAATCAATACCATAGGTTTGAGTATATCCTCTTGCTACAAGTCGAGCTTTATATCTGTCTAGGGACCCATCCGACTTGTACTTGAGAGTATATACCCATCTACAACCAACCATTTTCTTTTCTCGTGGGAGATCAACCACTTCCCATGTATCATTTTGTAACAGGGCCTTCATTTCCTCATCCATTGCTGCCTTCCATTGAGTATTGGACAGAGCTTCCTGTGGGTTTTTAGGAATAGGTATTTCCTGGATATGGGTTAAGAAGGTCTTATATTGAGGTGATACATTCTGATAATTGAGGTAACTCGCCATAGAAAACGGGATAGGTTTCACACAAGATCGAGTGCCCTTCCTTAGAGCAATCGGAAAATCATCTCCCCCTCTCTCAGAACTGAGAATCTCTGAGTTCTGATTACTGACATCCCCTCCTTCAGCAGATTCAAGTAATTCCCTTGAAATTCCCCAGATTATTATCCTCATGAGGAATTTCATTACTCGCTACTGGCTTCTTCCCCTTTTTTCTCCGGTAGTATTTGGGGTATGAAATTATTGTATGTGTGTCATCAGCTAGATTAGATGCAGTATCGGTAGGGAGTGGAATTTGAGGAAGTTCTAATCCAAGTTCAGTGTATGATTGGGCATCTACCAAAGGAGAGGAATCTGATAATAAATGGGAGTCATTAATTAGTATATTCTCAGAAATAAGTAGTCTATCTATCTCTCGGTGACTCTCATTTCCTATAGGTTTAAAGTATAAACATTTCTCCTCGAATAATACATCTTTTGATACAATATATTTCCGGGTAAGAGGATGATAAGCTTTGTATCCTTTCTGAGTAGTACAGTAGCCAAGGAACACACACTTAAGTGCTTTGGCATTCCACTTATTCTGCTTATATTTTGGATTATGTACATAGCATACACATCCAAAAACTTTAACGGGTAAACCAGTTTTCAGTTTAATATTTGGAAATCATTCTTCAAGTAGATCTATAGGACTTCTAAAATCTAAGACCTTTGAGGGAAGTCGATTTATAAGGTGCATAGGAGTCATGACTGCAAATCCCCATAGATTGGTGGGAACATTTCCTTGAATTAGTAATGTTCTACTCTTATCAACAATGTCTCTAATTTTTCGCTCAACTAATCCGTTCTGTTAGGGTGTATAAGGACATGATGTTTCATGTTTAATCCCCTCAGATTCTAAGAATTCTTTTAACTCAGTATTAATAAAGTCTCTCGCATTATCTGTTCGTATCCCTTTTACATCTTCTCCAAACTGTCTTTTGATCAATTTGCAAAGATTTTTAATATTGGATGTCACTTCGGTTTTTTCTTTGAGCAAAAAAAAGCCAACTATACCTACTATAATCATCTGTACATACTAGGAAATATCGTTTTCCTAGTATATCAGTTTGTGGTGAGGGGCCCCATACATCAAAGTGGATTAGTTGAAAATGACTCGTTTTCCTATGATCTGTTGGGGTAAAGGTTGTTCTCTTAAATTTCCCCAATTGACGTGCATCACAGAAAATTGTTGAAATGTCAATGTTTTTAAACAAATGTGGATACATATGTTTCTGAAGATAGAAAGAAGGATGACCCATCCGTTGATGGATGTCCATAATTTCTTCTTCAGATGATGACTTCACTGCTGCTACCTTGAGCTCTGTTTCCATGCTTCTTCCAGAACTTTGACAAGGTAGGTAGTAAAGCCCATGTTGGACCTTAGCTAGTGATAACATGCAATTTCATGCACTAATATCATGCATTTTATGCATTTATTCTTTGAAATATAATCATAAATGCATGTTATCATGATTTAAAATGATTAAATTGATAATTTCTATGTTTTAAAGGATATTCTTGATTTTTCATAATTTAGTAGCATTTTATGAACATTTAATGATTTTGATTTATCAAGAATATAATTTTGTTTAATTATAAAATGAAATTTCTCTTTATTTCTCTCTCTCTCTCTCCTTCTTCCGCGCTCTTTTCCTTTTCTCCTCTCTCCCTCTTTCTTTCCTCTCTTCATCGCGAGAGGGAGAAATCGCTTCTCCCTCTCTCACGATCTTTCTCTCTTCTTCTCTTCTTTCTCTCACTCTCTTCCTTCTCTCTCCTCTTTCTTCCCCACCTTTCCTCCGCTTCCACTCTCTGCCCTGCCTCCTTCTCTCTATTATGCGTCACAGCAGTCATGCTGAAAGGAGGAGGAAAATTGAATTCCTCTCCCCCTTTCTTCCTCCCTTTCTTTCTCTCGTCTCTCTTTCCTCCTCCCTCTTTCTCTCTCTTTCTCTCCCACGCCACTTCTCTCTCGCGACGGAAATTCCGTCGCTAGGAGAGGCGGGAGGAAAATTCCTCCCCTCTCTCTCTTCGCACTCTCTCCCTCTTTTTCCTCTCTTTCTCTTCTTACTCTCCCCGTCTCTCTCTCGCGACGGAGAATTTCCGTCGCGAGCAGAACTTTTCTCCCTCTCTCGCAACGGAAATAATTTTCGTCGCGCGAGAGGAGTTCCCTCTTTTCCTCTCTTCCTTTCATTCCTCTCTTCTCCCTCACTCTCCCCGTCTCTCTCTGGCGACGGAAATTTCCGTCATGAGAACTTCTCCTTTTCTCCCTCCTCATTTCTTCTTCCTCTCCTTTCTCCTCTCTCCCACGATCTCTTCTCCCTCTTTTCCCTCTCTCGCGACAGAAATAAATTCCGTCGCGCAAGAGGAGTTCTCTCTTCTCGCGCCCCTCTTCCGCGCGAGAGGGAGAAATAATGGCGACGGAAAATAATTCCGTCGCCTCTCTCCTTCTCGCGACGGGGAGGGTAACCTCTCCCTCTCCTGCTCTCTTCCTCTCCCGCTCTCTTCCTCTCCCGCTCTCTTCCTCTCCGCGATCTCTCCTTGCCTCTTCCTCTCCTTGCTATCTCCCTATTTCCTTTTTTTTAGAAAAGAGAGAGAAGAGAGACGAGAAAGGAGAGAGAAGAGAGATCAGAGAGAGAGGGGCATTTAATGTAAATTCTTGGAGTTTAGACAGGTTGACCGACGGGAGCAAGTTGACCGGCGCGATCTGAGGAGAGAGAAGGGCAGATCAACGACCCAAAATGCTCCAAGTTAAAATCGCGATATCTGACGATCCTGATGGAGTTAGGAGCTGAAATTTCGTGGGCATGATCGTCATTTCAAGCTCCACGAATCTGCTGGGATCGATTTAGACTCAGAGACAAAAAAATTAGGGTTATCAATGTTTTTGTTGTTTGCTTCTAGCATTGGCTAGCCAGAAGGAAAGAAAGCGACGATGGATCATTGTTCATGTGTTGAACTTCATTCTCAGTGAGTTTCTTCCCTTTTCTATTCATTCTTCGTGTTGGATGCAAGATGCCAAGTCCGGGCGAAATATACGGCTCTCGAAGGTATGTTTGATTAGGGAGCATCACTAGATCGTATTTTCATCACGAATCTTTAGATTAGGATCGGTTTCTATCTGTTTCTTCTGATTTCATCATCTGTTATCAACATTTTCTCATTGAAAAACCCTAAAAATCACTTTTCCACCGTCGATCAAGGGTTTCCAATCTCTGAAAAGAGTTTGGAAGCACTTGTTCGGTTCATTTCATCTCCACACATACTTTCTTCCTTTATCAATCATTTTCGGTTTCTAAATCTAAAATACCAAAAAAATAGTTTCTGATTTCAATCTCTTAACCTTCCTCCCTGTGGATTCGACCTCGACTTGCCACTGTTCTAATTTAAAAATCAGATTTGAAGAGTTGAGTATAAATTTGTTTGATACGTAAATCGTGCATTCAACAACCGCGTTTTCACGCATATCAGCTAGTCCAATCTTCCACCCGAATTCCTTATGACATAGATAGGCATCAATATCATCAAACAAGATGTTATATGCTCTCAGACTTGCAACTCTCTGAACTGATATAAGATTTATAAATAGGTTTGGAACATGAAACACCTTGGTTATGGTTCCAATAGGTTGCATTTTCATAGATCCAAAACCAACTACATGAAGCAATGTTCCATCAGTAGTCCGGACATTTTTTCCCGGAGCAAGTTTTTCATATGATTCAAAGGATTTATCCGAGAATGTCATATGATCAGTTGCTCCGGAATCTAGGATCCAAGCTCTAGATAAATCTTTTGTAAATAAAGAAATTGATGCAAGTATTTGATGTTTACTTGAATTGGCCATGGATGTGGATCCTATGACTGTAGTAGAGGAATTCATCATGGATTTGAGGCTTTGTAATTCTGTCATGATTGAATGTAAATCTGGAGAAGAATTCTGACATGATTGATTACCAGTAGTGCCTTCAATTCCATGATGTTTTCCTCCCCAAGAATTATGTACTACATGAGCTCGGGGAGGAGCTCGAGCTTCAAGATGTGGAGGTCTTCCATGGAGGGTCCAGCACTTGTCTCTGGAGTGACCTCGTCTATTGCAAAAAGTACATAGCAAGGCATCCTTGTTAGCTTTTTCATTATCATTTTTTCTTTGATATGGTATAGATCCCTGTTGGATTTGCCCTGAATTCTTCGAGCCTTTTGACAGAAAGGCTGAGCTTTCAATATGGTTCTGAAGAGCCTTGAGTTGACTCTCTTCTCCTTTTTACCTTTGATACAGCTTCATCAAAGGTAGGTTCTACCTCGCGATTAAACAATGGACTTCTTACAATCTCGAATTCAGGCCGTAAGCCTTGAAGAAAAATGCAAAGCCGAGTAGTTGCTTCGCGAGCGCGAGCTACTGGATCTGTGGAAAGAGGATAACAGTGATCCAATTCGTTGTGGATAGCGCGTAATTCATTGGAGTAGGTAATGATGTCTTTATCGCCTTGCTTCAGAGAGAAGGATTTGGTGATTAGGTCAATAATTTTTTACTTATCACCTTGATTGGAGTGGTTATGTTGGATGGACTCCCAAAGCTTTCTAGATGTATCGCAGGAAACAAATTGGGCTTGATGCTCCGGAGCAAGTGAATCTAGCAACCAGGCGAAGACGAATTCTTCCTCCATTGTCCATTTCATGAAATCTGGGTGTCCCTCATGCGGTCCATCTTCGGTTAGATGATGGATGATTTTCTGAGGCCGTAGCGCGGGTCGCACTGTCTGTTCCCACACAAGGAGATTATTACCATTAAAAATGTTGCATTTGGCGAAGACAGGTAGGTGCGTGAGCCACTTGTTGGTGGAGATCGAAGACACTATCGCCGTGGATGCTACCGAAACGGGAATCTTCGTGCTTTCCTCCGCCATCGTTCCGAAAGAAATCCAAAATAATCCTCCCGTAGAATGATTTTCCGCCAATCTCTTCGATATCGGTGTTTCACGAAATCTGCTCTGATACCATGTAAAGATTCCGAATGCCGGAGAGATAGACATGTATCCAGAAGGTAAAAGAAATGTTGATTTCCATTAATGAAGATAGCTATTTATACAGATTAACTAACATACAACAACGGATAGTTATAACGACTATTTAGCCGTCTAATCATCCAACGGCTAATTAGACCATCTGATATGATATTGGGTAACAGATCTGATAATAGATAAGATCCGACCCATTAGCAATAATTATCTGACAAAATCCGTGGAGAAAGATCTCAATAATGGATCAGATGGTGAAAAAAGGGAAAGAGAAACCCGCTGACTTGTTCAACTTGCAAGTGCAGCCATGAGACTCGCTAGAGAACTAACTCATGCCCATTTAGTTAGATAGACTACCATGAGTATATTTACCTTTGTATGTTTACTTCAATATCTCAACATAATCCGATAGAGATTTATTGAATCCACGGAGATATCATCATGAAGTCCATGAACCAAGTGGCTCGGTCTCCTTACACACTTCAGCAGTAAGGTGTATAAGCTCCTTTACAAGGCAATCCCACGTAAAAGCTATGAATATGAAGGCATCTTGTGGAAACTACATGCCCATTTTTCTCTGTCAGAGATACTCACAGGTAGGTCCATTGCTCACTTTCAAAGCTCTGTCTATTTGGCCTCTATGATTGTTTGTTTTGAACTCTTTTGGGCCTCCCATTTGGGCTCTGAATCCAGAAAATGGGCCCTCTGAGTTGGGTTTGTTAAGATTTCTTCACACAAAGATCTCTTTCTATGCTTGATTGTTTAGAAAAACACTATCATAGTCATTCATGTTTGATTACCACCTTGAAGATCGAGACATGAAGATTGGAAAGATGATGCTTGTCTTTAATGGATAGATCGAGGTATAGACGAGCAAACTAAATTCTTCTTTTGAAGCTTGATCATTTCCCTAGGCTTTTTCCTCAATCCTGTGAAATACTTGACTTCAATGGCCTCGCTTTGGACAAGATATATGTCAATTATTGTTAATTAAGTCCCTTTTTTTAAAGTCTTGTTCATGATTAGAATAATTTATCAACTATTCTCAAGATGCAATGATAGACATTCAAAATGAACCTCAGAGGATCCTAAATTTTTATGAAAATTGAGAGTATGAATATTTTCCTATGATGTGATTCAAAACTTAATGAATATTTTAGTAGTGAATTATGTTGAACATCGAATGAAGACTGGTTGGGGAATATCGTTCCTAACTTTACGACTTAGAACCCCGCATGAAATACTTGTCAATTAGAGAAAAGTCTCTTCATATTCCTTATTTATATAATCATGCTTTTTTTTACATAAATCATGTTTATTTGAATCACTTTTAAAAGTTATCTTTAATTTTTTTTAATTTCTAAAAATTTGATTGAGTGACTATTTAACATTAGGTTTTTTTATTAATCGTAAAAGATGAAAATTTACATAATTTCACAAAATTTACCGTATGAATAAATTTCATCTATACATGATAAGGCTCTGTGAAATGAGTCAAATAAAACAAAGATGGTTGACGGTGACTCATGACACATTGAAAATTTTCATAAAATATGTATGACAAATACCTTAGAACTTAGTTTTGAGAGGTGTTTAAAACATTGATTAGTTGACTACTTAGTCTAGATTTAGATAGATATATAATGTCTCAATTCGAATATCCCTTGCTTACAAGAGAATGATATATGATAGTTATCATGAGTTATATTAAAGGTCATGTTCATCAAAGTATATGTGAAAAGGTATAAGTTAACATTTTTGTTCATGTGATTGGATACCCAATCAAGTCATAATCTTGATTTCATTTTGAACCTCACAAGATGAAATGTTTAATCAATTACATGATTTGAAAATCAAATATCATGAAAACATAATGATCTAGATATCTTTAAAAAATACTAATCATGATAATAATCAAGGTTGATGGTGATGTTTTTCCACACTAGTACATGTCAATATCATTGAATCAAAATTCTGACATTACCTCTATAAATTAACATGATCCAATTAAATTATATTGAATTTTCTGTTTTAGATGTGGTTCAATTTAACTAAGCACCAGCAGTTCTAATTTCAGTTCATTTTAACTCAGAGTAGTTGGATAAATTATGGATAAATAAACTTGCTCAATTTATCAAATGGTACTATAAAATTCTAGAATGGTGAAATGCTTATGGATTAAGGTAAAAATTATCAATGTCTTTTTCACAATATGAAGTTTATGACAATGGGCATGGTGTGGTAAGGACCCTGGCTCCAACATTGGAAGAGCCGATATTGCCATCGCTACAACAGAATCAATACCCTAGCATAATATATATGTCATCGTGAGGTTTGTAAATAAGTGATTGTCTGATAATGAGCTAGGAGTATTCGTCTATTTCATACTTGAATGTTCTAATTTCATTTCATTTCTTTTAATCTTTATTTTTTACTTTCTCTTTCCTCCAATGCCTATAAATAATGACACCCATTTTGGTATCGAAGCCTAAAGTTCTTGCACGGTTACTTGGTACCCTTCACACCACCCTAGCTCCATCCATCACCAACATGCACTTCTTGGTGCCGTCCAAGGCCATTGAGAGCTGCCCAACACCATTTGGGGCCATCCACTATCGTCACAATGCTGATTTAATTGATCCCTCTATCACTTCCGTTGATTGGGTCAAATGAAGCTCCTCAAGTCACATCTGTGATATAATCAAGTAGACTAGCTTGACCCCACTTCAATTGCCTTGATTAGTGTCACCCAGTGTGAACAAATTTACAACTGCACACTTGTGCGTCTCAAGTGTCTCAACATCATCTATGCATCAATCAAGGATTGAACGGGTTACTTGTTCCTCTATATATGACTTGCGGGCTCATCTTCGCATAACTAGAATGCTTGGAATTTTGAGTGGTAGTGCTTGTCTTGGGCTCTAGTTCCTCTTAGGGAACGTTGATTCATATCGCTCAACATTGATTCGCAACTTCACAATGAAAAATGACTCTAAGATAAAGGGAGAGATATTAAGAAACATGGTGAGAAATTATGCAGTTGCCACCAATGCTAGCGCCACCACCCCCACCATCTATTGTTGCCCCAAGTGACTTCACTACGGCAATAATCCCCCAAACCCTAATCTTAATGTTTTCCCTTTAATGGTCCAAATAGTCTCTTCTCTCCTCCCCCCCCACCCCAGGCACATCTAAATAGAAGGATGATCAAAACAATGATCTGAATGATGATCCTATTGAAAGGCATTTTCATCAATTATGAGTGTCGATTTGAATCACTAGATTTTCAAATCAACGTTCTGATTGGTGATCCTACTTGAAAGGCAGCTTTCGTTGATTGTGATTTTTGATTGGATTGCTAGATTATCAATCCAATGATTGAAACTTCCATTCCTTCGCTACACCTCAACCTAATTGAG
Source organism: Lemna minuta (assembly GCA_024174645.1). Taxonomy (NCBI): domain Eukaryota; kingdom Viridiplantae; phylum Streptophyta; class Magnoliopsida; order Alismatales; family Araceae; genus Lemna; species Lemna minuta. Next base: position 4,526,653 of record CM044114.1, read on the forward strand.
GAGTTTCTAGATCGTATACTTGTTTTGTTGGATAAAGGGCTTTTTCTTAACAATCCACGTTGTTGATGTTGTCATCTTCATTGCTGCATCAATTATCTTTCGCCTTTTTACTACCATCTAATGGGATATGCTGTAGGATAAGCTCTAAAAATTTCAATCAAAACATTGAATGCAACAAAAGATAGTAAATCAAATATTTAAAACATCAAGCTATTAAGAATTCATGATCATATCATCTACTATAAATTAAAATCCATACTAATATTGAAGGAGGTCCCAAAGTTTTTTAGGAGTGTAGCCACTTATATTATACAGACGATTGTCGAGCGATTGGATCCCATCTTCAGTGATCTTCACCAAGATAAAAAGAGAGTTTCCATAAGGTTTGCATAAATACCTTGAGTTGTGGTTATTTTCTCCTTATTTATAGACATTAAGTTTGTGAACTTTTTAAAAAAACCCTCTAAATTACATCTCAATCCATCAACATCTATAAACCTTATGTGTTTGACCCTCTAGGTCCATATATCTTATTAGTAGACAACTCCATCAACCCACTAACACTTACTAGTAAACTAAATTAATTATCTATATAAATAATTCATCAATCAATAATCGATTTAACCTAATAAATAGGTCGAGTTACATATCATTTTGGTGCCAAGCTAGGTCAGCTATTGTGTATGTACAATCCTTTATCCCCACCCGTCTCATGAATGACTTAGGCTATAATAAACTTTCAAATCCTAATTGGTCACTAAAGTTAGTACTAATACATGAAGGAAATTACCAAGAACATATTCTTTAATATTTCTACTTCCTTGGACAAGGACTTCATCTCATCTCGTTATTTGAGTTAATGTACTCAAATACCAAGAATGAACAATCCTTTCTTGACAATTCAATTACCTTGGGGATCCCGTGACTATAGATTCATACAAAATCATCAAAACATGGTCATCCATCTACGAGATGCCTTTTGGATCTTAGGCTTAGGAACATGTGCACAAGTGTGACATGAATTAACCTAATTCATAATTAGGTATAATATCATTTAAAGATATATACAAATCAATTTATATACATCTTTTCCCAAAGAACACTTATTACAATAGGGACAGATATAAGAAGAAGACAAACAGTTTTCAATATAAATTTCTCCTTTTTATCGAATTGAAATTTTAATTTTAGGTGGTGATGTGTTGAGATAAGGGATATAATGAGAATCAAAATGACATAAATTTTATATATAAAAAAGAATGTTTTATAAAAAAGACATTTTTGTTTCAAGTTTAGGAATATTTTAAAACTTTTCCTATTTTAAAAATATTTTTTGATTTAATATAAAATTTTTGAGAATTTTTTAGGGTTTAAAATAGGAAAAAAGTTATTTTATTTGGGCATGAGTAAAGTTACTATCAATATTTTCCTTTTTTAAAAAAAGAAAATCAACATTTTCTACAACATTCTACATAGCTAGGGTCATGAACGAATGGATACCTAATTCCAGATAATAGGCATAGTATCAATCATTATCTTATTGAATTGCAGGCCTATCACAAGGCTTGTGATCATGGCATGCCGATGTAGTTACCTCATGCATGATGGGAAGATAAATTAGCAATTGAAAGATGGGAAGAAGATGATACTCTCAGCCTCTCTCTTTTCTCTCATGTCCTTTGAGGGATGCCATCTAAGTGATATCCCTATCTCATATGAGCGATCCCATGTCCTCAGATCACATCATAACCCTACCCAGCTTGTTTCTTCACATAAAGAGACAGAAAAAGATGAAGAACAAGACGAAGAGAAAGCAAGCCGACCTTCCTACCAATCCCAAAAGCATCATCTCCTCTCGGATGGCTTGCTAAGCGCTGCCGTCTTCCTCCACAGATCCCCCAAGACCCTGATTCCTCCATTCTTTCTCCTTCCACCCTCATTCATGGGCGACCCATCATCCAATCCAATCCCTAGGCTCTTCTCCAACGATCTACACCGCTCCGCTGCCCGCCCATTCTCTCCGGCAGTAGCCGCAGCGAGTGCTGCCGCCGCCGCCTCCGCTGCCTTCCGCCACTGGTCTGTCTGCACCCTCAAAGTCCTCATCTCTGCGTCCATGGCTTCCACCTTCTTTCCCAACTGCTCCGCCATCACCCTGCTCGCCTCAGCCTCCTCCACTGTCTCTCTGATCTTCGACTCCGCCTCTGCCAACTTCTCCTTCAACTTCTCCTCCGCTCCTTCCTCTCCGTCCTCGCCATTCTTCTCTTTCAGCTTTTTGATCTGATCCTGCGCCTGAGCCAGCTTCCTCTCCAGGTCGGCCACCCTGCTCCCCCCCTTCTTCAGTCTGCTACAAGGAGACTGAAACCCCAGAAAACACTAAAAACTTGACTTTCTCGGACAGGATGGAGGAAATCGTAGAGAGAAGAAGATACGGCAATGAGAGACCTCGGAGAGACTGCGCGACGATCGGCGGCTGGCGGCGCCGCCGGATTCGGGGCTCCCGGACTTACGCTGCAGCGGCGATGTTAGTTTCTGCTTCTGAGAAGCCATTTCCGACTCCCTGTTACAAGCAAAAGTGGAAGTATCAGCCACCGGAGCTTTTAAGTCTGGTTTAGAAAATCAGATGACGATCGAATCGATCGCGAAATCACTAACTTGGGCATCTCCGAACTTCGAACCCTAACTTGATAGCGGAGGGGGAGATGAACTCCGCGCGGCAAACTCTGAACGGCGCGCGTCGAGGCAGTAGTAGAATCGGAAAAGTTGCTCATCGTCGCAACGGACGGTTCAGATTTCCCGAACCTCAGTTGTCCAAAAACGAAATATAGATTGAGCGAGGGGAATAAGAAATGTAAACTGGGGAGGATACAGACGCAAATAGTCATCCATAGTGTGTTTTTCTCAAGCTGGAGAATCGGCTGGCAACCTGGCACTGCAGTGGATACGGCTCATCAGATTGTCGGTCAGATATGACCAATCGCAGCCGTCTGATGGTCTCGTCTGGTGAGGGGCTCATTAAAATTCAGCGGACCCCTTGAAAGGCGGGAGAAAGCGACAAGTGGCAGTATTCCTCCATATAAATAGCTCCTGTTCCTCTCTCCTCCCAGGTCAGGTGCCATCTCCATCCTGTTCACCTTCTCTATCCATGTCCATCAACCTCTCTCCTTCCATTTCACCTCGCATAAATGAAATCAGTCAAAAATGACACGGGAAGGAGATCTAATTGAAGCTGATTTAAAGTGTACTACGGAATAATTAGGAACAGACGAGAGGTGGAGAGGAGCGGGACAAGAGCCAGGCCGCGACCTCCAGCTTCTCCTTTTCCCTCTCTCCGCTGTTGCGTTTTTCTTTTAGGGTTTCTGGATCGAGAAGGGGGATGGACGCTGCGGTGAATCGGGCGGACGCGGATATGGCGGATCCCCCGACGACGGCTCCGGCGGGTGCCGCGGCAGCCGCCGGATCGGACACGATCCTCGCCACTCTCACTCACGGCGGCCGCTTCATCCAGTATAACATATTCGGCAACGTTTTTGAGGTCACTGCCAAGTATAAGCCCCCGATCATGCCGATCGGGAGGGGCGCCTACGGCCTCGTTTGGTAAACGATGAGGCTTGTCTTTTTTGCTTCGATTTTATCCTTGGTGATTTCTTCGCTGATTGGGTGGAGGCACCTGCGATTTCCAGCTCGGCTTTGAATTCCGAGACGGGAGAGCAAGTGGCGATCAAGAAAATTGCGAATGCGTTCGACAACAAGATCGACGCCAAGAGGACTCTTCGTGAGATCAAGCTCCTCCGGCATATGGATCATGAAAATGTCAGTGACAGATCTTTGCAGACTCTGTATTTTGGGGCCTTGGATTTCTACTCAAATCTTCTTTATCGCCTAGTGATCTTTATATTTTTTCTTCCGTGAATTACACGAGATCTTGCTTGCATTTTTATTCCATTTAGTATATAACCACTGCGTTGTGCTGATACATTCCTGATTCCTCCTAGCTAGAAAAGGATTGCTAATTTAGTGGAATTCCGTCGGTGCTAAAGTATGAACGGATATCTCCTAGTGTACAAGAAGGGATTTGGAAATTCGTGTATAAATTCTCATATGGTCCTGTGTGTGGTTACTCTTTATCATAGATGAATAGTTGGATCTTCGCTATTGATGAGAAACTAGAAATTCATTTGATGAGAAATTCATTTTCATGTCAAGGACATTTTGGATGATACAGAGAGATTATTTAAACTGAATAAATCAATTATTTGGTTGTGTGCCATATATTTGAAGGGCATTTGGGTTTGGTTGTGGATTGAACGATTTGTCATCTTCGAGTATTTGCTTAGTGGGTTTCTGATTTTGTTTGGTGAGAGGCAAAATCAGGATCTGCGACGTAACTTACTTGTTTAAGCTTACCTCTGGAGGAACTATCTTTACTTGACTTGAACACTGAAAATTGTGTTATATCTTGCTACAGGTAGAGGGTTTTTGGAATGGTATTCTCGATATTCTCTGGATCACTGCTTCTAAATTGATTGCACAAATTTCTACTAAGTTCGTTTACTACATGGCAATACTTGTTCATAAAATATGTACAGTATTATCAGTGATTGATGCATATTGGGCTATTGCCCCGCATTAGACAATTAATGACTCAGGGTATATGTGTTTGGTTATTTGTAGCATTAATCAATTCTACACAATTGGTAAGAGACTGAATTGAATGTTGCATTTTCACACTTCAAAAATGTTTGGGTGACGTTTAAACTCATCAATCATTGGGTGGCGAAATGGTGCTTCCTCCTACTCATATTATGAATATCCAGGTCAAAGTCATTCTGAGTTTACTTATTTGGATTAGACCTGCAAGCTCATATCCTTTTCATTATTATTATTTCTTTCGCTTTCAAGGCGCCAGTTTCCACAAATTTTGACTGAGGATTCGATTTAAGTCATGATGTTGTTTTATTATTGCTTATGCTACGATCCTGTCAAATTATTACAAATTCGTTATGAAGCATTTGTATAACCTTGAACTAATTGGTTAGCTTATGAAAATGAAGTGAGCGTGTTATTTTGAACTCATTTTTTTCACTCCCTTTTGCCCTTAGTTAGATACATTAATCACCTGTTTCCTTTGTTAATCAAATATGGAAATTCATATGACCCTCTATTGGAGTCAATACTGGAATATAGGAATAGTCGACTGTAATCCTCATTAGACTGCAGTTGTTAGTGCATTCTTCCGCTTTCCCCTAGTAGAAGTTGAGGGTACAGAATGGCATAAAACATACCCTGCAAAACTTAGGGTGGAATATAATATGTTTTGGCCCAATGGCCAGAAGAGTATGAGAATCCTTCTTGAAGTGCATTCTCCAGTAATCAGGTTTCATTCTACTTAGTCATCAGTTCTTCAAGTTAAATCGAGGGTCATATTGGATACCTGTTGAAGCAACAATTTGTCAAACTACATTTGTTTTCTGTACCCTCCTGAAGCCCCTCTGCGCAATATGTGATCTGCAATTCATAATCGCTCATGAGCCAAAATAGATTAGTTTTTTCCTTGATCTTGAGCTATCGTCTCAATTCTCCTCCTGAAATGATGACTACTTGCCTCTCTTGAATCTGAATTTTTATCCAGACCTAGTTGTTTCGTTATCTTTCTCATTAAATCTGTTTCCCTGATAAATTTGTTTCTGTTCATGGCATTTGTTAATTTAAATGCATTTCTTAACAGTCTGGACCCTCTATATTTAATGAAACTTTTCTCTGTTGCTTCTTCTCTTCGCGTTCAACTTTCTAGTGATCCAGCGAGTATAAAATTGCAGTTCTAGCTGATTATTCCTGGAAATAGGCCTGAAAGACATGTGCTTGTATGTGATTAGGGCTGTTACATATGCCAATATCAGTAAGGGGCCTCACAGCAAAAACTTCTTATAAAACTCGGCCTATTTCATCCCGAATTTTTTTCTTCTTTCTGATATTGAGTCAAAGCTAAAACCTAGACATATGTTAAGAAAACTTAGGGTAGAATATCCCCTGATTATTAGATAAAATTAGGTCTCTGACTTAGCTCGATGAATAAAATGAAAATTAACTTCCAGGTTCATTGTTTAATTGTCGAGGTAGTTTATCGGATGCTTTCCTTTTCTCAGAGATTCATGCCATTAATATTGATCTTCCGTTCAGACTGAAGGGAAAAAAACCAAATGAGTGAAAGAAAATATGAGGAAAATAGCATGAGAATATATATATATATATATATAAAGTTTTGATAAGGTTATGCTAAGAGACCCGCCCCTCTCCTTTTCACTCTCTTAAATATATCCCTCCCAATGTACCTGAGAAGATCTTGATATTCTTACTCCCATTTTCTGTATTTCTCAAACTGTCCTCTCATTGTAACTCCATTCCGTGATTGTTGCTGTCTTTTAATGGCTGCTGATGGGTATCATACCTTATTATGTAATTGACTCAGTCATGATGTTCAAAGGGATTTTTTTGTTCATCTTATGCTGACATGTTTTCCATTTTTACTACAGGTCGTAGCCATTAGAGACATAATACCACCTCCGGTCAGGGAGAATTTTAATGACGTGTACATTGCATACGAGTTGATGGACACTGATCTGCATCAGATAATTCGTTCAAATCAAGCACTGTCTGAAGAGCATTGCCAGGTAGGCAAGTTTCCATTCATGTGGGAAAATAAAAGAATTCACATATTTTCCATGCGCATGGAATGAAGCATATTGAAAAATAATCACTAGAGCTCAAAGATAATCACCAGAGATCATGGGTTCTCCCCTTGTACAATTTAAACTTTCAGAGTATGTCTCATTTCAAAAAAAAACTTTCAGAGTATGCCTGAAGATTCCTCTGGAAATTATTGTTTGAGACAAGTCGAAGCAAGAAGTGTTTCAGAGTATGACACTTTTCATGAAATGATTATGCCAGGCATTAATAGCAAGAAGTATCCACTCCCAATCATCCCTTGATGTATTCTCCATGATCTAATGGTTTAAAAGTGAAAAACACATTTTTCTTTAACTCATTTTCTGTCTGGCTGATCACCGATTTTGGTTAATTATCCTTTAATGTTTTGAAAAGACTCATCGTCTGTGAACTTCATCGATGAACAATTTTGGACAATTTGCATATTTTTGTGCATAAATGAAAGACTGAAGCACTAATCCCAGGTTTCTCTTTTTTTGGGCAGGTATTTTCTGTACCAGATCCTCCGAGGATTGAAATACATACACTCGGCCAACGTTCTCCACAGGGACTTGAAACCGAGCAATCTTCTATTGAACGCCAACTGCGACCTGAAAATCTGTGATTTTGGTCTTGCAAGGACCACCTCTGAGACCGATTTCATGACCGAATATGTGGTCACGAGATGGTACCGGGCACCTGAACTGCTTCTCAATTCATCTGAATACACCGCTGCCATTGATGTCTGGTCTGTTGGCTGCATCTTCATGGAGTTGATGGAACGCAGGCCCCTGTTTCCTGGTCGAGATCACGTCCACCAGCTCCGTTTACTCATGGAGGTCATCCACAAAGTCAATTTTAAATGATATTTTGATGATGTCGATCTCCATTCCATGATGCTTGAGCTGTTTTTTTCCAGTTGATCGGGACACCAAGTGAAAGTGAGCTTGGCTGTGTGAACGAGAATGCCAGAAGATATCTCCGCCAGCTCCCCTACCATGCAAGGCAATCATTTCCTGAGAAGTTCCCTCGTGTTGATCGTTCAGCAATCGATCTCGTGGAGAAGATGTTGGCTTTTGACCCGAGGCAGAGGATCACGGGTAGCTCAACTCCCTCTCTCTCCGTGGACCCGTGGTGATTGTTAATGTGCCTTATTGGCTGTTGACTTTTGCAGTGGAACAGGCTCTGGCGCACCCGTACTTGGCCACGCTGCACGATATAAGTGACGAGCCCGTATGCCCAATAGCTTTCAGCTTTGACTTTGAGCAGCACGCGTTGACTGAGGATCAGATGAGGGAACTGATCTACTGGGAGGCCCTGGCGTTCAACCCGGGATTACCAGCAGGAAGTTGAGAAACTCTCGCACCTGATATTACTCTTCCTATCCACCGGCGTTGACTTTGTAGCCAGACGCGTAATCTACCATTCTGGTGCGGCTGGCAGTCAGATTGACCATGTACAGATTCGCACTCCCTTTATTTTATTCTTGTATCTCTTCAAATTCGGGGAGGAGCAGCCGGATAGAAGATTTTACCCGCCGCCTCCTATATGGTATGTTTGAACGTGGAAACTGACTCTTGCTTCCCTCTTCATTTTGACCTTTATTTCCGTCTTTATCTTTCTTTCTCTTCGTTTTATTAAATTTTAGAGAGAGAGAGAGAGTCCGAAAATGAATAAATCGGAAAATGCGTGTGGAGAGTTTGAAAATCTTCGTCAACGGCTTTTCCTCCATATAATCTGAATAAAAAATCTTCTGTTTTAATTTCTCTGAGGCGGGATTACGGCGGGTTAATTACTGTATTTAGTAATTGAATATTCTGGGTCACGCGCTTCGATGCCCCTTGGCGGCTGTCGAGTTAGTTACAACGAACCGGTCTTTTATGGCGCCTGGCCCCACTCGCTCGAATGATTGTCGAGAAACGGAATTTACCGCGAGAAAACGATGTGCACGCGATATTCTCGCCATATTGGAAAACGCGGCGTGGTAAATGATTACGTGGCGATCCGTTGTTAGACAAGGCTCTACTGCAACAACCTTCCCGACGAGTGACGAGGGATGGCGTCATCGCTTACATTACGGCTCCCCATTTCTTCTCCCCCAGATTTCTTCCTCCATCTCTCGCTGCGTTCATCGTCTTCTTCCTCTGCGATCGCCTGTTGATATCTGATCGGATCGACAAGAATAAGAGTTTCTTTATCGCTATCCGAGACAATTTTAATTGAGTGCTCTCTTGATCGAGAGCCTCGCTCGAATTTTAACTTGATCTACAAATCTGAAGCCTAAATTCTCGTTATCCGGAGGTTTATTTTCCTCTTCGGCGTCCGATTCGATTTATTTGGCTAAAGCAAGGACTCCAGGGAGATCGGAATGGCTGCCGTCGCGGAGAACGTGATCGTTACGGACGATCGCCAATTTTCTCACCGGAGGACGCCTTCCTCTCCTCCTCCTTCAGCGCCGTCATCCGATCCCGCTTCCGATTTCCGAGACCTCGTCAATCTCCTGTCCAAATTGAATCCATCGGCCGAGGAATTTGTTCCCTCCAAATTCAGCGGGACCTTCGCTAGTCCCAAGCCTAACAGAATTCTCTCTCCTGACGCGCCGATCTTCGTCGCCGCTGGCGGAGCCGACAGCGATTCGGGAGATCTCAAGGATTTGAGCAAAGACGCGTTGAATAATTCCCGCAGGGTAACCTCTCTAATTCCTCGTGCTTACCAAAATTCGAGCGTTAATTTCTACTTTTGTTTATTTCGGATTTCACGAGGCAAGAATCGTTTCTTGAATTTTCCATTGACCGACTTCAGATCTTGCCGTGAATCCCTCATGTGATCAATATTTATATTCGCGCAGAAGAAGAATTTCAGCAGCCGCGTAAGGAAGAACAACGAGAGGGCTCAAAAAGAGGACAGCATCCGTAGAACTGTTTACGTGTCTGATATCGATACCAATGTATGAATTATCCTTTCAGAAGCTTTAATCTTCGATCTCTTGTTTCCACGTGTTCTCCATCGCTCTTAACCGATCTATTTTTCTTGGAAGGTCACGGAGGAGCACCTTGCTGCGCTTTTCACGAGCTGCGGACAAGTGAGTCAGACTAATTTGATTTCTCCAATTTATTTGCACTTCGCTGCATGTGAATTTTTCTTTCTCGACGGTGTTTTCATGGTTCTCGAGCCTTGAAGTAATCATCGAAGTAAAACCAGAGAATAAAGACTGATTTCTACAAAGAAATGAATTTGGAGGTTGAATATGAAACTGAAATTCGGTTTCAAAAATTAATCCTATTGACTAATAATCCTATGGGTAATAGGAAATCATTCATTTGTCCCCACTTCGAAATCAACGTTCCTTTATTTCAAGTGGAAAATTTCACCCTTTAAAGTGCCTTTATCTACTTATCTGGATTACATTAATATTTTGGTTTTTCAATAAGATACATGATTATGTTGATGAAAGTTATACTAGATCACTAAAGTTTTGCATTTTTCTTACTGGTTGAAAGGTCCTGGACTGCCGTGTTTGTGGCGATCCTCACTCCATCCTCCGTTTTGCCTTCATAGAGTTTGCCGACGAAGGCAAGTCCTCAACAAACTTCATTATGCTGAACATTATGTGGTTATCTGTTAATCTGCTGAAAGATCATAACTGTTTCTGAACAGTGGGTGCAAGGAGGGCTTTAAGTCTAGGGGGAACTGTTCTTGGATACTACCCAGTCCGCGTATTACCCTCAAAAACTGCCATCTTGCCTGTAAACCCCACGTTTCTACCCAGGGTACGTATCTTAATTCATTTTAGTTCCGTTGTTTTTTTGGAATTCACATCTTGAGATTTGGTGCGCAGTCTGAGGATGAAAGGGAGATGTGCGCGAGGACAATTTACTGTACAAATATTGATAAGAAGGTAACAGTCCTTGTTGAATTTCTATTTATGAGTTTGGATTAGATCTTGGCATCAGACTCTAAAATGCGGTCAATTCAGGGGTGCTTACTGGTACCTGAAAATGTAATTTCTGTAGTGTTTATCTGGCCTCCATCTTGATGCTCTCTGGCCCTTAAAAATGTACTTGTGGGGGGTGCTTCGTGGCCTTTTCCTATCTAAATGGTTAGTTACTTGGTTTCCTTTCTGTGCAGGTGACGCAAGCAGATGTAAAGTCATTTTTTGAAGCTTACTGTGGTGAGGTAGTGCTTTCATTTTTTTCCTTATCGTCAACAACGAGCAAATCTTGAAGAGAGTTAGATAGAGAGAATTGGAGACAGAATTTCCTGAAAATGGTATGCTTTGAAACAGGTATCGCGTCTAAGGCTCTTAGGGGACCACGTACACTCCACACGTATTGCTTTTGTTGAGTTTGTTATGGTAAGAAGCTCTTAAACCTATCTTTTTTATAGTCACTTAACCTTTTGAAGTGTTCTGGAAAAATTCCAGTGTGTTTAAATGCAAGTACTAGACTCTAAATTGTATAATTGACAGTCTAGGAATTTTCAAAATTTTTTTTTTCCCCTCAGTTCAGTATCTAAGTGTTTTCATAACTGGAGATTTTATCAACAAGCTTATTATTCTGGATATTGTTTGTAAATGGCCACATTACCACACAGTACTATTTCTTCTCTTTTCAAACATCGTTCTTCTGTCTCGCTCCACTTTGTTGGGTTTTTTTTGTTGAGATTAGTTTTCTCGATGGTAATTTTCTCGATGGAGATCAGCGTTGAAGTGTTGAGTTTCTCTTGCTTTATATTTTTGAAGAAATTTTTGTGCTATTATATTTATGTGAACGCACAGAAGGGCCTTTTGCCTTTCTTTATTTATTAAAATAGTTTATAAGAACTTCAGGACCTCAAATTTAGATGGGTTTTACAGATGAGTGTCTTTTTCAAATTTCAGATTTACAAAATTTCTCCTCAAATTAAAAACAAATCTCGGGTGGATTTATTTTTTAGATTACAGAAGAATTTTAATCAATGATATGCCATTTTCTGGAATCTCACTCCTCAATATGGCAGGCGGAGAGTGCTTTGGTTGCGTTGAACTGCAGTGGCATGCCTCTGGGGGCTCTTCCAGTCAGGTACCCTGATGTCATGTTGACTTTTTACCCTTCTCCATGCGTTGACCCGAGCTAGAATCTGATTGGTCCATCCCTTATAACAATGCCAGGGTCAGCCCTTCAAAAACCCCTGTGAGGCCGCGGGTCCCCCGCATGATGATGTCCTGACTATGACCACCCAGGCCTGTTGATGGTCAACTCAGCCGCGAGGTCGTCTTGGATCCTAATCTTCTTATTGAGTTTATATGGAAAGGTTGACGGGGTCTGTCAGTTGGTATGCTCGATTTTCCTTTAATGTCTTCTTGTTCTTGGGAGGAACTTTTTTGGAATCTGCAAGGTCAACTCAACTAGTAGATGTTATCAGTGCCCTCTCATCTTTGAAAGATTTCAATGCTTTGACCTATAGAGTAGAGGTGAGATGGGCGCTAGTCCTCATCGTGGACCTCCATCTGCATGGCTTTAAATGACGCAGTTGAAGATCATAGATTCTTGAATTTTGTGGTGAAATGAGAGAGAAAGACAGAGAGCTCACAGAATGTAGCTCCCCTTTTCAGAGTTACCAGATCACTCTGATCTGAAATGGGTGAGAGAGAAAGAGAATGTGTGCGTGAGAGAGGAGAGAGAGAGAGAGGGGTTCTCCGATCCCTGGTCGTGTCGCCGTTTCGACCCACCATTTCTCCCCTGCTTTCCTTAGGGGAAGCTCTCGATGCCCCCTTGTAAAGGGATCGATCTCCATTTTTCCATGGACAGCTGCACTAGCGCACAAAGTTACAAGAATCTTCACCGTGAAAGATGCATACCCTGTGATCACGTTTTGCCATATTTTTTCTTAGATGGCCTTTCTTGTCTCGCCAAGAGATCCCTCTGTGAGTGTGATGGTAATGAGATGATTTATTTACATACTATTCAGTCAGGCAAGTACAGTCCATGGGATTAGTGTTGCCCTTTTAGTAGGATTTTCCCCTTTCCCAATCGGTCTTTCTTCATCTTGTCCATGGAAGTTTTCTCCTCAACTGATATCAGTTGGCGGGTCCAGAATCTTCGTTCACTTGACCTAGTTTGAAATAATAGCATGAAGTTTGCTCGGAAAGATCTTCAAGATTATTTTTCTTCTTTGGATTCCATTAACCCGATCATTCGTCTTTCCACTTTTCCATTAAAAAAAAGTGCCATCAAAGGAAGCACCATCACATTCTTCATGTCATTCCCTCTCTTCGAATTGAAAGAAAGTTTCCTCATTGCTCGTGGATGATGAATTTTTAGAAACTGATTAATCATATTTCCTCTAGCCTTCTAGGTGAAAATATTCTTCTATGATGTCTTTTTCCCAAAGTTACAATATTTGATTTATCCCCTAAGGTTCTTGGATCTGTTTCCTTCATCGAAGATATATCTCTTAACTTTTTTAAAAAATTCCTCCCATGCTATCAAGGGCTTTCTCTTAAATTTTGAAAAATATTTATATCCCTACCCTTTTGAAATCAAACATAGAACGTATTGGGGAATTCAAAAATTAATTACATCTAAAAATATAATTTTAAATTTCATGAAATTCATGAATTGAGGAATGAAGCATATGAGGACACAAAATTTTATAAAGCTAAATGAAAGCATATTACCTTAAAAGTTTGAGTATAAGAAATTTTTGTTGAATATGAGTCCGAATTTCTTTTTCTCTACAAGATCCTTTGAATCCAAATTCCTTTTTAAAAATAAATTACAGATCATACAAGGTAGGTGGTTTTATTTTTCAGTTCAAGTCAAAGTTTTAGAAACCCTAGAAAAATCTTGATGAATCTTCAATAGAGACCAGTGTACCCTAACAAAGGAAAACAAAATCTAAGTTTCTAAATATTATTTGGGAGAGGTATATTTTTTATTTTGGAATTTTCTACTTCCAAACCATTATTACCGGTGAGATTAGTAAATCATAACTCAAAAGATGATCTCAATACAGAAAATAATCCATAAAAATTTCCAAACTATCATCAGATTGTTTAAAAAATAGAACTCATACATCCTTGAAAAAGAACGTCAGCACTACATAGTTCAAAATTCACTATTAAAACATAAGTACCAAAAGACGAGGATAGAGTTATCTTCTTGATCATTGTGGTAAATATTGATCTAATTATAACCTGAAGTACCGCAAAAAAAACCAAAAAAAAGATGTCCAGGGAGTTTTTCTAAAATTTTATCAATAAAAGGGATTTTTGTATTAACTTTATTTAATTTTATGGAATTAAATCAAACACTCCATCTAGTTGGTTACTAGATTTTTCATTCTTCTCCTTTCTCATTTTTGTGCACTTTTACCCGGATTTCTTAGGTAGAACATGAAAAGGAATAACTTGCAAACTGTCAATTATTGCAAAACTCCCATCAGAATTGAACCATTCTAAGGTTTCTTTCTTGAAAACTTCCAGCATATGGAAATTTGATCTTTTTTGTATGAGAACTTGATGGGTTAGAATCATCTTCTAAAATTATTCCATGTTCACAAACATTAATTCTTTTGATATCATTGAAATTTTTTTCTATGGAATGTTTATACATCTATGATACAGTCATTCAATTTCCTTCAAGTTGATGAGTAAATAGAGAAGAAATACTAATCGGTGAAGTTTCATGAGGTCCCAAAATTTCATAATTCAAGGAAGAAGGACAAATTTTAATTCTAAATCCGAGTACCAAGGCCTCAAAGGAACCATACATGGCACTCTCGCGGCATGCTATTCTGTTCATAAGCATGGAATGAGGGGCGAGCAGAGAGCATTCTGCCTCCATAGGCTTTAAAAAAAACCTCCCTGGGTGCAAGTGCTCTTCAGCTCTTGATTCTCTTAAGAAAAACAAGAAATATGCGACTCGGCAGGGGCAAGTTGTAGAGGAATGGATCGAGTTATTATTGCATATTAATTTCCTAATTCAAACAAGAAGATCCATTTAGCTCCCAAATTTACTCTTCTTGTGCTAGAATATAATTCAGCCTACATCTTGAATAGAATGTTTTACCTGTATAATTCTTCTGGCAGTTGAAAAATACTGAAACAATCTGCATCATCTTCTGCTGTTCTTATCTCCTTAATCATTTGCAATTGATCATCACCCTTTTTATCAGAAATCAGTGAAGAGAGACTAAAAGCAAACATGGAATAAATTTATAAAAAATAATATTAATTGATTTCTAAAAATGTATAAAAAGCATAGAGAATAAATGAGATAAATGTAAAATTATAGATTAAGAGGAGTCCACCAGTTAACGTAATGCTGCAATGGTGGAGGCAACGCCTTCTTCCAAGTATCCAGATCAGGCAGAGCCCCGGTCAACGCCAGGGAATTATCCTCTCTCCGTAGACCCATGTTCAAAACGGAAACCTCATTAGGAAATATCCGATGAATAGCCTCTAAAGTTTCCTCCATCACCAATTTCCCATCTCTGAGAGGATCCTCGGCCTCCACACAGCTCCCCCCGCAGTTGACCATGATCCTCCCACCTTTCCTCAGCCTACCCTTCAACTTCCTCCAAGTCTGAGAATCCTGAAGCTCGGGAATCAAACTCCCTTTAGAGAAAAGATCAACCATGATCCCCGAAAACCCACCTTCCACTTCCCCTTCAAGAGCATCTCCGACGTTAACAAAAAGTCTCCCCGAGTGCTGACTCTCGAGCTTCTCGAGACCAAAAAACTCTCTCCCGACGGTTATAACAGCTGGGTCCAGCTCCCAGCCGTGAATAATGGCGTTGGGGAAGAGATTCAGGATCAGGGTAGCGGCGGATCCGGCACCGAACCCGAGAATTCCGATGGGCCCGGGAGGCAGAATCGGGGGGAAGGTGGCGAACACGTCGAAGTAGGTGGCGGTGAGGAGCTTGAGGAAGAAGGAGACACTGTGGATGTTGCCCGGAGAGTCGAGGAGGAGGAGCCGAGATCCCGCGAATTGGTGGTCGAGACCGCGAGAAATCTCGAGGACCCGTATGGAGTTGTATCGGGACTTGAATTTGGCGAGAGTTTTGACGTCGTCGTCGTCATAGGGGTCGCGGTTTTGAGGGGCAGAGGGAGTGTTGGATTTGGCGGCGCGGAGCCGATTCGGTCGTTTACGTGAGATGAGGAGGCTCGGGCACCTTAGAAAGGGCTGGATGGTGGTCATTGGTGGGCACCTTGAGAAGTTGGGGGGGAGATATCGGAACGGTGTGTCATCTCTCTTCCTCTATCTCTTGCATATCGGGGCATGGACCGTGCAGGAAAAAAAACAGATCCGAGTGGGGGGGTCGGCTGAGAGCCCTACTCTCTCTCGCTCGCTCCCGGTTTCATGGTGTCGATGACGACGAAACATAAGGGCCCTCCTGGCAACTGATATTTTGTCATTTGCTCGTGCATTCTGACCTTTAGAACTACATTTCAATGCATAATTTATATGAATATGATCATGATTTCAATGGCATTTTCCAGTCATGCTTATTTTGCTTATCCGATAGCATTTGCATCAATCATGTTTGACCTTTTCAATTCACATGACTTGTGATTAATGGTTTTATGGTTTCGAGTGAAGAGATTTAGGAAGAAGATGATGATTTACAAAGTTTGACTCTCCAAGTCATTCTAAGAACTTTGCAATTTCCCTTTTCTTTTAATCGCTTCTCAATTTTTATTTATATGTAAGATTTGAATAAGGTTCTCCGGTTCCCGGTACCTGGGGTTTGTTCTGAGAATTGAACATAAATGATTAAAGCCTCTCTCTCTCTCTCTCCCCTCCCTCCCTCGCTATCTCTTTCTCCCTCTCCGTTCGTCAGTCCCTCCCTCGCTCTCTCTCTCCCTCTCCCTCCGTCCCTGCCTCTCTCTGTGTCTTTGTCTCTCCCCCCCCCCGTCCGTCCCTCCCTCCCTCGCTCTCTCTCTCCCCCTCCCGCCCTCCCTTCCGCCACCCTCTCTCTCTCGCGGGGCGGAAGAAGAAAAAACAATTTTCTTCCGCCGTTAAAATTTCTCTCCCTCCCTCTCCCTCTCTCTCTCCCTCTCTCTGTCTCTGTGTGTCTCTGTCCCCCTCCGTGCCTCCCTCCCTCGCTCCGTCTCTCTCTCTCCTATCATAGGAGAGAGAAAGTACGGTTCCACCGAAACCGACACCGGACGAAAACCGGACTTTCGCGGTCTCGACCACCAATTCTCGGGCTCTCGTCTCCTCCTCCTCGACTCTCCGGGCAACATCCACAGTGTCTCCTTCTTCCTCAATCTCCTCACCACCACCTACTTCGACGTGTTCGCCACCTTCCCCCTGATTCTGCCTCCCGGGCCCATCGGAATTCTCGGGTTCGGTGCCGGATCCGCCGCTACCCTGATCCTGAATCTCTTCCCCAACGCCATTATTCACGGCTGGGAGCTAGGCCCAGCTGTCATTCACCCGCTGTTCTGAAACCATGCTTTTCCCTTCGCCTTACGAGCACAATTAACCTGACACCGCTCTCTTTACCCCCCACTTTCCTCATTTTCCTGGGATCAAGAACATGAAATGAAAAATCAGTTCAATGCATGAAGTTTATAAAAAATATCCTCGCCTCAACACATTATGCTTTTTAGACCCTCGTCTTCTTGGGATTGATTCTCTCAGCAGATCCATCACCTTTCCCTTCTGCAGATCCACCACCTTTTACCTCATTTTCCGCTTGATTGAATTACTCCTTAGCTGTAAGCCTTGATCTTCCTCTTCGTGTTCCCTGTTATTGACCTTTTTGAGGTAGGCCTCTTCATTCAAAACATTGTATAATCTAAATGCCAAGGCTCCTGCAAATGAAGATTTTTG
The DNA here is from genome assembly GCA_024174645.1 of Lemna minuta. Lineage (NCBI taxonomy): Eukaryota > Viridiplantae > Streptophyta > Magnoliopsida > Alismatales > Araceae > Lemna > Lemna minuta. The sequence goes on from CM044114.1 coordinate 4,544,178, forward strand.
AAGAAGCCAGTGTACGCTTCGGTACTGTCGGCATGGAGGCGGGCAATGTGGCCGACATTCTTGATCGCTCACGGACGCTCCCGATTTTCACTTCAATTTGAGGATTTTTGAGTTTTTTTGGCTTGATTCTTGGGGGGAACCTTGAGGGGATCGTAGTTCGACGGATCTAGATCGAAAAACACCTAAAAATCGTCGGATTAGTCGCTGAAAGGAGCCAGAAGCGATGGAGGGCGCCGATAGCTACGCGTGGAGCTTCGTGAGGACGAATTGATCGTTTCGAAGCCGTTCGAAGCCTTGTCTTCACGCATTCATGTGAGTTTATTGTCCTTTCATTGATTCGGCGCGGAATTAGGCCGCAATTTCATTTTTTTGTGTGTAGAAATTAGATTAAATTATCGTCGTTCTTCGCGTTCATGCCCAAATTCGCCCCCGAAAACTTCAAACGTCGATTACTCCCGCGATACTCGTCCGACTTTCACGACTTTTGGTACCGTTGGAAAGCTCTCGACCTCCTCTTCGTGATTTCACGAAGAAGACGTCGAGACAGCCAGATCCGGTCCCAGCACAAGTGCGCCTTCGTCTCCATCTTTTCCCCGAAACCTCAGATCAGCAGTAGGTTTGTTTCGGATCTCATAATCTTTAGGCCTTTACAGCATATTTTCATGCTTACCAGAGTTAGAGAATTTCATTCTACCGTTCCTTTCCCGTTGAAGTTTTAAATCGTTCCCGAAGGATACCTTTTCGCATAAATCTGTGGGGCGATCTTTGTATAAAGCCTAATTGTAGTCGTTTACTGCTGATTTTCTTTCCAATTTACCGAGATCTGATTGAGTCTTCGAGGATTTCATTCATCTGACAACTGAAAGTGCTATTCTCACCTCAGCCAAGATCGGTCTACTGTGAAATAAACGTCATTACGATTTGTGTGAAGATACGCAGGACTGTAGTTGTGGAACAGAGAGAGAAAGAGAAGAGATAGCACACAGAAGAATTATATTGATATATGCAGAATCGCACGGATTTACACTGGCATATGTGTAGTTTTTATAAGTAAACAGGAGGAGGGTAAAGCCTGATTAGTTACTCCTAGCCTTAAACGGCTAGGTGTAACGGCTAGTTTTCTAGCCGTTGCCCGATCTTAACAGATCGGGTAACTTTATGTAATTAGGCCCATTAACCATGGGCCTAAATTACATCCTTCTTATGGGCTTCTAAGCCCATTACTACACTCCTATTTTCTCTTCTTAGTTGACGCAGCCTTAGCGCAGGAACACAGAAGAACAAGGACTTGAATCCACAAGCCTTGGTTTTCAAGAAGAGTTAGTATCTAAATCCACAGAACTAACCTCTTCAACCCTTGAATCCACAAGGGGGTGTACTTGAATCCACAAGCACAGAGCACTTTCTAACCAAGAGAACACTAAAAAAGAAAGCAGAGCTCTCAAAAGGAGATAACTTCAAATTGTGAGTTCAAAGTGTACAATGGGGGGCCTTATATAGGCCTCAAAAGGTGAAGGGTCGTCCATGTGATGTGACCCCTGAAATGACAATTCAAAGTCTTGGAACTATAACACTAACATCATGCATGTGTCAGCGATTAGACCTGACACCACAAAAGGAAGCTTCTAGGGTCAGATAGGGGCCTGAAAAGAGATATTCCAGCATCTCTAGAATCTGACACAATATAGTGGTGTGTCCCTAGGTGATCCACTGTAGATTTGTCAGTTTCTAGGGAGTCTCCCAGGCCCATTAAGCTTAACTGGGCCTCACAACTGGACTGCTTTATTTGGGCCTCTACTTGTAGATGTGTGGCCTACATCAGGCGCTTCTCCTTCAGAAGAACTCGTCCTCGAGTTAAGATCATTGTCAGTATAGTATTCATAAATATCACTAACATTGAAGGTGCTTGAAATACCAAAATGTGGTGGAAGGTCAATTATGAATGCGTTGTCGTTTATCTTCTCAAAATCTTAAAGGGACCATATTTCTTGGGCTTCAACTTGTTATAAGTCCTTGTAGGAAATCTCTCTTTCCGTAGAAAGACCATCACTAGATCACCTTCTTTAAAGATCTTAGACCGTTATGCTTGTCTGCTGCTGCCTTATATTTTGCATACGTTTCAGCCAAGGTGGCTTGAACTTTTGCATGCGTATCATTGACTTGGTTCGCAAAGTTATTTGCAGCTCTTTCCGTTGGGACTCGGAATCTGTAGAAGGTCTAATGGAATCCGCGGCGTAAAGGAGTATACGACAGCAAATGGAGATAGTTTTGTGGATTGATTTACCGCTGAGTTGTAGGCAAATTCTGCTTGGGGTAATGCAAAGTCCCACTGCTTCGGACGATCGCTGGAGAGGCAACGCAAGAGATTTCCAAGGGTACGATTTGCCACTTCAGTTTGTCCATCTGTCTGAGGGTGACAGGTGGAAGAGAAATTAAGCATTGTGTTGAAACGCCTCCACAGTGTAGTCCAGAAGTGTGACAAAAATTTGGAATCGTGGTCAGAGGTAATGCTGTCGGGAACTCCACGTAGATGCACAATCTCCTTGAAGAACAGATGAGCCACTTGTACCGCATCATTCGTCTTTTTGCAGGCAATAAAGTGAGCCGTCTTAGAAAATCTATCCACCACTACCATGATGGAATCAGCTTCCCTCTGCGTACGAGGAAGTCCCAGTACAAAATCCAGGGATGTTCAGGAATAGGGAGGGGCGTGTAGAGTCCAGTGTTCTGACTCTGTCCCTTGCTCTCCTGGCAAATCTGACACCTTTTTACAAAGTTTTCCACATCTTTCTTCAGTTGGGGCCAATAGTACTTCTCTTGTACTATAAAGAGTGTTTTGTCGCGCCCAAAGTGCCCACTGAGGCCACTGGAATGCAGTTCTCTAATTAATTTTTCCCTTAATGAGGTTTTTGGGATGCACAACTGATTTCCCCAAAACAAAAAATCATCGTGTAAGTGGAAACCACTTTTACCATGTCCAGAATGGCACAACTCCCAAATCTCTGCAAAATCTCTGTCCTGATGATAGAGTTCCTTGAAATGGTCAAAACCAAAGACGTCTGCACGAATACTGACCAGACATGAAGCTTTGCGGCTTAATGCATCAGCAATGCGATTAAGTTTTCCCGACTTGTGCTTGATGGAGAATGTAAACCGCTGGATGAATGATATCCAACGTGCATGCATTCGATTTATCGTTGTTTGCTGATTAACTGACTTCAAAGCCTGATGGTCAGTATAGAGTATAAACTCCCTCTGAATCAGATAGTGCTCCCATGTATGAAGAGCTCGAACAACTGCATAGAACTCCAGTTCATAGGTTGTCCACTTCTTTCGTGGTTCTGATAATTTTTCACTGTAAAATGCCACTGGATGTCCTTCTTAAGAAAGTACGGCACCGATTTCCGATATGGATGCATCACATTCAACCTCAAATGATTTTTCAAAATCAGGTAATGCTAAAAGAGGGGCAGAGGTAAGCTTATCCTTGATCAATGTGAAGCTCTTCTCAGCCTCAGGCATCCATAAAAAATTTCCTTTTCTTATGCAATCAGTCATTGGTCCAGCTAGGGAGCTGAAACTTCTGATAAATCGACGATAGAATGAAGCCAACCCGTGGAAACTACGCACCTCATGAATATTTCTTGGGACAGGCCAGTCCTTTATTGCTTGTACTTTTGCGTCATCTACTTTGATGCCTTCTGAGCTGACTATGTAACCAAGAAACAAAACACTGTTGGTGAGGAATGAGCACTTCTTCAAGTTTATCCGTATCTCATTGTCATGTAGAACCAACAAAGTAGCTCTCAAATGATGCATATGCTCCTCTTCACTTCTGCTGTATATCAGTATGTCATCAAAATAGACAACAACACAGTGCCCAATAAGTGGCTTGAGTACTTGGTTCATAACTCTCATAAATGTACTGGGGGCATTAGACAACCCGAAGGACATCACCAGCCACTCATACAAGCCACTTTTTGTTTTGAATGCTGTTTTCTATTCGTCACCTGGGCGAATTCGAATTTGATGGTAACCACTCTTTAGATCAATCTTTGAAAAAATCTTAGAACCGCTCAGCATATCCAGTAAATCATCCAAACGCAGAATTGGGAATTTGTACTTCACAGTTATTTTATTAATGGCTCGTCTGTCCACACACATCCTCCAGCTTCCATCTTTCTTGGGAACAAGTAATGCAGGAACTGCACAAGGGCTCATGCTCTCCTTAATCAGACCCTGTTCAAGAAGTTGCTCAACCTGTTCTTGCAAAGTCTTGTTTTCTTCTGGACTCATTCTACAATGCGGTAAGTTAGGCAGACTAGCACCAGGAATGAGGTCAATGTGATGCTGTATATCTCTCATGGGAGGAAGTGATGTTGGTGCGCTTGAAATATCTGGGAATTCAGCTAAGAGCTCAACAACAGGTTTAGGCACAATTTCGGATGCAAAGGATGAATGATCTGGTTTCTGAACGACAAATACTACCTGTTCGGTCTCCTTCAAATCATTCCATACTTCTTTCTGATCCACAAGGAGAACAGAACTATTTTCCCTTTCTATAGGAGGTTCTTTCTCTATAAGTGGGTTCAAAACAAATTTCTGTCCATTTTTGAAAAAAACAAAGATGTTATCACAACCTTTGTGGTTGGCATCAAGATCAGATTGCCACGGCCTTCCCAAAAAAGGTGGCATGCATCCATATCCACCACATTGGATAGAATTTCATCAAAATATTTACCACCAATGGAAAACTTTACAAGGCATGAGTCAGTTACCTTGACATCTATTTCATCAGTAATCCAACTGATGTGATAAGGATTGGGGTGTGGCTCGGTACGAAGGCCCAATTTCTTGACTGCCTTGAGGGAAATAATGTTGTCAGTGCTCCCGCCATCAATAATGACATCACAGACTTTTCCATCTATGGTGCATCTGGTGCGGAATACCTTACGCCTTTGCGGGTGTTCAGCTTTCTTGGGGACATACATAATCCTACGCACCACACATCAGAGTCTTTCCCCTATGTCTCCATGAATTATGTTTCCCTCATCCTGTATGTTTTCGCAGATTTCTTCTTCTTCTTCTTCTTCTCCTTCTTCTACTAATTCAGTCAAATTAACTGCCCTTCGTTTTGGACATACATCTGATTTGTGACCTTCCTCATTGCATCTGTAACATTTAGTAACCGCACTACGGCCATAGGGATTTGCAGGGGATGATCCCTTGCCATTTTGGGCCGGTCCTGAGAAACGTGTAGTAGAAGAAGTGCGAGCATTGTAGGAGGTAGAATTTGTGACAGCTGGTCTTGGATTATCAAAATTATTTGTTGGCGTACTGTAAGGCACACGAGTCTTTGACTTGCCTCTTTCCATCAGTTGCTCAACACGCTGGGCAGCGAGAACAATATCATCCAAGTTATGAAATGATTGGACTGCTAGCCTCTCCTCAATCTCCCATTTCAAACCTTCCTTATAACGAGCGATAGAAAATGCTTCAGATTCATTCAAATCAAGGCGAATCTTTAACCGATAAAACTCTTCAATATATTGCGGAACAGAACGATTACCTTGTCTGCAGCTTTGAAATTGCTGGTATAAAACTTGTTCAAAATCGGGAGGTAGAAAGCGATTTTTTAATAGCTTTTTCATTTTTACCCATGTACGCACCGGTGACTTAGCAGATCTATTTCGTGTTTGCTGAACTTGCTCCCATCAGGCAGATGCAACACCTTTTAGTTTATAGGCCACCAATTTTGCCTGCTTTTCCTCAGGTATTTTCGTGTAGTCAAAGAATCTTTCAACTTCTGCCAGCCAATCCAGAAATTCTTCTATATTCAATGAACCATTAAAACAAGGTAAATCTAATTTCATGCGAAAATCATGATTTTCCTCATCCCCGTACCTGTCACGAGAATTGGTTGAAGTGGATATGTCCATATGTTCCACATTTCTGTCATTACCAGGATACTCTTCAGGAAACTTCCCTTTCCCAGATTTATAAGAAGTCCCCGCTTGGTGATCTTTCCCAGAAACATTTGAAAGAATGATCTTTAAAGTATTCATAACATCATCAAACCTTTGTTCTATTCTGTCTTGAAATGCAACAAATTCAGATCTAGACACATGTGATACCTCTGAAGAAGAACCCTCAGCAATAGAAGTTCCATTGCCTCTTGACATCCTCTGCAAGCTTGATCTGGAGAACACTTGCCTTGCTCTGATACCACTTGACGCAACCTTAGCGCAGGAACACAGAAGAACAAGGACTTGAATCCACAAGCCTTGGTTTTCAAGAAGAGTTAGTATCTAAATCCACAGAACTAACCTCTTCAACCCTTGAATCCACAAGGGGGTGTACTTGAATCCACAAGCACAGAGCACTCTCTAACCAAGAGAACACTAAAAAAGAAAGCAGAGCTCTCAAAAGGGGATAACTTCAAATTGTGAGTTCAAAGTGTACAATGGGGGGCTTTATATAGGCCTCAAAAGGTAAAGGGTCGTCCATGTGATGTGACCCCTGAAATGACAATTCAAAGTCTTGGAACTATAACACTAACATCATGCATGTGTCAGCGATTAGACCTGACACCACAAAAGGAAGCTTCTAGGGTCAGATAGGGGCCTGAAAAGAGATATTCCAGCATCTCTAGAATCTGACACAATATATTGGTGTGTCCCTAGGTGATCCACTGTAGATTTGTCAGTTTCTAGGGAGTCTCCCAGGCCCATTAAGCTTAACTGGGCCTCACAATTGGACTGCTTTATTTGGGCCTCTACTTGTAGATGTGTGGCCTACATCATTAGTATATTTCTCTCTATCTATTACGAAATACATTCGGATGGGCTCAATGGCCCATTAGTCCATAACAATTTGCATCATCAAACTACTCCCATTCACTACAAGGACGAGATCGACGAACATCTATTTTACATTCGCAAACAATTTGAACCACATAATACTTTTTTTTTTGAAAAGAGGGAGGGGAACACCCAACACGGTGTCCCCTTTTCATTGAGATAATGAGAACATTACACTATACCAGAGTCAGGGAAACAAAGTCGAGGGGCCAAGGCCATCTCAAAACCAGGAGTTACAGAACCCCCTCGCGGCATAGGTAATGGCGTCGACAGAAGGAGAGATGTCCCTGAAGATGATCTCGTTTCTGTGGGTCCATATTGCCCACAGTACGACGAAAATGCATCTCCAGTCGGCCTCTCTCCTGAAGAAATTGCCCGACACCGTTGTCCAAAAAGCCTCGGCTGATCTGGTATCTAGGCAGGCCACAGAGATCGATTGCCATGCCTCCTGCGCTACTGGGCATTGGAAGAAAAGATGGTCGCAATCCTCCACGCCTTGATTACAAAGAGGACAGTTCACTGGGCTATCTGGATATATGCGTTGGCGTAAAGCCCGTGTCATGAGACCACATAATACATATTAGCCTACAAACAGTGCTTTGCCTCGGAGAATAATCTATTAGGATGCTTGAAAACGTATAAAACAGTTATGGATGCGATTATCGGTACCTTTCTTTGATTGCTTAAGTTTTTTCGCAGTAATGTTTCTTTGAGATTACCCAGCTTCTAATGTTTCCAGCCTCGAATGATCAATTTCAACTTCATAACAAATTATTTGAATGGTTGATTACTTTGCGAGACCATGAACTATGAGTTCAAGTTCTACGGAATCTACTTCAGTAGATTTCCCAAGAAGAATTATCATTTACTTTAGGACTGATGATCTTAATTCTATTTCTTTTTCAAAATTCATCCGAGGAATCTAAACAGAAATGACTCTCTCTCTCTCTCTCTCTCTATATATATATATATCCCGAGTGGATGCAACTTTCCCATCTCGCTCTCTCCCTTGTTTGCAACTCCTCCCCTCTCCCCCATTCATCAGCATGAATGGGAGAGGTTGTGAGCTCTCTATCTTTATCTCTCTCTAAACGATGCCAGAGATAGAGAAGCAAAGAAAAACAACCCAAGTTCCAACATTACCTCCTTAAAGCTCGGTGGCATCCTCTTGCCTTTTGATCATCCTTCCCCTTCTGAATAATCCAACCTGAGGTGACCTTATCAAACGGTAAATAAGATCTGCGCCGTTACAAAATTCATACCACAATTATCTATCAAACTGTTGGGGATGATACGACAGCATAAGTCTTCACTCCAGAAGCCTCCAGCTCAGCAAAGCTTCTTTGTTTTCGGGGACAGAGATTGTTGGAGAATGGGGTGACAGGAGCTTGAGAGGATGGCTTTGGTGATGTGGCTGCAGATGGTGGCAGTGCTGAGATTGACTCAGTCATCGGCTTGCTAGGAATTGGTGGTGCTGTTGTTGACGACACGATCGATGGCGGGGATGGTGGAGACCCTACGTTCCTCCTCAGATGCATCTCAAAAATTTTGTAGGCGGGGATGGTGGGGATGGCCTATGATGACTCTTCTTCGACAGGATCAATTTCCCATTCCCAGCTGAAGGCAGAGAAAATCCCAGATCGGATAACGGTGCATTGAATGATGAAGAACCTTAGGTTCTGAAAGAATTGCAGTTCTTTCAGAACATTGGATAAAAACCTCATAACCTAAGAATATTCTATTTGATTAACAGAAAACATAACCTGCGGCCTAAGGTTCGATCAGGCCCTCAGAACCTCAGAACCTTTTATTTTTATCTGACGATAAAAATCACCTTCGGAACGAAAATCTTCTTCTGATTAATTCTGTTTATGTTATTCTTGCATAACCGTTGGATAACCTCAGAACCTTGCTACTATAATGGAGCTGCAATCAAAACACTTTAGTATTCTTTGAATGATTAGCATCACCTTTGTTACCTTCGGTACCTTTCAGCTCTATTAAGTGTAATTAGTATATACCTTCGAATGTTGGAGTTTCTGTATGTTATGTTTTTGTGTTTTTATTTCGCTATTGTAAAGTGTCGGTTGTCAATTTTTGCTTTTGATGCTGTTTTTTTGTTCACTTCTCTGAAATCATTTTTTGAACGTTTTCGTGTGATCGGATATATCTAAATCTCTGTGGATTCGATCTCGACTCGTTGCTGTGCTACATTTTAATCAGTAATCATCGAGTTTGAGTGCTATATTTTTTATGCGTAATTTTGGTGTTTAACGACCGCCTACTAAGCGCTCGTCACTCACAGAGACTTACAGCGTAGTAACTCTCGATTGAGCCAGCTCAAGGATCTGGTAAAGGAATTGACGCTCTTCAAGAAATAGGAGCTATCGATCCGCTTCTGACCGGGAGTAATGGCGAAGCCAGGTTCATCATTGATCTCTCCGTCAAAAAGGGGGGTTCTTCTATCACTGGTGATGTTCTCCTTGGCAACGGGTTTCGTCTTCTTCATGAGGAGCGCATTTGACGCATGCGATCTGCAGCGGAATTTTACTGAAGGCCGGAAAATCGAGGATTTTGCGAAGATAGAAGCTCATGAAGATAAGAGTCCTCTTGAATTCATGAGGTCCAGGGTTGTTCTTCTCGTCTCCCACGAGCTTTCCCTTTCTGGTGCGTCAAAGGATGCTAATAACTTGTTGATCGGAGTATACTTCAATGAGCAAGATTTGACTGTTTTTGGTTATTGATTACTTTTTTCTGAGATTACAAACAGTTGCTGTCTTAAAAATGGAAACTAGGGTAAGGAATTCTGGTCTATCATGTAGATAGTGAATTAATTTTTGGATTACTGGATGGGAATCATGTAGATGAGCTTCGTATATTGACCATTGAAAAGGAGCATCCAGTGTATGAAACTGAAGAAGCCAACCATTTGATTTCCAACATGAGGAAATTAGAGAATACAGGAATGTGTTTAACAATAGTAAAGACGGGAAAACGCTGGAATAGTATGTAGATTATCATCTTTAATCATTTCGAACTGTCAAAATAATGCAAAGAACGGCCATGCAGTTTGTTTTTCCTTGACAGAATTTTAATCTTTGTAAAGGTGGACCATTATTGTTGATGGAGTTGGCTTTTCTTTTGAGAGACGTTGGTGCTAATGTTGTGTGGGTTACTGTCCAAAGGCCGCTGGAAATGAACAATGTGATTTACAGCTTGGAGAACAAGATGAAAGATCGAGGAGTTAAGGTCACAAATTTCTCATTTTTATCAAATACTACACTTTTATCCTTCTTTTTGATATCTATTGTTATCTTATATGTCATCGATGTTCTGTTTCTCTTGATCCGGTCTTTGCGAGGAACAGTTAAATTTATGAAAATGATGACAAATTTAGTTCATTTCCTTTCAACTGTGCTTCTATCTCAGCACTACCATTTTTCTCACAGAAGCAAAGCTGGTCAAATTGTCAATTTTCTCTCTCCCATGGATTGCAGGGTTATTTGAACGCTGGAGTGTTGGATTTGGTTGCAATATCGAATCACTACTTGAGAATCTTCTTCGATATCCTTCAATAAATGCATTTGTGTCGTAATTATCTTTCGGAACATAATTTTTTGCCTTTTCCTGTAGGTTGTCTCGTCAAAGGGAAAGGATGCCGTGGATATTGGTGTTGGTGCCAATCTTATTGTTCTTAATACTGCCGTTGCTGGAAAGTGGCTTGATGCAGTTCTGAAGGACCACTTGGCCCAAGTTCTTCCAAAAATATTATGGTGGATTCATGAGATGCGTGGGCATTACTTCAAAGTTGAATATGTGAAACACCTCCCTTTTGTTGCTGGTGCTATGATTGATTCACATGCAACAGCTGAGTACTGGAGTAACCGAACTAGGGAACGTATGGGGTAAAAGAAATATTAGTTGGCTCTACAGTTTTCTGTCAGTACATGTACATTTATTTGAACCAAATTTAGAAGCAATAGTCAATGAAAACTGAAGGAATTATACTTTAGATTTATGGTGTTGAATTCATGATCTCTTTGTTGTCTAGTTATTGCCTTTATTGTGCCTGCAACTCCAAAACATACTGTTGGCCAGAGTGAAGAGACATGTAATTTGGTTTTGCAAAAAATAGACATTCCTTTTCGCGTCCATGATAATGGTTTGGTCACTTTTCAGTATATTGAAAATCTACCTTTTCAGGATAAAGATGCCAAAGACATATGTTGTTCACCTCGGGAACAGCAGAGAACTCATGGAGATAGCTGAAAATGACGTTGCAAAAAGAATTCTCAGAGATCATGTCCGTGAGTCTCTCGGAGTGCGGAAAGACCACCTTCTATTCGGGATCATCAATAGTACGATTATCTTATTGGGTTTCTTAGAAACCATTATTTTGTCCACTGAAGTCAGTGCAATTCTGTTATATCTGTAGGTGTCTCCCGTGGTAAAGGGCAAGATTTATTCCTTCAATCATTTAATGAGAGTCTGCAATCAATCAAGGAGAAGAAACTGCAGATTCCTTCACTTGTTGCTGTTGTAGTTGGTAGTGATCTGAGTGCAGCAAGCAAGTTTGAAACAGAATTACGTGATTATGTCACCAAGAGTGGGATAGAGAGCTCTGTTCGCTTTGTCAATAAAACACTTAATGTTGCCCCGTACTTAGCTGCCATTGATGTTCTTGTCCAAAACTCTCAGGTAACTTTCAGTGTTCAATGAATAGCTGCCTCCTAAACTGATTTATTTTCTAACTTGATGTAAGATAATCCTTAGGGTTGATGCTGTAGTTATTTAATAGTTTTATTTATTATTGAATTCGTGTATTGTACATAGAAGAATTGGAACAAAATTGCAGTTTGTGATAGTAGCTTCTATCTTTGGGAAAATCAGAAGCAGAATTCCACCTGACAATTTGTTACAGCCGTTCAGGAAGTCAAGAGAAGTGTTCCAGGCGAGTTGGAATGATTTGAGAAACTCCTAAACTCTTTTAAATATAATTATTTCCTCAACCGCCTCCTTTGGTATCAGTTTTCACCAGTTTATTGTGCATATCAATCTCTATTTAATTGACTTCCATCGCTGTCATCTGTGTCTCCAAATTTTAATTAGTTATTTTAATTTTTCTCACATTGGACATGAGTGTCTCCAAATTTATTTGAATGCCTTCTTCAGGGTCGTGGGGAATGCTTTGGAAGAATCACCATTGAAGCCATGGCTTTCAAGCTGCCAGTACTTGTGAGGATATCATTTTTACTGTCTGAATTTTTTTCTTCTGATTTTCTGTGTCATATTTGTTTCAGTTCAATCTTACTCCCTCAAATGAAAACCCTCATTTAATTGCTTGAAAAAAAAATTCAGGGCACAGCGGCTGGTGGCACCAATGAGATTGTAGTTGACGGGTCCACTGGGTTGCTTCATCCCGTGGGTAAGGAAGGTGTCTCGTCCTTGGCGAAGAATATTATAAATCTGGCAACCCAAGAGAAACAAAGATCTGCCATGGGGAGGAAAGGATATGAGAGGATGGAAGAGACGTTCATGGAGCGACACATGGCTCAGAGGATTGCTGATGTTCTCAAAGAAGTTCTACACCTGTGAAGCTTGGAAGCATTTTTTGGTACCTCTCTGTTAATTTTTTGGCACATATTTATATATTAACGCTGATTAAACCCGGCTAGTCCCCTCTTTCCTTTCTATTTATGTGTCTGTTTCCCAATTTTTCAGTCGCCTTCCATATATCACTAAGATATCGAGTGTGTCAAGTTGTTTAAATTCTGAAAACTTTTTTGAGTTATAAAATCTTTTTCCTCATCATCACGTGGTTCATTTCATGCAAATATGAAGGTGAGAAATTACCAGATTTGTGGAAATTTAACGGGTGACAAATTTGAGCAAATTTCCGGTAATTTGGAGCACAATTTCGAGCATTGATGAAGTCTCTATTGGTTCCAGAAGAGTTATGAGGCATGTTAACATCTCACAAACAGTTCAAATCCATGAATCAATATAATTGATAGACTAGGGACTTGACTCACCTTGCATGGGTAATTCACGTTGACTTGGGGATTGACTCACCTTGCATTTGGCTAGAGACATGAAAAGAACTGATATATAGGAGAGCATGTTTGACTTTTTGATGGTGAGATACTTCTATATATGAATCAGGAACTGATACAAAGAACCAAGTTGTTGCACAACGTGCAATACAGAACTTGAGAAGTACTTGGGTTTGCCCCAAAAATATTGTGCCAGAGAGGAGACAAAAAGAGGAGAGGGAATGAAGAAACGTGAGAGCAAATGAAGGAAGAAAGAATGAGATAGACTACAAACATTTTTTCTCAGATAGACCCGTATTTCCTCTCTGCTGGCCGCTGTGGTGGCTGAGAGGTTGAGACGGCCTGATTCTCCCATGATGGTTGGTTGACGAATGCGCTGTTTACATCTCCCGGATGCATATAGCCTCGTGGGCCAGTAATCTGATAGCCAAAAGAAAACGAAAGAAAAAAAAAGGACAACGATCATTATCATTGAGAGATAGATACATGGGGGGAGACAGAGAGAGAGATACAGAGAGGTGAGAAAAGTAGATGTATTGAAGAGCGAAAGAGAGAAATAGATATATAGGAGAGAGGGCTCACGGCCTCTAAGCAGGCAGATAAAATGGTCACTCCTGGCAGAGCATCCAGGCCATGCTGCAAGAGATAAATAATGAGATAAGAGAGCATGCCAGAACAAAGAGAAGTGATGTATTTTCCTGATGTCCCATCAAAAGCTTAAGAAGTCAAACCTGGTGTTCTATGCGACTCCTGTAGAGAAATCCCCCACAGCACACAGCCACAGACAGTACAATCAAGCTGCATTCGACGTTAGAGTAATCAGAGATAGTTGGCGGACAAGTTACAAAACAACTATGGGGAATTTTCTTCGATCTTTTAAGTACATGCAGGAGATGATCCCAAAGGTTGCCCAGCCTCTCATAGCATCGCCCTCTCTGGACTGCTCAAAATCTGCAGGAGGACTGAACTCAGTTTGATTTGCAAAATATTCTCACTACTTCTAGAAAATTCTGCTGATTATGATTTCTTGGATGAAAGTATCATGAAGGAAGATTTTGAAGACTGACCGCAACGTTTACTAAGAGTAAACTCAATAGCATCATAGCCCTCAACTGGAATTGAAATGAGAATCTCATATGGTTCTTTGCGGGCATGCTCGCCTGAGAAAACAATAAAATAATGAATATTATTAAAAGAGAAAATGGGAATCGACTAAGACTTTACTTACATCGCCAGTTTACCGTCAGAATTGAAGGCGATAATGTCGTCGGTGGCTGGCCATTGGTCCCTGAACCCGATAACTGAACGTCTAATCCCTTTTCCGGATAAGTCTATCAACAAACCCAAAAAAAGTTTAATACCTTAGACTTAAAAGATATCTACAATAATTATATCACCTTAAAGGTCGGCTTTCCCACATGCTTTGAAAGAGAAGCCTTAGCAGTCAAATAGAGTGAGGTGTGGGTCTGTTCAGTGATAAAACTGCAAGAATTCATGAATACAATTTGAATCAGAGTAATTAAAAGACCAAAGACAAGAAAAGTTTATAAGAAGAGACAAACCTGAATTCAGGGTGAACTCGTTCAAACCCAAACTGGGTGAAACCATTGTAAACCTGATAGTTCAATTAGAAGAAATCAAGTCACATGGCAATTTGGTATAAACGAAGATTGGATGACTCTGAGAAGAAGAAAACGCACAACTTCCCAAGTACGAGGATGAAAGCCAACTGTGAAACCAGAGAAGACCCTGGGACCCCGCCTTGTGCATGGAATAGCAAGCTCTACTGAAACACTAGATTGCAAATTTTTTTTTTGAGTTTCCAAGAATCGTCTGGCAAGGATCATATAAGTTTAAGGGAAATAAACAATGAGTCTTAGACAGAACTGAACTGTAGAACTTGAATGTTTGCATACAAATTGCATTCATGTACAATATCATCAATTTATACGCAGTGATGTTAATTCGTAATAAAGCTCAAGAAAGAGAGAAGAAAAGGAAGAAGGAAACAATGAGATTGGCATAGAATAATTGCGTAAACATTACCTATAACAACTCATTAGATTACTGTCAATGTTTTTACGATTTGCACTTGGATAAGGCCCTAATAAAGGGGAAGAATCATCTCAGGGGATCAGGCTTATCAACAGCTAATGGATGATTGTGGCCTTGACAATCATCCTTTAACAAAGGGTGATGCACCTATGAAAGGACAGGAATATCAAAGTGCAAGTTGAAGGTCCTTCCTCTCTCTCTAGATGAGACCACTTGATTCTAGAGGATCAATCTTTCCTTCTCATCTCTTTTTCACTCCATCCCAAAGAAGAGGCATGATATGGTAGTGAAAGCTAAAAAAATCCTATTTTCTCTGGATCAGATCACATGTCTCTCCCTCTTGTCTCCTTATCTCTCCTTCCAACTTAAGTCTTGATAATGTTACAACTGGTTATCCAAGGAAGATATCATCAGGTTCTTGGTGAGAAGAGTCTTATCACAGCCTCTAGATTAAGGAAAACATTTCCAAAATCAACAACAAATCCTGATGTCATTTCCAAAATCAACCAGTTGTCAATTTTTTTCAACATGAGGAAGGAGATTATTATGCTTGAAAGACATTACTGAGACGAATCTCCTTCATAAAGGCATGAATCAATTATCCTACACTGAAGAAGGAGATCAGTTGAAGATATCCTGATATTTTAAGAGGATAGTTGAAGATAGGAAGTGATATGGAGTGATCGGAAGTGAAGAAGGAGATCAGATCCAGCAAGGAAGAAGAAGTAGAAATGGAGATAAGGGCTAGGGGATAGGAATCCGAGGAGAGGCAGAGGAAACAATGGATGAAGGGGAGAGCTGCCAACAGGACTGGATGCCTGGGAGAGAGGGGAGCAACGGAGGAAACGAGCCCTAAGGATAAAGGGGAAAGGACCTCTATACCTGATTCAAGTCATAAAAATTCAGTACCTATAACCCATCAACCCTAACCCTAATTTATCAAACCAAGTTACTCTAACTCTACATGACTGGGCGTCTAACACTCTTACAAAACATGAACAAGCAGTAAAGTGCACAATGTACTTGAAACAAATTTCGTGTACCTGCACTTTGCTGAATCATACACTGCACTGCAGATGCATCCAAGATCACCTGGAGACAGTTCATAAACCTTGATTCAGCAAAAAATAATTCCCAGTTTAGTAAACAACTTTAAAAGGGGATTCAGATGGAAGAAATAGTTGAAAAAAGAAGACAGCACATAGTTCATCCAAATAAAAGGTTAAAGTTTAGAGTAAGATACACTTCGAGTAAAAGGGCCAAAAGTTTGATGTTTCGTGGAGTGACAGATAATTGACCAAGATTACTGGAGAAACCAAAATGATGTTTTCAGAATGGTTCTGAGAGCTGAGTGTTTGTGAATCCTCACTATGATCCAACCCACAAAAGTTAGAAGCTAAGGAAAATATACTATCCGGAAAGAAGTCTTCGATCAACAGAAAAAAAAACTGATTGAAGATTTGATTATGAAATAGAAGCTCCATGAAATAAAATGTTAAACAGCTTATCTTCTTAGAAGATTGGATATAAAATGAATAACAGGGTTGAAGAAGTCCAAAATGTGGAGATGTATTATGGTTTTCTGGTAAAGTAGATAATTCATACAGATCATGTCGGATCAAATGACAAACCCAACTTTTGTGGGGTGCCTATGGACCAAAAGAGCCATGGAGCTCCTGTCCATGCAACAGGAGTTGCTGCATTTTCGACCTACAGCCGCGACAGTATATGGATGGGAGTGGGTGGGTGCACCTTTTCAGGTCCAGACCGCCTACCGGAGGCTACGGAGGAAGAGGATGACATTGCAAAGGCGTGTCAACGTATATGGAAGGTCAAGGTCCCTCTGAAAGTGAGGATATCTAGCTGGTTTATGTTAAAGCAGCGGCTAGTAACCCGTGCATACCGAAGGAAGTGGCAGCAAGATGTACTGACAGAATGCATCATGTGCAACCGGATCACTGAGGATGTGCCCCATTTCTTCTTTAACTGTGCTTTTGCAAGGAGGGTGTGGGAGAGTCAGCAGATCACAGGGCTGGACATCTTTTCAGATGAGAGACTCTGGAATTCTGTAGGGAGATACAGAGGTTGGGGAACATTGGTCTTGGTACGAGCCTGGGTAGTGCTCTGGGTGATATGGCTACACTGCAATGAGTGTATTTTTAAGGGGAGAGAGGCATCGTTAGATGGAGTCCTACATGAGGTTGACTGCCTCCTGGCCATTTGGGCTGTTGGGAGGTGATAGAGGGTGGCTTGGTAGGCACCGCTCAAGTAATCCTTACAATCCATATATACATGGCAGCAGGTTCATCACCAGCTTCAGGAGATCTTCCCCTTTTTTTTCAAAAAATAAAATAAAATCAAATGAAAAATATATATCGATGGTTATACCAAAGAGGGAAAGGAACAAACCTTTACAATATCCGTTTAAGCATTTTCCACATATAATATTCACCTAATCATCGCATCAAACAGAAATCATAACTCATATGTGCAAACAATACAAAAGGATTCAAAATAGACATAATAACTTTCATCACGAACAGCAATCACAAAAGCAGAACCTGAGCAGTGCGGCCCATCTTGTCAAAACTATTCTCACAATTGGCAAGATCTCCATTGAAAAATTCCTGACATGCACCAAAGTGAAACAATATGTTAAATCTTGAGTTACCTCTATCATGGAGTGTAGAGATGATAACGAGCTACAAAATGATTAAAAAATGTCAAGTGAAATGACATTTTTGACCAATGAAAGAGTTTCACAGCCCATTTGATTCATTAGAAGCCTTGTAGCTCATGCCACACAATAATTCTAAAATGCAGAATGGAAATAACTGAAGAAACAGAAGGTTGGCGATATACACTTTTAGACATCCACTTTGGAAATAACGACTCAATTGTCTTTTTGAGAACATCAAGAAGGATTTTTTCATACAAGTGAGAATAACTTTGCGTAGCCAGGCACTTACTGCCATGGGGAAGAAATGTTTAAAGTGACTCTCTAAGACCATCCTCTGTTCCTACTTATCGAGGGAAATTATACTGATGAATCCCAATTAATCTTGCGCTTCTGTCAAGCCTTCTCATTATGTCAAGATAGGAGAGGGGACACTACTGAATACAACACTAGAGACTCTCTTAAAATATCATTCCGACAGGGCCTGACCCAGCCTGGCACTTACTGCCATGGGTTCAATCATAACCAGGGAACAGGCTAGGAAGTTCACCAGCCTGGCCTAGCAGAAATGTAGGGAGGGCCCCAAAGGAGGAAGGAAAGAGGTTTCTAAATGAGGGCTGAGGCCAGTGATGCCTTGGGAGGCCAGGGGGAAGGCTGTGGTAAAGCTGCACAAGAGATGTCATCAGGTGCTGGAGAGAAGAGCCTAGAGTTTAAAGTGGGGCACTGAATTTGGTGGTGACACTAACATAGGGTGTGGCGGCGTTCTGCCAGTGGGTGGCGCCAATGATCTGGATGGCATCACTCATGCGGACCACGACATTCAGCAAAGAAGTTTAGGAGTGAGAGTGGGTGTTGGCAGCATGATTGGAGGAGAAGTGCCCGACAAGGCAATGTCAGGTGGGAGTAAGGGAGTAGATGGCAAGCAGTGGGGGGACAAGGAGGTGCGAGCCTCAAAGTCAAGTGTTGGAGAGGGAGGAATGGGAAGAGCAGGGGTCAGTGGCAGCATCCCTGTTGGGGACCACAATGAAGAGGGTGGCAAAGATCCAACAGGGGCCAGAAGCTGCATCTCTGTTGTGACAGTGCTTCAGCTGGAGGAAAAGGTGAAATAGAGGTAGAAAGTGAGCAGTGGCATTGTGGTGAGAGGCCTTGTCCCACATATAGTAAGAAGAGGGGAGTTGAGTCAGCAGTTGATTGCCTAACTACCCAGAGTTTGAGGAAGAAATTGAGGACACACCCAGTCAAAAGTGAGCTATCTCTCTCTCCTCCTCCTTTTCTTCATCTCTCCCTGTTGTGGCAATCTCTTTGTGGCAATTCAAGGCTCATTCATCAACATCTTCTTGGAGTCTTACAGCATTGTTGTCACGTGGTTAGCTGAATGTAGCCATGGGAGGGGGGCTCCAAAGTCAACGCATCTGTGAAGGCACAGGAAGAGGCAGTGTAAATGGGTGTGGAGATTTTTTATTCAGAAATTAAGGTGTATAGTTGTTTGGCGTCATGGAAACAAGGATTAGTGGAACGAGGGTGTGTTCAGCGGTCTGCACACAAGTCCAACAGTGTGTTAGGGGAGTTACTGTGGGGGTGAAATTAAAGTATTTTGAATAATTAAGAGGCAATACGATTGGACTCTTCTGGGGGCATCGTTAGGGATGCTTCCCTTTCTCAAATTAAAAAATAAAATAAAATAAGATTGGACTCTTATCACATAGTTATATTTTTTTAAGTACTCTAATCACATAGTTCAAAGATTAAACAAAATCAACAACGAAATCAGCAGCATTTATTTTTGACTTCACCACTTAATTTAGATTTCTGTTTTACCGACACGAGCATGTCTTATTTTAAAATGAAAATTTCAAATTGTTTCCAAACATAGAAAATCAAATGAAGCCTTGAATAAAAATAGCTGTTGTTGAGCCAGATAAAAATGTAAAGCCAGATAAAATAATGAGAAGTATAATGGATATTTAGTAACTGTTGTTGAGCTTGTCAAATATTGATCAAGTAATTGAAAGATTACGAACACAAAAAAGATAAAAGGGGACTGACTTGAACAAAAGTTATGGACCCAGAACCAGCCATAAAATAGTTGGACGATGAAAAATGCCCAAAATCAAGATACCCCTGCACATCAGGAAAAAAATTCAACATATTCTGGAAAACGGTCAAACTAAAAAGAAAATGCTACATGATTCTAAACAAAAATCTCAGAGAAACCCTATTACCGAAGCAGTTGGTTTTGCCAAGCAGTTGCAACTGCCTGCTTGTCCACTCACTCATGGACCCTCCTGCTAGATCCTGTTAATGGTAGGCCATTTTAGTGCAGTGAATGGCCCCTACTTTTTCTCGTGGAGAAGGTAAGAATTGGTTTTGTACCATTATTCCGTCACCAGAATACAACTTGTCCTTTAGGTGGAGCTCTGGAAACCATTCCTGAATTGTTGCTTCAATTTCCAGGTGTACTCCAACTCTGATAAGCCTTCAAAAGTTGACCATGATCCCTGTGTCTAAAAAGACCCCCTGCACTTATCAAGGGAGGGTGGTCTCTAACCTTTCTAACTTTCTTGTTTTCCTTGCTTGTGTCATGATGGATGAGTATGAATAAGGAACATCAACCCTATAGAGGCATTTAGGAAATCGGCCACAGGTGCTGTTCTCTAGAGGTTATCCAGCAGCTTTCCTCAGATAGGTTGATCGAACTATCTGATGCTCTCTCTCTGTCTCTCTCCCCCCTTGAAAAATTATTGTTTGTACTCTTGTAATATTTCTCTCTTGTTGGTCTCTCGACTATCAATCTATATATCATTCCTCAGAACATACTTCCTTTTATCTTGGTAAAAAGTAGCTTATAACGGCCATCGGCCTTAGAATGTGTTGCCCATATCTCTTGCAGAACACATTCATTTTTTGAAATTGCCAACTGCTGCTAAATCAGTTAAAGAAATTTCTTGAACAAATACCTTGATTCTTATTTACACTAAATTTCTTCTAACAACCGCAAATTCTTTTTTGGATGTTTTTCTTGCATGTTTCTAGAACCTCAAGCGTTCAGCAGTCTTTTTCAGGGCCAGAAACCTAGCTCTGATACCAAAGATCCTAGTTCATACATATCTTGGTGAATTCTTGAGAAGATGAACAGAGTTTGAGAGGCTGAAAGCTGGCAGAAAGTTGGATGCAATCATGTCAGTGATTTTTTTTTTTTTTGAAAAAAGGGAGAAGGGCCCCCGAAAAGGAGCCCCCCCGTTGTCATTGAATTAATGACTGAAGTGACAAAAATAAGAGACTATAGGGGTACAGAGGTCACGATGCCTAGACCAACTCGGTTCCATAAGGAAACCAAGCCCCTCGCTTCGTGTAGTACTGCCTCCACAGAGGGGGTTCGACCCCTGAATACCACCTCGTTTCGGTGGTTCCATATAGTCCAAAGAGTGGCGAATATAAGGTGCCACTCTGCCCCCCTACGGTAAGGTGCCGTCCGCCATAGATCGCCATAAGACTTCCATTGAGGACAACTGAGCTCGGACGCCTCTGGTCATAGTCCAAACCGCTTGAGCCAGCGGGCACCTAACGAAGAGGTGATAGCAGTCCTCCAAGTCTGACCTGCAAAGCGCGCATTCAGCTGAAGAGTACGGGTCCCATCGTTGACGAAGGGATCTCGTCATCAGTCGCCGTCGCAGGAGAAGCCAAAGGAAGACCCGGATCTTCAATGGGATGCGGCTTCTCCAAATACGTCGCCAAAGTCTCAAGAATAGCGGGTCCTCCGATCCCACTTGTGCCCTGAGACGACGATAGGCTGCCTGAACAGAGAAACTCGTCTCACACCAAGTCCACCCATCCTGCCCCTCAGTGGGTCGTAGATCCGCTAGTAGCTCCTGCAAACGAAGTAGCTCAGACGTCCGCTGGTCGGACAACGTTGCAGGCATGGGTGGGGCCCATGCGTCGTGCCAAGCTTGACGCACGGAGCACTCCAGGTTTGAAGCAAGAGCGAACAGCCAGGGGAAAGACTGGCGCAATTGCCCATTCCTCGACCACTCGTCCATCCAGAAACGGAATGCTGTCCCGGAGCCCAGCTTGGGCCAAAAAAGGGGCTGTACTACCGCAAATACGGGGCGAAGAGAGGACATGAATGCTGAGTCACCTCTCTGTGGGGTCTGCCATTGGATCCCATCAAGCGAGGCTCCGTAGCAGTCCTGAAGTAGCACCGACAATAGATCCCCTGACGGCTGGAGCAGGCGGCTCACCCACTTGGTCAATAGCGCCAAGTTGGTGTGTTGCAAAGACTGTACTCCCAGGCCGCCTTGGGAGACCGGACGACAAACGGTCTCCCATGTCACCATCGCCGTCCCTCTTGCCTCCTCCGGACGGGATCCTCGCCAGAAAAAACCCCGCATCACAGCCTCCAATCGCCGTCGCACCCCCACTGGCATCCGGAAGATGGACATGAAGTAGGTGGGAATGGCTGACAACACCGCCTTGAGCATTACGAGACGCCCGCCACGCGATAAAAGCCGTGCTCGCCAACCTCCAAGGCACGTCTCCACCTTATCCAATACCGGCTGCCAGTCCCGGATACGTAGTTGTCGATCCGCCAAAGTGGTGTAGGCCAGATTGTAGCCCAGGAGCCCATTTTCCACTATTATGGCCAAAGTTCTTATTGGAGGCCCATTAAATGCTTATTGGGCCCGGGGAGCATCCCTAGGACCTGACACATTTGTCAGAAAATCTCTTTGGGACCAGAAATATTTATGACATGCTTTGGAAACTACAAATATCTTTCTGGAGA
Organism: Lemna minuta; assembly: GCA_024174645.1. Taxonomy (NCBI): domain Eukaryota; kingdom Viridiplantae; phylum Streptophyta; class Magnoliopsida; order Alismatales; family Araceae; genus Lemna; species Lemna minuta. The sequence goes on from CM044114.1 coordinate 4,566,603, forward strand.
GATCTGACAAGGCCTAGAAGATTCTCTTTTACTTTTGTCACTTCTGTCTCTGACACGTGCATGCTGTCAGAGTTGTATTTTCAAGACTTTTGTGTTGTCTTTTCATGGGTCTTGTCACTTGGACGACTCCTTCACTTTTTTTGAGGCCTATATAAGGCCCCCATTGTAACACTTGAACACACAATTTGAAGTTATCCCTTTTGAGAGCTTTGCTTTCTTCTCTTGAGTGTTCTCCCAATTAGAGAGTGCTCTGTGCTTGTGGATTCAAGTACACCCCTTGTGGATTCAAGGGTTGAAGAGGTTAGTTCTGTGGACTCAGAACCTAACCCTTCTTGAAGGTCAAGGTTTGTGGATTCAAGCCATTGTTCTTCATTGTTCCTGCGCTAAGGCTGCGTCACAAAGGCACTCCCAAATACCGGATCGGTAACTCTCGATAGGCGTCGACAGAATGCGAGAGCAGCCCGCCATCTCCTCAGCAGATAGACCAAAGCCAATAAAGGATGACTTCGCTCGGTTAAGTCGAAGGCCGGAGAAGTCTGAGAAGATATCCATCATGACGGAAAGTGTGTGCGCAGCCGCCCAAGATCCCTAGATAAAAAAGGTAGTGTCGTCTGCATATTGCAGTAGGGGAATGCCTCCAGGAATGCTAGGGGACTGAAATCCCACAATATGGCCTTTGCTGCAAAGTTGCAAAGTGCACACCGCCAATGCGTCCGCAGCAAGTATGAATAGGAGGGGTGCCAGTGGACATCCCTGACGGATGCCACGCTGAGGGTGGATCCATCCTCCTTGAGGACGCCCATTTACAAGGATGGTAAAGGAGACGGTCATCACGCACTGCTTCACCCATCTAATCCACGTCTCTGGGAAACCTCGCCGCCGAAGTATGTTCCACAGGAACCTCCAATCTATGGAATCATAGGCCTTGGAAAAGTCTACCTTCCATAGGAAACCCAGGGTGCTGTCTCGACGCCATGCGGCGACTATCTCCTCGACCGTCACTATGCTGTCGGACATCTGTCTACCCGGCAGGAAAGTGGACTGGAAAGGGCTAATAATCGCTGGAAGGACCAAACGAAGGCGGTTGGCAAGCACCTTCGCAATAATCAAATAAATGGAATTTGACAGCGATATCGGCTTGAAGTCTCCTACGAGTTCCGCCCCCTCGACTTTCGGTATGAGAATAATATAGGCCTTGTTTAACAGGTCCATGTTACAGCGACCATCCCTGAACTCCTCTATCAACGCCATCACCTCCGCACCGACTATGTCCCAGCATTCAAGATAAAAGAACACCGGTATGCCATCCGGCCCAGGGGCGCCCTCAGAGTTTAGGCCACGTATTGCCGCTTTCACTTCATCCTTTGAGAATGAGACAATCAAATCCTGCTGCTGGACGGACGACAGGACTGACGCCCCAGTGGCCCGCCATCGCCACTGATTAGCGGGACCTCGACGGTAGAATTCCCGAAAATGGTCTGCGATAGCCTGGCCTATCGACGATTGATCGCCCAAGGTATGTCCCCCAATCTGCAATTGACGAATGCTATTTTGTCGCCGCCTCCCGTTCGCGCTCTGGTGAAAAAACCGCGTGTTGGCGTCCCCGGCCGCCAACCAAAGTATCCGCGACCGCTGTCTCCAGCCCATCTCGATTCGATAGTCCACTTCAGCCACCTTGCGTTGACACATCTTACGCTCCCTATCTTCTTCCTCCGATAGTGGACTCACATCCTCAGCCGCGTCCAAACACCGGACCCGCATCAGGGCAGCATCCCTGGCCTGTATACGTGCAACTCGAATATGCCGGCGCAGGTCGAATAGATGATGACGTAGGTCTTTCAGCTTGATGGCGAGTTGGTCCGCTGTTTGGCCGAGAGTAATCCGGGATCGCCACCGCTCACTAATATCCGCTTTAAGCTTTTCGTCCTGAAGCCACGATCGGTCCATCTTAAAGTAGGTAGGTCGGGCATCACCTGCCTTCGTTGACCATGTGATGGGTGTGTGGTCTGATAAGGGTCGGGGGAGGGCAGACACTTCCGCTAATGGGTAGGCGGCAAGCATCTCCACTGAGCATAAAAAAGGTCTAGTCTTGACTGTGAAGACGGTCCGCTCCACGTAAATTGCCGGTCGAGGGGGCCCATTTCAGCCAGGCTCAGCGTATCAATCAAATCCCAAACCGAGCGGAACCCGGTCCCGTCCCACCTCCACCGTTAGGGCGATCACTTGCCCTTAAGGTGACGTTGAAGTCGCCGCCAATCAGCATCGCGGTCTCCCGGAACGCTCCATGCAGCTTGTCTCGGATCCTCCCATAACTCCTCCCGCTCGCTCGGGTGAGTGGGGGCCGTACACCGAAGCCACCACAAAGGGAGTTCCGTCCCTTCGACTCTTCAGGTGGGCCGCCGCCACATGACGCCCCCTCCATGTGCTCAAGTGATCGAAAATCTCCTCCTTCTAGGCTAGCAGGATGCCGCTGGATCTCCCAGAAGCCTCAATAGCGACATGAGTGTCGTCCAAGTCCGCTGCTCAAGCTGGGCCAGCATCGTCTCTTGAAGACATATAAGCTCCGCACCCCATTCTCGTAGGTAACGACCCGCGATCCCCCGTCTTCTCTCATCCCGTAGCCCTCTTACATTCCAAATAATGCATTTCATTAGATAACCGAAACGTCTCCACATTCAGCTCCTATATCCTGTCCCACCTCCACGGTAGGCAGCAGCACCACCCCGTCCGGTATGAACTTCTCGGTCCTCTGCTCCTCGTGGGGCTGCGAAAGAGCTAATGACGTCCCATCCTGAGCCTTTGGGAGATTCCAGCTCGTCTAGCGGAGGAATGGCGGCCTGCGCATGGGTACGTAGAGTCACCCATTGACGCTCCACCAGTTGCGAGAACCAGCAGCTCCCCCCACGAGAAGTCCCCGATCTCCAATTTTGTCGTCTCCGGGAGTAATAGAGTACGGGCGAGTCATGGGAGCCAATCGCCTGAGTCGCGGGCGACTTCTCCGAATGATCGACGCTGGATAAAGAAAACGCTGGGAGTCGTGGTGTGTAGGGCCGAGCCTGATCTACAGGTGTCAACTGGCTGCCCGAGCTGCCGGTGTCAACGGGCCTGCGTTCCTCTTGTTGCTGCTCAAAAGGAAGATGGCCTTGTGGCAGCAAGGGGGGAGGCGGTAATTCAGCAATCAGAATTATAGTGTCCCTGCCCTCTTCCACCTCTGTCGATATTTTATTTGGGACCTCCTTGTCGCCATCCACCTCCACATCCAGGCACATGCAATTCGGGTCCCCATACTGAATTCCCTCTCAAACAATCTTGCGGAGCGTACCGATGGGCCGGATCATTCGCTCAAGGTGAGGCCACTTGCGGAATCCGAACGGAACGCCACAGATTTCTAGCCTTTTGGTAACTCTGATCGAAGCAAGAGCCCCGTCCAAGGGGTGAGGTCTCCGCCAAGTCAGTGATCCAGGGGAAGTATTGATTTGAGAAGGTCCCATTCAATTTGAAAGGAATCCTATTTCTAAAGGGATTTCCGTTAAAACAAACAAACAATTTGAAGCCTTCATAAAAATTTCATCAAGAGAAAGTTTGTCCTCCCAATCCAACTGCTGACTCAGTTTTTTAGGATCTTGAGTGCTTCAATAAGAAAGTCTTGAGTGTATCAATGAGAATACAACATGGAATACAGTTTATATTTCAATTTGTTACATTGTAGACTTAGTTCAAAGGCCAGGAGGTGTGAGGTGGCACAAAATTACTAGCATATGGAGGAAAGTCATGCTTTGGCCATAGGTGACTATTAGCCGGAAATACTAGAAGCAAGGTCCTTTCAGAGTTTGAGGTAAACCTTTTTTCTGTCACTGGTGCTGTTTGCAATTGCAGTTGAGTGTATTGACAATGAAGTTTGTAGCAATCTGATCCCAAGATATGTGGACACACTCAGAATTACAGTTCTTTTGATTTGAACATATTTTTTCACAGGAATCTAGTACAGGATTATCCAGCTGTTCTTGTCCAAGATTCTTAAACTCCACATCTTGTGATTTGAAAGCTGTTGACATTTCTTTGCTTTTTCAAATTTATCTGATTTTCAGACAGACCCAGTAGGCAGGTATATCTGTTTCAAGATTGGAAATCTATTGCGACATGAATCCTTGGAGCAATTTATTTTTTGAGATGTTTTTGTGCAAAATCTTGGAATTGTTGTTCTATTTTCAGAAGTACAAGAAAATACCTGATGCATTACAGATCCATCCAGTCCTATCAGTCAACTTCTAACGTTTGTTAGAAGCTTCCTTTTTGGTTGTTTATCAACCTTGCTTTTTTTTAAAGGGCTAAAACACGAGGACTTCCCAGGAAGTCACCATCCAGTACTGCTCTCACCCAAGCACGTTTCACTTTGGTTTAGAAGCATGTAATTTCACGCTTTTTTGCAACACGCTTTTTTGCACTTGTTGCTTTCCTCATATATGGATATATCCAATCAGGGCATATCACCACACAGGTGATCTACCTCTTTGTTTAAAAAAAACTTTGCTTTTTTTTTTTCCTGAAATTTCTATTGGATCAGGTCCTAATAAGATCCTAGATCGCACTGGAAGGTTTCTCAGCATAGAATCACGATGAAAGACTTCAAGAAGAATTCACTTGAGAGAATGTCAAGGAAAGAAGAAAGGAAAGAATGAGATGCCTCTCCTCTCCCAGTGTAAGAGATTCTCCTTCCTTTGCTCTCCCAGGGCTGAAACCATTTCTTGAATGCCTCCTTTGAAAAGCTCCTCCCCTTGAGCTGTATGTCGTGGCCTAGTCCCATAGGTCTTATTGAGGGGGCAATTAGACAGGGACAGCTGTTCTACATGTTCTTTGTCAGCTCTTAGCAGGTTCTAATCTGAATTTCAAACGAGTCTAGTGGAGAGTTTTCTTTTCCAAGCTTGCATAGTACATTACAATTTCTAAAATCCTCCATCTTGAAATAATGCAGTTGCAAGAAATTTAATGGTACATCAAAAAATCACGGTATCTGTTCTTAAATTTCAAAAATCCTCCATCTGATCTATGAATTCTTGAAGAAATTTAAGAACAGATACCATGAATTTGCCCTGTAACATTAAATTACTTCTTGCCACTGCATTACTTCTTTGTACATCCATTAGAGCATCAAGCCTTGCAACCATAGTCATGGTATCTGTTCTAGGAACCTGGCTCGGATAGCACTCTGTTCAAGGGAAATACGATCTGTATACATTAGAACTTAAGGCAAAGACATAAGTATCACAAACGCCACAGAAATCTCCACATCAAATAGAAATTAATAAATTTGACGCAGCAGAAGGAATTATATAATTAACATACAGACTGCGACCGAGTCTCCACATCTTTACAAAATCGAACAACTAAGTCTGCATCCTGTGAACAGAAAATGGAACAGTACATAAATATATAAAGGCTATGAACATTCTCATTACTCTAATGCACATCAATGGAAATGAAATCATAATATATGACTGAAATTGGATTTTGAAAAAATGTGGATTTCTCTCGTTAAATCATCAATAGCCTCCATTTTTAGCCACCGAAATGGGTAACTGTTCCTTTAATTGCCTGCATGCCCAGCATGTGACCTCTGATCAGTTTCACAATTTCTGCCCAAATTCACCTGCTGAGCTGTCAATGTTTATGACGATTCACTAGCCCTTATTCCGATTCCTCCTCACATAAGTGACTAGAGGGATTGTATCATTCTCCCCTCACCCACTACCACCTTGTCCCCATTGTGGAACGTAGGGAACAGTCATAAAAAATTCTTGACAAGTCCCCCTGAAGCATCATAAATTGGCAGATCCTTCTGCTGGATAAGAACCTCCATTGCCGCTCCTCTCCTTCTGGCTGATAATATTTCTTCAGATTTAGTCTTCCTTTTGAGACCCAAACAAAAATTTGGTGGCAGTGTCTGTGGATGATCATTGGCCCCAGAGCTTAATAAAGTTGAAAGACATGGAAAACCGGATGGATGGCCCAGTTTTCCAGCAACTGTAGTTTGTAAGCCATGGACTCAACTTTTCTTAGAATTGCAAAAAGCCCAAAATATTTAGGTGAGAGCTTCTCATTCATCTGCTTGGCGAATGACCTCCGTCTGTAAGGCCTAAACTGAGGTACACTTTATTGCCCACTTCAAATTCCACCTCTCTCCTGTGTCAATATGCTTAAGTCTCCATCAGTCTGGCACAGTTAAGTTTCTCTTTGATAAGGGCATGTATCTGTCTGACTAGAAATAAACATCCATGGACTCAATTGGAGAGGTTGGTGATGCATACTCAACTGGAACCTTACCCAAAACTCACTAAAAGCAGGGGATCAAGACAGCATTTGCCACCCAATTGTGCTTTCCCTGTTCACAGGGAATTTTAAAATGAAATCCCAACAATTTGAATACTCACTTACAATAATGCTCAGGTATTTGCTTTTGCAATAGCAGATGTTTCAAACTGCATTGGTCAATTCTAATACTGATGGGCAGATGAATGAGCTAGTGCTGCCATTGCTGTACTGCCATCACAATGGCCATCAGCTCTCATTCATAAGAAGATTTCATCTGGCCTCTTAGGGGAAGGGCTTGAATAAAATAGGCCACTGCTTTTTCTCTGGCAACAAAACAGCTCCTACTCTCACCCCTGAAGGATCAGTCTCCACTAAGAAAGATCTTCGAAAACAAGGTAGGGTCAACACTGGGGCAGTCGTCATGGCTTCCTTCAGAAATTCAAATGCTTGCTACACTTTTTCTTCCAAGCAAAACATCTTTCTTCAACAGTGCATGAATAGTTGGGCTTTATGATCATAGCTTTTGACAAATCTGCAGTATTATCCAGTAGTACCCAAAAACCCCCTTAGCTGCTTAAACTTCTTTGCAAGGGGCAACTTTTGCATTTCATCAATTTTTCCCACATCAGCTTGCACACACAGATAAGAAATCCAGTACCCCAAAAATTCTAGTTGCTTACACCAGAATTCACATTTTTTTGGATTTACATGAAAACAAATGTCGTCAAGAACCTGAAATACTTGATGAAGATGTACCATGTGCTTCTCCATTGTCATACTATACACCAATATGTCTTTGAAAAATACAAATATGAACTTCCAGAGAAAAGGTTGAAAAACATGGTTCATGAGTGATTGGAAGGAGGCTGGAGCATTAGTAAATCCAAACGGCATGACTTTAAGCTCAAAATGACCCTCATGGGTCTTGAAGGCTGTTTTATGAATGTCGTCTTCTTCGACTCGTACCTAGTAATAGCCAGATTTCAAGTTTAACTAAGAGAAAATGGCAGATCCGTGTAATTTATCCACTACTGGAATTGGAAATTTGTCCAGTATCATGATATTTTGAGTGCACGATTGTCAACATAAAAATGCCATTTTGGTCCTTCACTAATAATACTGGACTAGAAAAAGGGCTTTGTGACGGCTTGAAGAACTCAGCTTCAAGCATTTCTCACACCAATTTTTCAATTTCACCCTTTTGGATGTGAGAGTATCAGTAACGTTTCACATTACCAGCTGTGCCCCTGGTATTAGAGAACTGGCATAGTCTAATACTCTCTAAGGGCGTAATCTTTAGGAGCTTCAAAAACCCTCAGAATGGATTTCCTCAGGTTGCGGCCCATTTCTCCTTCACTTTCCTGTAAATGGATGGTAGTGCTGACCATTGCGTACAACTCCAGATTGCATATGTTTTGCTTTTTGAAGCTTTTTCCACTGCCTTAGGAGACAACAAGATCAACTGGGGTCACCTTGTAGTATTCTCATTTCATCAGCCTCCTTAAACTTATGCAATAAGTATGCATCCATCCCGATGAGGTCAACAATATTATACCCAATATCTCTAGCGAGCTGCCCAGTTAGAGGGGAAAAAAATTCTACCTTGATGTTCAACCCTTGAATTACCAGTGGCACCTGCCAACATATACCGACTCCATCTGCTGAATTATCACTTTCCACTTTCACATGGAAATGGACTGAGGGCTTCACCCAAATTTCCAATTTTGGCACCAGTCTATTGCAGGTAAAGTTGTGGGTTGCCTCACCATGAATCAGCACTGCCACCCTTCTTTCTCTGATGTCCCCCAAAATTTTCACAGAATGTGGAGGTGTCGGGCCATAATGGATCTCAGAGACACATGTGCAGTCCACAATAGGGTTTCCAAGGTCACTCCTGTTTTTGGATCTGCCCAAACTTCCTCCTTAGGCATCTGATCCTTATCTTTTCAATGCACCAGCAATATCTGTAATGATTTTTTACAATGGTCTCCTGGAGCAAACTTCATACTGTAATGAAAACACAGACCTTTTGCGCACCTGTCATAGTTCAGCATCAGCCAATTGCAACCTCTTCGTATGTTTCTGCCCTTGATATGAGCCTGTTGATCCCTGCTTTATTTTTTTCTCATTGGACATAGCAGCTGAATTTCCTTGCCTTACTGTCCCTTTAAACGCTTGTCCATTATCCTAATAAGATCCCCAATTACATATTCCTTCTTTGCTCATAGATCAATTCCAGACTTTCCACAGCACCATGAGCCATTATTCCACATTACATGCAGAATCCATAATCTCTCTCAATCAGGTCGCATGAATCTTCCGTTTTAGAACCTTAATGAATTTCTGCTCCACAATGTTTTCCTAGATTGGTGGACCAACAGACACTCAAATTCTTCGCTACAATCACTCACTGATCCTTTCTGAGAAATTTTCAGAAATTGATGCATGATATTATCATCGAGAGCTTGGTTGAAGTGCTTACCCATTTGGACCTTAAAATCATGCCAATTTTTGAAAGTGTACCTCTCCTATGTTCTCCACTTTCTAAATAGAACTTAGTTAACACATTCAAGACAATTAGGTGTCCGCCACTTTGTTAACTTGAAAGTGCCTATCCATGCTCCTCAGCCCTCCTTCCACATCCTCCCGCTGAAAAATCAGCCCACCCTTCTTTTTGTATACCACCACCACTGAAGCATTTGCTTCCACTGATTTTGCCTGATTTCCATCAATCACCATAGGCAGATCATTCTTAGTGGCCTCTTACATTGGGTTGCTGATGTTGATGGAGAGAAATGGCCTGGTGACCTCAAGTCTGTGAATTCTGCTTGCATTGACTGCATTGACTGCATCAGCTGTTTGAATATTAGGTAGTTATCATTTCTGGATTTCTCCACTTCCTCTCTGAATCTGCATTGTCCTTCCCCAGTGGCTGAATCCTCACTTTCCACACCATCCAATCTTGATTCCAACAACCTCAATGTCATGGAGCCATGATCTTTGGTTCTGATACCAAATGATATGGTTTCACAAGAATTCGAATATGGAAATGAAAAAAACTGGAGATTTCTTGCACTGTATCTGACAAGAACCACTCTGACCTACTCTCTTTCAGTACAGACTCCATGCAATGGAACAACTTTGATTGCGAGAAAGGAAAAGAACCTCCAAGAAATGTCACCAACCTCAGCCTTGTCTCATTGGTCTCCTTCTCCTCCCCTCGATCAAGAATTGCCTCTCCAAAGCATACCCAACTCTTGTGTGATAGCCTCCCTTTGTAGCTACCAAAATGGGTAACGGTTTCTTCAATCAGCTGCATGCCCAGCATGTGACCTCTGATCAGGTCCAAAATTGATGCCCAAATTTGCCTGCTGAACTGTTAATGTTTGTGATGTTACACTTGCCCTTGACTTATTCCGATTCCTCCTCACATAACTGACTAGCGGGATCGTATCACATACCAGTACTAAAATATGACTGATTCCAATCTTCAAATTTAGGATCGCATTATTTTTTAGGATAGTATGTGAATGAACCGCTACTCTGAGAATTAATCTCACAAACCTACAAGGGGACAAATATCAGGACCAAAATCTGGAACATGCCGACACATTTGTCACTTATTCAGTATTTCAGGCCCTATGATTTCTTTTCAGATAGTAATCACATTATTAAAACATCACTTCATGGTCTCCAAATCCGGTCTTTGAAATTAACAATAAAATAACGAGATACCGAGAAAAAATGAAAATAAAGTTGACATCTCTCAGTTAAAGTGACAAATTACTGGTACTCGCATAAAATTAAAAAAAATGAAAAACATATCATTAGTAGACCACATAGAGTGCCAACATACCTTTCCTTCATACTGGAAGGTGTGTCCGACCCAGTCTGTCTGAAACCATGTCAGGAAAAACAACTACTCTATCACAGAGAAATATGCATAATTCCCTCATTTAAATAAGACCACAGGATACAAAATCGAAAAGGTAGCTACTGTTGTCGACAGCATAACAGTTGGAACTCGGTGCAACAACAGCTACAGAAAAGGGTATTAGAGAGACAGTCACTGCAAAAATAGAAGAGGGATTGGTCCGAGAGAATTTGAATGAACTTGTCAAGAGGTACATCAGTTAGAGAACACACCTATTGGCAAACACCAAAAGTTAAATTTGATCAAATCAGCCCGGAACTTCGCTCCAGCGCTCGTCATATCTGCAGGAGATTCATCAAAATGCTCAATCCATTAGAATCCGCACTGGAGGAAAATAAAACCAAAAAAATGAACCGAGTAGGAAACGCGTAAGACGACGGAACAATCCAAGATGTGATGACAGGGCGCGAATTACCCGAACAAAGCACCGTCTTATGGACAGCCTGAGGCTCCTCGACGCAATCAGACCGCAAAAATCAATCCGAAACTGAAGATACGAACATCATGATCTTCCGAGTGTGGAGTCCTGGTAATGGAAATTTCCATGCGAAGGGAGTCCGGCACTTGTTACTAAATATAGAGAACGACGGGGATTTAAACATCGAAGGGCTATTAGGAGTCATCATTTGATCGATTTCCGTAGATCGACTTTCATCGTACCTTTTTAATTCGGTACTTGTTGAAAAGACCCCTGTACATGTGAGAGTTTACTAATTCAGTTGAATTGAGATTTGAATTACAAAAATGGACGAATATATCTTCAAAAATGGAAATCTTCATCCGGACCGCCACATAAATCACATTTCACAAGAGTATTGTGGAAGGTGTAGAATATTTTTGACGATATTTTTGGTCGCCAAAATCTTATAAAAATAAATAAACAAAAATTTTTGAATGAGAATTTCTTTAAATAATACATAGATTATATCAATAAATGCTTGTATAGATATTGCAAACTATATTGCTTAAATATTTTCAAAATATATTCTAGAAATATTTTGATTTACATATAGTCTGCAACTTATATTGCAGAAATATATGACCTATATTTTCCCTAGATAATCATCATATTTAGTGCCTTATATATCGTTGCCATAGTTAGAAAGATTTATGACTAGTGTCTTAATTATGATGTTTGGATTTCAAACCCTCTCCCACACAAAGATAATAGGAAATCTCTTGAGTTCAATATTCACTAGCATGATCTCTTGCTTGTTCTACCTCATTGATCGAAAAATGAAGAATCGGAAATATTTCATCTAATGGGTATTCAGTTATTTTAAAGGTCCCTGCCTACATGATCAAGTTTATATGAATTTTTTTATTAATGTGATACATTTTCTGTTGATATTGTCAACGAGTGATGTATATATATATACATTTTCTATTAAGTTCTCCATAAGATTCACTTAATAAATATAATGATACGGCCTAGAGATAGAGAAGGATCATTTGATAATCACTCATTTCATTTGACTTTCAAGAAGGTTCTTGTCAACATGAGAACAATTATGAAAAGAATTCTTTTAATGCCTTCGAGACCTTATAGATGATAACCTTGAGACAATCTCTATGGCGATGGTTGAGATATATTAGAAAAAATTGATAGATGATAAAATTAAGAATACTGATAAAAATTAAGGATATACATATAAGAATACTGATAAAAAGTAAGATGTTAATCCTTTGATAGATATGTATGAATAAATAATGATGTCTAAACGAGATGGTTAAGCTAATGAATAGATAGTAATGCAATCTCAAGGACTAGGTTGATAACTAGATGTAAATATCTCAACTAGAACCTAACAAATATTCTAAAATATAGATATATAGATTCCTCTGTTGATTGATATTTAAAAAATATGATACAATAAGATGCTTTTAAAGATCAAACGTGAGAGATTAATCAGTGTATGGTACTCTAATGGATGAAACATGAAAGGCAAATGCTTAAACGTATGAAACATAAATAGATAGGAGCTTCTGTGATGATGTAATGTATGAGACGTGATATATAGAAGCTTAAGTAATGTTCTAATGTCTGAAGTGTCATAGATAGGCACTTATGTGATGTATAATCTTTTTAACATGATGGAAAAAATGGTCTAGTGTGAGGATTATGATAGATGGGATGTTATATGATGCTTTAATGTATAAAAGGTGATAAAGAGACAAGGTAATTGAAAACCATGACATAAGAAATGATAATTATGAGTGTATAATTTCATGTATGAGGAAAAAAAGAGGAATAAAGAGATAACAACCTCAGACCTGTGCAACAGAGGGCTGGTCCCAAGGGAGGTTTGCATGTGTTTCTATTGCCGTGAGCGTGGGATATGTCAGGTGTGATCATACCAGCTCTAGTGCACCAGATCCAACCAGAATTCCAAAGTTAAGCGTGCTTGAGTGAGAGCAGTACTAAGATGAGTGATCTCTTGGGAAGTCCTTGTGTTGCATGAATAATAGAGAGACAAGTCCCTTAATGAACCCTTGACTATACTTGGGTGCTTTGATAAGGTTGGATACTTGGAGAGTATAACTTGAAGAAGGTGGCACTTAAGGAGGCATTGAACTTAGGTTTTTATTTATCCTTCATATTTTAACCTCTGCTAAATATTTATAAATGCCCAAAGTTTTGATTCCCATTACCCCTTCCACATTTTCCATTTATAGACAACGTTTGAAGTTTTGATTCCCATTACCCGTTCCACATTTTCCATTGATAGACAATGTTTGCAGTTTTGATTCCTATTTCCACTTCCACATTTCCCATTTATAGACTGTGTTTCAAGTTTTAAGCAAAAAAATTATTCTAAACGTTTTCTTTATTTATGGTAAAATCCATCTCCAATGATGAATGTTATTTCAATAAAATGTTGGCTGTACAAAGTTGCATATAATCATTATGAACCATACATATATTTATATATCTAGAGAGCTAAAGTAACATATAAATGCATACTTCATGTGTATCCATGAATGTCTAACGTAGCATGAATCTAGTAAGATCCATTGTTCTCTAAATCTTGAACACACACATACATGTATATATGTGTGTATATACATATATATATATATATATATGTATTCATATGTATGTGCACCTTCATATATCAATATGATATTTCAAAGGTATGCATAAATATTATTCATGAAATATTTATAAAAAAGATTCCTAAATTCATGATTTTCCCTTTGCCTGACGAGCACTATTAACCTGATATCACTTTCTTTACACACCACTTTCCTAATTTTCCTTGAATCAACAACATGCAATAAAAAATCAGTTCAATGCATGAGGTTTATCAAAAATATCCTTGCCTCAACACATCATGCTTCTTAGACCCTCGTCTTCTTGGGATTGGTTCACTCAGCAGATCCATTATTTCACTACATCAGCTCCCCTCTTCTTCACTTTACCTCATTTGCTGCTTGACTGGTGCAAATTTCATCAACTAATTTATAGATCAGAAGTTATAATGTTTTAAAGTTGGAGGAAAATATAGATGTGTCTCGAATTTTTAGCAGATATTTCATAATTTTAAAAAACCTTATGGATTTAATTTGAATTTGTATGGGCATATTTCAAAAATATCGTTGCCTTGTTGACATTACAGTGTCACCTCATGGTTGCACACCTGCATGACAATTGGTAGAGGTCACAAGGAACAAGTTCTCAAGAAACGGGTAATTTTAAAGGGTTTTTTTTCTAGGGTTGTGACATTGACTTATCCTAAAATACATAGCAAGTAAAAAAATTTAAAGTCACTTTAATTGATAATTAGGTAAGTATAACTAGTGAATACGGGTTGAACTTTTGATATGTTTAAATTCAATAATTTGGGAAAAATAGATGGGATGCATATTCAGAGAAAATTATATTTTTAGAAACTACAGAGATATATCTTTCAAGGAATAAAAACGATGCAAATGAAATTTGAATCAAAGTAGAAATCAAGGAGAGAAGTTAGAGAAAAAACACCAGCAAAGAGAGTGAAAATGATGGAAACAAGGAAATTCTATCAATATATTGTTCTAAATTGAAATTTACTTCTATTTGATTAAATATAAGTGAAATTAAACTCAAGTATCCCAAGACCACAAATAAATTGATGTAATTAATCATTAAATTAAGGCTATTTGTGTTACTGTGTACTTGGTTGGAATTTGAAGTTTTAGCATTGAATTCTTGCAAAGTCTATCATTGAAATCTTGATTTCAAATGCTCACTAGATACAAAAATGGTTTTAGGAAACTTTGAAATCAAGAGATTCAAGGAAAGCATGGCAAAAGGCTCAATTGATTTAGAAATATCCAAGAATGTTTGTTTTCATGTAGAGAGGGAGTACAAATAAAGAAGGGAGACCGGGCGTAGACGTTCAAAAGTTTTCTTAGATGTGACAAATGGCCGCAATTAAAACATAAAGTTGAAACACTATGTTTAAATTGTAGCCATCAAACTTGAGATGGAGGCACCAGGTTTTTCCACATAATAGTTTCCTTTGAATTTTCATCTTTAGCAATGTCATTAGATCTTTGATGTATGATCCTCAAGGTGCCACATCAAGTTGATGAGGAGTAATAAGTATACAATTCCTAGACATTATAACTAACCATAATGAATCTTGAATAAGATCAAATGACACCTCATTAGATGTTGCCACATAGCCCAAGAATTACATGACAATATATGGTTGTGGTTTAATTACATCGATTCAATTGTATTTAACGTCCCTTAGAAGGTAAATCTTTTGAAAAAAAAAGAAGGTAAATCTTTGTGCCTCGTGTATTTTATTTAGTTTTTTTATATTTATATAATCATGTCTAGTAGGACTAAAATGTAGTTGGCTATAGAAGTATATACAGTGAAAACTATTACTCTGCTTTGTAGGATGTGCATGGGCCCCACCTACGCACCATGTGGCACCAATTCTAGTTAAAAATAGGGGAGGGAACTCTTTATTATTCCATACTTGATCAAAGCATATCCAATGGTCATTGGTTTTGCAAGAGTGTGCTAGCATGTCGACTGTGCCATGGTAGCTGCCCCATGTGAGCCCTGATAACATGCAATCTTAACATGATAAAACATGATTATTAATGCAAAATAAGGTATAAAACATTCCATTTATGTGCATGTTATCATACTTTGAGTGCATTTCTATCATTCTATGCAATTTTATGTTATAATCTCAAAATGCGTTAATTTAGGGTTAATTATGATGAATTAAAGATTAAAGATTTTATAACCTATCTTTACTTGAGATTATAAGTTGTTTTTAAAGTTAAATAATGAGAGAAATCATGTTTATGAACATTCATTTAATTTTCTAAAGTTAAAATCTTAAAGAATTGAATGTATTTTTAAAATAAGATTTAAATCTCTTGTTATTTAAATAATTTGACTTTTTAGAATGATAGATAATTAAATTTCAGATCAAATGAAAGAAATTTGGATTAATTTGGACTTGTATTTTGAAAGTAATGATTTTTACAATTTTTAGGGATTTTTCTGGATTTTTATGAATTTATTTTCGATTTAAATTGATTAAAATAATTAAAATTAAGGCAAAAAGCGTTTTATTTCCACGCGGGGCCACGTGGATGCGACGTGGCACTCAGGGCCACGTCGCAGCGCCACGCGGGCCCACGCGGCGCCACGCGGCGCCCACGCGGCATATAATTATATATTATATTCATATAGTTTACATATAATATAATGGATTTTCAACCTTCCGTAGACCGGAAGGGTATTCAACCCCTGAGTTCATCGGGTCTTATAAACCCGACGTCCTTCTTTAATCTTTTCCGTGTGGGACTAAAGTCCCACACAGTTTGAATGCAGGTGACGTGGAGTAAATTGGAGCGATGGATCGCGATCGGAGCGCGCCGATCGGGTGGACGCGTGGTCCACAGATCACAGATCAAGCACGTGCGCTTTAATGCGGAGTTATGATGGCCACGATTTAACGCGCTGAAACGCATTACGACCATCGGATCGCGATCCAACGCGCGAAGCTGATGGCGTTTTATAACGCACCTCGCGAGGATCCATCTGGAGCGTCCATCAAGAATCTGACGGCCACGACATTTTCATAACGTTTCACTTTGATGCGGTTAATCCGGACCGTTGATGCGGATTAAACGCATCAATCGGACGATCTCGCCCAAATTAGCCTATAAAACAAAGTGTTCTTCGTGATTGTAAGACATTCGAGAAGGAATTCGCTCAATTGACCCATCTAAACCCTTCCTCTCTTGAATCTCTCACTTGTAATTGTTTCTAGACTCGATTTCGCGTCCACGGAATGTTTATAAGTGAGATTTCGTCGATCGATCAAGGAGAATTTGTCTCTTGAACACCGATGTTCACGTTTGAATTCGCGGAATGAATAGCTGTCGATCCGGCGATCAATTGGATTGATTCGATCGTTATCTCGGGTTAGAAAATAAGTTTTTCCTCTAATCTATCGTCATGTATCACCAATTTTTAGTTTAGGATCTTAATTTAGCTCAATTTCATTTTTAATTTCAATTTGTGTTCTTCGCGATTCCAAAAATTTCATCCCACTTCACTCTTTGATTTCTCCGCGATTATTAATCCAAATGGAGTGATTTTTGATTCCGTGGATAGATCTTTGAGTTATCTTTCTAAATCTACCATTTTCCCTAATTTCTCACCTCAATTCATCGTCCAATTTGATCAACTTCCAAAAGATATCTCGAAAATACCTTAATTCCCTATGGATTCGACCCTTATTTACCATTATACCCTTCAATTCGTTATTAATTCCTAAAATTGGTAAATTAGGCTTTATTTTTGACACGAGACCGTGTGAAATGGACGACCTCGCGGTCTTGTCCCGTCAAGCCCCATTTTTGTGAAAATTTCATAAATCCTAAAACTTAGAAAAATTGTCTCTTTGAAAATAGAACTCCTTTTTGTCCAAAATTCTTCATTAGATTAGAATTAAATAATCTATCATTTTCTTATGCATTATTTTTAGAAATAACGAGAGAATAAAATACTTATGCCCAAAATTCTCTAATTTCACTACAAGGAAAATTATATCAGTTTCAAAGTTCATTTAAAATGATTTCTCTTATTATTATGTTTATTATCCATAAATATTTTCATTAAAAAATTAGAATTTAGAAATCTTAAGAAAATATGGTTAAACTTGAAACAATTTTTATGTTTGAAAAGTCAAACTTACGAAATACACAAAATTAGCCTTGAATAATATATATATATATATAAATAGGGTTAATAAATGATATAGAATTCTTCAATCCCGCGAACCTCTTATTCATTCTTGTTCGATCACTCTAGGGAAGCAAGTCAAAATAGAAAAACTCACATTGGGTTTAGGGATAATCATGCACGAATTGATGACTTCCACCACATCAAGGTGACACTCTACCAAAAATGCACTCAAACAAGACAACATACATCATAAATATATGAAATGTGTTTTAAAATACACTAATGATCATTTAATTTGTGAGTGATGGTTATTATGTGGCTTATAAGCCAATCACACTTCCATGTATCTCGTTTATGCTCATTGAAATGAAATATATTTATTGTCATTCTAATATGATGTTTTTAGTAAAGTTGATGCAGGACCGACGGGGTGAATCGGTCCGGCGCTAATATCCTCTAAGGGGGAACTAGGGATGGAAGAACTACGTGTTCTAAATGATGTAATGATGTCTAGAAATCTCCTCAAGCAGCCAACCTTCCGGCGCGTCGTCACAGTGCTCCTGGGGTGCGCCGAGTAGGATGGGACGGAGTCCTCCCGATCCGTCGACGCGGAGGGAGAACAGCCTCGGGTCGCTCGGGAAAGCTCGATCGTCAACCCGGCGGCCGGATCCACGATCCCAATCCCGCACTCCCGACGTCGCTCAGCCTAACTAGGTCCGAAGGCTGAGGAGACAAGTGCGGGAAGTACTGAAGGAAATATAGAACTTCAAAGTAAGAGAAAGGGGAATGAATGCCTAACCTGCGGGGCGCGAGCCCGGTCGGTCGGGGCGAGGGAGGTCGTCGGGCGCGGCAGCGATGTCGGACGCCGTGGCGAGCCTCGGGCGAGGGAGCGCGGAGGAGCGGGCCGGCGTGGGGCGGGCGATGACGAGTCGCAACGAGCCTGGGTCGAGTCGCGGCGAACACGGTGAAGGCGGGAGGCGGCGTCCGGGACCGGCTCGGGCGGTCCGGGCCGATTCGGGGCGGTCCGGGTCGGTTCCGGGGCCGGTCCGGGGCTGTCTCAGCCGGCTCGGGGCTGGGCGCTCGGGGCCGTCCTGGGCCGGTTCGAGCGGTCTGGACCGGCTCTGGACCGGTTGGGGCGGCCCTGGCGGTCTGGACCGGTCGGGATCGGGGCCGGTCTGGACCGGTTTGGACCGGAACCGGCCTGGGGGCGGTCTGGACCAGGCCTGGCTGGGGCGGTCTGGGCGGCCTGACCAGGTCAGGGGGGGGCTGGTGGCGTACGACCCCCGTCGCCACCAAAGGCATGACACTACGGCGCCGGTGGAGCCGACACCTACGCGCGTCCCAGCCCCTCGACAGGCGAAGACGAAGGATCCCGAGTTTCACTACACCAAGTGAGGCCCTCTTCTCGCCACGACACATTTCGTAGAGCTCGCGCGCGTGGAGCTATCTTTTCCGTTTTCTATTTTATTATGACTTTATTAGCCCGCACGTGTTTAAGCGGGCCTTTGCATGTCTCTCTCTCTCTCTTTAGGCCTTTGGGTGGGTTTCCCTTTGTTTCGGGACCCTAGCCTAAGGCCCTTTCCCTTTTGTGAACCTTTATTCTATTTCTATGAGTATGGGTGTGGGTTGTGGGCCTCAAGTGGGCCCTTTTCCTCTCTTGGCCCGCCAAGGGCTCTATAAGAGGGGAAGGGACCCCCCACAAACCCTAGCCGTCATTTGAGAAAAGAAAGGAATCATCCTCTCAAGTGGTTGCTCAAGGAAGGTTAGGGAAGGAGTCCAACCGCCGACGCCGCCGCCGCCGCACCGATCGTGCCGCGCGCGCCGCCGCCTCGCCGCCACCCCTTGCTCCTAGCCCCGGGCCGCTCACGCCGCCGCCACTGCCGCCGCCCTAAGCCGCCGTGCAGCCGCCGTCGAGGACCGCCGCTGCCGCCGCTAGCCGCCGCCACGCCCGCGCTGCCGCTGCGCTGCGCCAGCCGCTGCGCCGCTCGCTGCCGCCAGCCGCCGCCGCCGCCGAACCAGGCCACCGTCGCCGCCGAAACCGCCCGCCGCTGCTGCCGCTCGCGCCGTAGCCGCCGGTCCCTCCGCCGCGATCGCCGCCCGTTCCGCCGCCGCCGCGCAAGCCGCTGAGCGGGGAGGAGACGACCGATTCCCCGCTGAGCCGACTCAGCGGGAATCGCTTTCCCCCTCACTCCACCCAGACCGGCCCGGCCGCCCGGTTCACCCGGACCTCCCTGTGGCCGGCCCGAGCCAGCCCGAACCGGCCAAGACCGCCCGACTCGGTCAAGCCGCCTGCATCGACTCCCAGCCAGCCGGGTCCAGATCGCCCCTCGTGCCTGGTCCAGTCCCAAATCGGGTCCCAGACGGCCCGACTCCCGACCGGTCCAGACCGCTGTGGCCGCCCCTAGCCGGTCCATAGCCGGTCCAGCACCGTCCGAACCGGCCCTGAACAGCCTGCACCGCCCTGTAACAGCCCTGCGACCGGCCCTGACTGCACCGACCTGCCCTGACCGCCCTCGAACCGGCCCAGGACGCCGCCTCCCGCCTTCACCGCGTTCGCTACGACCCGACCGACTCGTTGTGATTCGTCATCGCCCCGCCCCGCGCCGACCGCTCCTCCGCGCTCCCTCGCCGACTCGCTCCGGCGTCCGACATCGCTGCCGTGCCCGACGACCTCCCTCGCCCCGACCGACCGGGCTCGCGCCCCGCAGGTTAGGCACTCATTCCCCTTTCTCTACTTTGAAGTTCTATATTTCCTTCAGTACTTTCCGCACTTGTCTCCACCGCCTTCGGACCTAGTTAGGCTGAGTGACGTCAGGGTACGGGATTGGGATCGTGGATCCGGCCGCCGGGTTGACGATCGAGCTTTCCCCGACGACCCGAGACTGTTCTCTCTCCCGCATCGACGGATCCGGGAGGACTTCCGCTCCATCCTACTCGGCGCACCCCATGAGCACTGTGACGACGCGCCGGAAGGTTGACCGCTTGAGGAGATTTTAGACATCATTACATCATTTAGAACACGTAGTTCTTCCATTCCTAGTCCCCCCTTAGAGGATATTAGCGCCGGACCGATTCACCCGACGGTCCTGCATCATCTTGGTATCGAGCACAGAGCCGTGGTCGCCGACCGCGCCGCCGCCTCGTTCCATTTCATATTCCGCACTTAGTATCATTCATTCATATAGTTAGTTAGATTATCCAGCACTCATCATACATCACACTAGGGATAGCCCCTCTTTCCTATAGCCGGGTACTAGCCATGGTTGTCGAGACGCGCTCCGCCAGAGCCGCGGTTCGAGAGGGATCTTTATCCCCACCACGGGATCCTCGGGGTCCCGCGGGCACTCCGATGCCCGACGGCGGGATGGAAGGTGTTCGCCTTCCTCCTCCGCCTCCAGTTCGCATAGGGTTAGGCGGTCCGTCCTCTCCGAGGCCGGACCTACCTAGCCCTCACTCGTCCGATGGACGATCTACACGTGCTCACTCCCCCTTCGCTCGATCACGACGACAGCGCCCCGGGAAGGCCCCAGCTATGACTACCGACGATCGGCCTTCTACCAGCCAGCCTCGACGCGGAGGACGTGACCGACCTCGATCGCCTTCAGTAGGCGATCCCTACCTACCCACGGCAGATCTTCACCGCACGGTGAGTGCCGTACTAGAGCAGATGGGAGTCCCGATCCCATCCACTTCGGGCCGCATGGCCCCGCCGCGACACCCGCTTGGGCCTGAGCGCCCCACGGGCGATGTTCGAGTGCTCGATGAGTTGGATCGACGACCCAGCCCACGGAGGGGCCCCTATGTGCCGACCCCGCATCCCGGACGAGCGATATGATGATCGACCGACTCAGGGGTGGTCACTCGAGGGACTACCGCCCGGACGAGTCAGGGCTCGAGAGGTGCCCGCCCCTACGATGATCGCTGTGATTATCGAGGTGATCGCGCACCGCAGTCTCCCGCATACGGAGCTCAGATCATGGGTATCCCGACCGCCGAGTCGATCCCCCCCGCCCTCGTGAGTATTATCACGATGGCGAATACACCGCCGGCGCTCGAGGAGACCTGCGTCGCCGCGGAGACTACGACCCCCGACCGGAGTATTCCCGCCATGATCGTGATATTCCCCAGCGCGCACCACCGCGCCCGGACTACGCCGACCCCTACGATCGGGAGTATGACCACCGGCATTACCCCCAGCCCCGCCACGACATCAGCACGACGATCGAGATTTCCACGACCGACGTGATGACCCCGATCGTCGTCGAGAGGACCATCGCATTCGGATGCAAAAGAGCGTGAGGGTTGAGGTCCCTGTCTTTGATGGTTCTCGAGAACCCAAAGACTTCATTGATTGGGAGTCCAGCATGAACTCCTATTTCCGCTGGTACCGTATGGACACCGACCTCTGCGTCGAGTACGCAGAGATGAGACTTGGCGGACAGGCCAAGATCTTCTGGGAGAACGAGTATCTAGCCGCCGAGAGGCGAGGGCTCCCGATCACTACCTGGGCCGAGATGGTTCAGAAGCTGCGGAACAAGTATGTTCCGCGGCAGTATGAGGCGACACTCTTCCTATCGTGGCTTGACCTTCGACAGGGCAAGTCACCTGTGCGGGATTACATACAGACTTTTGAGGAGTGTCGGATGAGGTGTCGATTTGTGGAGGACCCACGGATCGTTATTGGTCTCTTCACGCACGGGCTGACCACTCGTCTTCGGAATGAGGTGCTTAAGAGCTATCCTTCTGAAGTTGACGAGGCCTACCGCATCGTGGAGCATATGGAGAGGCTCTGAGACGACGCCCCGGTGACGACGACCCCTCGACCACCCGGGCCCTCGTTCACCCGCTCCACGACGGCTACCACCCCATCCTAGCCTCGACCTAGTGGCGGGAACAGCCCGGACTGTCCCGCCCACTTCGGTGGGGTCAGCCCCCAGCTCTCGAGCTGCGACGACGGATTCGTCCCCTCCGTTCGACCGCCGTTGCCCCTCCGCCCCATCACTTGTTTCAAGTGCCGTGGTTAGGGACATCGGGCCAGCCAGCTGCCCGTCTTCGAACCTCGCTCATCGGGTTAGAAGACGACGCCCTGCACTACCAGTAGGTGATGACGTCGTAGGAGACGACGCCTACGTCGCCGACGATGGGCTAGAGGAGGAGTGCTTGGATCCCGACGTCATTGGCGCCATCGAGATCGCTCTCCCGCAGCTTTCCTCTCACCTCCCGACGGCACACCAGAGGCTCGGGTAGCCGTGTCGTGCGTGCCGACGCCCAGCCCGCGACGGCCCGCCGACTCGGTCCCTCACGGATCCTACGAGAGGCGATGACGTTTTGGGTGAGGACGTCTACATTGCTGCCGACGGACTAGAGGAGGATTGCCTGGATTCGGACGTCCTTGGCTACATCAAGATCACCAGTGCTGCTTCCTCCCACTCACCCTCGGCACCTCATGGATCCCCGGTAGTCAGTCTTGCTGTGCCGAGTCCCAGCAGTGGCACTCCAGGGCCCCAGCCCCCCCCGGACACGATCACCGGGGCCCGACCCCCATCCGCGAGGACCCGCGCCGCACCCACGTCGACACGCGGTGCCTCCTCCTCGACGATTGATCAGGCCGGTACTTCGTCACCGACCCCTGATCCGGTAGCCGATTGCGCACTTCGCACTTCGATCTTCTACACTTATGTGAAGATCAATGGGCAAGTGTGCAAGTTGATAGTCGATAGCGGCAGTTGCGTCAACGCCGTGTCAGACACGATGATTCCACGGCTCGGGCTATCGACTCACCCGCACCCGACACCCTACGACGTGTCTTGGATCG
Organism: Lemna minuta; assembly: GCA_024174645.1. Classification (NCBI taxonomy): domain Eukaryota; kingdom Viridiplantae; phylum Streptophyta; class Magnoliopsida; order Alismatales; family Araceae; genus Lemna; species Lemna minuta. The sequence continues at coordinate 4,589,871 of CM044114.1, forward strand.
ATACCACGTCTCTTCCTGTGAGACTCCAGAGTAGGGTGCCATTGCGGATCAGCACTTATGACGATATAGTGCTTTGTGATGTTATCCCGATGAAAATCGGGAGCATCATACTTGGGCGACCGTGGTTATACGACCACGACGTCCACTGGGCAGGAAGGGCAAACACTTGCACCTTCATGCACCGTGGTCGTAGAGTTGTGTGGGTCCCCTACACTCGCCCGACCACTTGCTCTGGCGCCTACCGCCTCCTCGAGTTGGACTTATGGTGGTTCGAGGTCCGGAGTTTCAGCGGAGTATCCGGACGAGCTCGCAGACACCCCTTGGCCCGCTTTGCCTTAGCTCTCGACGTCCCCAACCGGGAGCTGACCCACCTACGCATTCCCCCGAGGCTGAGCCGATCCTAGCGGAGTTCGGAGACGTATTCCCGCGAGGACCAGCTCGGCGAGTTGCCGCCGATGCGCCATATCCAAGACGCGATCGATCTCGTGCCGGGAGCTTCCCTCCCGAACCTCGCCCCACTACCGCATGGAGCCCGCACGCTACGAGGAGCCGTGGCGACGTGTTCGGAGCTGTTGGCGAAGGGTCTCATTCAGGGAGAGCCTTAGCCCCTGCGCGGTACCCGCCCTTCTTGCGCCAAAGAAGGATGGTACTCGGCGCATGTGTTGTGATAGCCGTGCTATCAACGTGATTACTGGTCAAGTACCGTTTTTCCGATTCTCGCGCCGCAGGACTTATTCGACATGATGGCAGATCCGTAGTCTTCTCAAAGATTGATTTGAGAAGCGGATACCATCAGGTGCGGATTCGCCCTGGAGATGAGTGGAAGACCGCCTTTAAGATAAAGGATGGTCTATATGAGTGGCGAGTGATGCCGTTCGGCCTATCGAACGCGCCTAGTACGTTCCAGCGGCTGATGAATGAGGTCTTGCGCCCATTCATTGGCAAATTTGTCGTCGTCTACTTCGACGACATACTTATCTACAGCCGCAGTCGAGAGGACCACCTCCACCATCTCCGCGAGGTCTGCGATGCACTTCGACGGGAGAAGCTTTACGCTCACCCCAAGAAGTGCCACTTCTTCACGACCGAGGTTTCCTTTCTAGGATTCATCGTGTCAGCTCTTGGTGTGTCCGCCGATCCGGAGAGGGTGCGAGCCATTACGTCATGGCCGCGACCTTCCACCATCCACGACATTCGGAGCTTCATTGGACTGGCGACGTTCTATCGCCGATTCGTCCAGAACTTTAGTTCTGTGACGGCACCGATCACGGACTGCCTCAGGCTGGATACATTCCAGTGGACTGAGGCAGCCGAGCTGGCCTTCAGTCGATTGAAGGCCTTGATGACCCGTTCGAGGTTGCCCATGGCTTAGTACCCCGCAAACCTCTAGATCTAGTGCCAGTAGACCCCCACATTAGAGCCTCAGAGGATGGCGTTGCATTTGCCCAGCATGTGAGTGAGTTGCATGCATACATTCATGATAGGATCACTCAGCAGAATGCAGCTACAGCATGTGCTGCCGACTTGCATCGTCGTCACAGGAGTTTCGAGGTGGGTGACCAGGTGATGGTTCGGCTTGAGACTCGAGAGATACTCTCTGAGCACGGCTACAAAGCTTCATGCTCGTAGCGCGGGCCCGTTCCGGTCTGTCTCGCGTGGGCGAGAACGCCTACGTCGTCGGCATTCCTCCCTCGTGGGGAATCAGCTCGACCTTCAACGTGGCGGACTTGGCCACTTATTCAGCTCTACCACCTCATGATCAGCCTTCTCGACCCGAGCCCCTTCTCGAGAGCGAGTTTGCCCTCAAAGTCCACTCCCCTCGGCATTACCACCCGATTGGCATGAGCGGGTAGAGGAGGTACTGCAGGAAATAATTGACTTCACAGCGGATGGTGCTTCGCGGAGGTTCTTCGTGCGTTGGTAGGGGACGCCCGGCAGAGGATGACGCATGGATCACGGGGAGGGCGACTTGGAACGCCTACGACCAGACTCTGCTCGAGCCGCTGCCCGACACACCCGCTAACTCGACTGGAGTCGAGTTCTTCCCGACCCCGGGAGGATTGGTGGCGTACGACCCCGTCGCCACCAAGGCATGACACTACGGCGCCGGTGGAGCCGACACCTACGCGCGTCCAGCCCCCTCGACGAGCGAAGACGAAGGATCCCGAGTTTCACTACACCAAGTGAGGCCCTCTTCTCGCCACGACACATTTCGTAGAGCTCGCGCGCGTGGAGCTATCTCTTCCGTTTTCTATTTTATTATGACTTTATTAGCCCGCACGTGTTTAAGCGGGCCTTTGCATGTCTCTCTCTCTCTCTTTAGGCCTTTGGGTGGGTTTCCCTTTGTTTCGGGACCCTAGCCTAAGGCCCTTTCCCTTTTGTGAACCTTTATTCTATTTCTATGAGTATGGGTGCGGGTTGTGGGCCTCAAGTGGGCCCTTTCCTCTCTTGGCCCGCCAAGGGCTCTATAAGAGGGGAAGGGACCCCCCCACAAACCCTAGCCGTCATTTGAGAAAAGAAGGAATCATCCTCTCAAGTGGTTGCTCAAGGAAGGTTAGGGAAGGAGTCCGACCGCCGACGCCGCCGCCGCCGTCGCCGCCGCACCGATCGTGCCGCCGCCGCCGCCGCCGCCTCTGCCGCCACCCCTTGCCCTAGCCCCGGGCCGCTTCACGCCGCCGCCACTGCCGCCGCCCAAGCCGCCGTGCAGCCGCCGTCGAGACCGCCGCCGCCGCCGCTACCGCCGCCCACAGCCGCCGCCGTCGCCGCTGCGCTAAGCCGCCGCCGCTCGCCTGCTGCCAGCCCGCCGCCGCCGCCGAACCAGGCCACCGTCGCCCGCCGAAACCGCCCGCCGCTGCCGCCGCTGCTGCGCCAGTAGCCGCCGGTCCCCTCCGCCGCGATCGTCGCCCGTTCGCCGCCGCCGCCGCGCAAGCCGCCGAGCGTGGAGGAGACGACCGATTCCCGCCGAGCCGACTCGGCGGGAATCGTTTCCCCCTCACTCCACCAGACCGGCCCGGCTGCCCGGTTCACCCGGACCTCCCTGTGGCCGGCCCGAGCCGCCCGAACCGGCCAAGACCGCCCGACTCGGTCAAGCCGCCCCTGCACCGACCGCAGCCAGGGCGGTCAGATCGCCCCGAGCTCGGTCCAGTCCCAAATCGGTCCAGACCGGGCCCGACCCCCGACCAGGTCCCAGACCGCGAGGCCGCCCAGCCGGTCCATAGCCGGGTCCAGACCGTCCCCAACCGGCCTGAACAGCCCTGCACGCCTGCAACAGCCTGCGACCGGCCCGTAACCGGCCTGCACTCGCACGGAACCGGCCCGAGCGCCCTCGAACCCAGCCCGAGACGCCGCCTCCCGCCTTCACCGCGTTCGCTACGACCCGACCGACTCGTTGTGATTCGTCATCGCCCCGCCCCGCGCCGACCGCTCCTCCGCGCTCCCTCGCCGACTCGCTCCGGCGTCCGACATCGCTGCCGTGCCCGACGACCTCCCTCGCCCCGACCGACCGGGCTCGCGCCCCGCAGGTTAGGCACTCATTCCCCTTTCTCTACTTTGAAGTTCTATATTTCCTTCAATACTTTCCGCACTTGTCTCCACCGCCTTCGGACCTAGTTAGGCTGAGTGACGTCAGGGTACGGGATTGGGATCGTGGATCCGGCCGCCGGGTTGACGATCGAGCTTTCCCCAACGACCCGAGACTGTTCTCTCTCCCGCATCGACGGATCCGGGAGGACTTCCGCTCCATCCTACTCGGCGCACCCCAGGAGCATTGTGACGACGCGCCGGAAGGTTGACCGCTTGAGGAGATTTTAGACATCATTACATCATTTAGAACACGCAGTTCTTCAATTCCTAGTCCCCCCTTAGAGGATATTAGCGCCGGACCGATTCACCCGACCCGGTCCCCGCATCGTGGCGGTCCCGGGCCGGTTCGAACCGCTCGGGCCGGCCCGGGCGGCTCTCAGGGCGAGTGAGGCGGCCCTGCTTGAGTGAGGGGTGGGAGCGATTCCCCGCCGAGTCGGCTCAGCCGGGAATCGGTCGATTCCCTCCCCGCTCTGCGGCCTGCGCGGCGGCGGCGGCGGAACGGGGCGGCGACTGTGGCGGAGGGCCGGCGGCTACGGCGGCAGGGGCGGCGGCAGCGGCAGGGCCGCTTTCGGCGGCGACGGTGGCTTGGTTCGGCGGCGGCGGCGGCTGGGCGGCAGCAGGCAGCGGCGGCGGCTTTAGCGCAGCGCAACGGCGGCGCGTGGGCGGCGGTAGCAGCCGCGGCAGAATCGGCGGCGGCGGCGGCTGTACGCGGCGGCGGCGGCGGCGGACCTCGGCGGCGGCTGCACGGGGGCTTGGGCGGCGGCAGTGGCAGCGGCGTGAAGCGGCCCGAGGCTAGGGCAAGGGGTGGCGGCGGCGGCGGCGGCGGCACGATCGGTGCGGCGGCGGCGGCGGCGTCGGCGGTTGGACTCCTTCCCTAACCTTCCTTGAGCAACCACTTGAGAGGATGATTCCTTCTTTTCTCAAATGACGGCTAGGGTTTGTGGGGGGGTCCATTCCCCTCTTATAGAGCCCTTGGCGGGCCAAGAGAGGAAAGGGCCCACTTGAGGCCCACAACCCACACCCATACTCATAGAAATAGAATAAAGGTTCACAAAAGGGAAAGGGCCTTAGGCTAGGGTCCCGAAACAAAGGGAAACCCACCCAAAGGCCTAAAAAGAGAGAGAGAGACATGCAAAGGCCCGCTTAAACACGTGCGGGCTAATAAAGTCATAATAAAAATAGAAAAACGTAAAAAGATAGCTCCACGCGCGCGAGCTCTACGAAATGTGTCGTGGCGAGAAGAGGGCCTCACTTGGTGTAGTGAAACTCGGGATCCTTCGTCTTCGCCTGTCGAGGGGGCTGGACGCGCGTAGGTGTCGGCTCCACCGGCGCCGTAGTGTCATGCCCTGGTGGCGACGGGGGTCGTACGCCACCAATCCTCCCGGGATCGGAAGAACTCGACTCCGCCGAGTTAGCGGGTGTGTCGGGCAGTGGCTCGAGCAGGTCCGGTCGTAGGCGTGCCAAGTCGCCCTCCGTGATCCATGCGTCATCCTCTCGCCGGCGTCCCCGCTAACGCACGAAGAACCTCCGCGAAGCACCATCCCCCTGTGAAGTCAATTATTTCCTGCAGCACTCCTCTACCCTGCTCATGCCAATCGGGTGGTAGTACCTGGGAGTGGACTGCGGGGCAAACTCGCTCTCGAGAAGGGGCCTGGGCTCGGAAGGCTGATCATGAGGTGGTAGAGCTGGATAAGTGGCCAAGTCCGCCACGTTGAGGGTCGAGCTGATTCCCCACGAGGGAGGAATGCCGACGACGTAGGCGTTTCGCCCACGCGAGACAAGACCGGGAACGGGCCCGCGCTACGAGCATGAAGCTTTGTAGCCGTGCCCGGGAGAGTATCTCTCGGGTCTCAACCGAACCATCACCCTGGTCACCCACCTCGAAACTCCCGTGACGACGATGCAAGTCGGCAGCTCGCTTGTACGCCGCATTCTCGCCGAGTGATCCTATCATGAATGTATGCATGCAACTCACTCACATGCTCGGGCAAATGCAACGCCATCCTCCGAGGCTCTAATGTGGGGGTCTACCGGCACTAGATCTAGAGGTTTGCGGGGTACTAAGCCATGGGCAACCTCGAACGGGCTCATGCCAGTGGTGCGGTTCGCCGAGGCGTTATACGCAAACTCCCGCACGCGGGATAACTAGATCCCGTGTGGTGAGGTTATCTCACCAAGGATCGGAGCAAGTTTCCTAAACTCCGATTGACGACCTCCGTCCGGCCGTCTCGTCTCGAGGGTGGTACGCCGTCGAGAACTTTAGCTTGGTCCCCCAACATGCTCCACGACGTCCGCCGAAGTGGCTCGTGAAACGGACATCGCGATCCGAGACGATGGACTTGGGCAACCCATGTAAGCGAACTATCTCCCGGAAATACAACCTGGGCCACTCGCGTGGCATCAGCTGTCTTCGAACATGGCACAAAAATGGGCCATCTTCGAAAAGCGGTCCACTACCACCATGATGGAATCATGGTGACGAACCGTGCGAGGTAGTCCGAGCACAAAGTCCATGCTCACGCTCGTCCCCATGGTCGCGTCTGACGGGAAGCGGTGTGTAGAGGCCAGCATTCTTCTTGACTTGCTTGGTGAAGGCGCACACTCTGCACCGAGCGACGATGTTCCCGACATCGCGCTTCAAACTCGGCCAATAGAACTGCTGTTCTATCGCCGTAATCGTCTTGTCTCGGCCGAAATGGCCGGCAAGACCTCCGGAATGGCACTCCCAAGTGAGATGATCCGGAGCGATGTGCGAGGAACGCACAACCTATTCCTGAAGAATAGATAACCCTCTGTCCGGAGGTAGTCACGGTGCTCGTGACTGGGGCCAAGATCGAGGGCATGGACAATGGGGCCGAAATCGGGGCACGTCGAATATGAGTCCTTTACGGACTCGAACCCGTAACTCCGCACTCACCAAAGTGAGGAGATGCGCCCGGCGACTCAACGCGTCTCGCGACCACATTATCCTTGCCCTTCTTGTGGCGGATGACGAACGTGTAGTCCTCGCAGATACTCCACCCAACGTGCGTGTCCGTCGCTGAGCTTCTGCTGCGAGTGGAGGTACTTTAGGGCTTCATGGTCCGAGAAGAGCACGAACTCCTTGGACAGGATATAGTGGCGCCAGTGTCGCAAAGCCTGAATGACGGCATAGAACTCCTTATCGTACGTAGAGTACCGGAGCTCGACGTCATTCAGCTTCGCCGAAGAACTCCATGGGGTGGCCATCCCGGCTCAGACACCCCGATGCCAACGCCGGAAGCGTCGCAGGCGACCTCAAACACCTTCCCGAAGTCGGGTAACCGTAGGACCGGTGCCTGGGTCATCAAGGCCTTCAATCGACTGAAGGCCAGCTCGGCTGCCTTAGTCCACTGGAATGTCTCCAGCCTGAGGCAATCAGTAATCGGTGCCGTCACAAAACTAAAGTTCTGGACGACCGGCGATAGAACGTCGCCACCCAATGAAGCTCCCGAATGTCGTGGATGGTGGAAGGTCGCGCCATGACGAAATAGCTCGCACCTTCTCCTGGATCGGTAGACACACCGCGAGCTGACACGATGAATCCTAGGAAGGAAACCTCGGTCGTGAAGAAGTAGCACTTCTTGGGGTGAGCGTAGAGCTTCTCCCGTCGAAGTGCATCGCAGATCTCGCGGAGATGGTGGAGGTGGTCCTCTCGACTGCGGCTGTAGATAAGTATGTCGTCGAAGTAGACGACGACAAATTTGCCAATGAATGGGCGCAAGACCTCATTCATCAGCCGCTGGAACGTACTAGGCGCGTTTGAGAGGCCGAACGGCATCACTCGCCACTCATATAGACCATCCTTTATCTTAAAGGCGGTCTTCCACTCATCTCCGTGGCGAATCCGCACTGATGGTATCCGCTTCTCAAATCAATCTTTGAGAAGACCACGGATCCCGCCATCATGTCGAATAAGTCCTCGCAGCGCGGAATCGGAAAAACGGTACTTGACCGTAATCCCGTTGATAGCACGGCTATCACAACACATGCGCTAGTACCATCCTTCTTTGGCGCAAGAAGGGCAGTGTATCGCGCAGGGGCTAAGGCTCTCCCGAATGAGACCCTTCGCCAACAGCCTCCCGAACCTCGTCGCCACAGCTCCTCGTAGCGCGCGGGCTCCATCCGGTAGTGGGGCAGGTTCGGGAGGGAAGCTCCCGCACGAGATCGATCGCGTGCCGGATATGGCGCATCGGCGGCAACTCGCCGGCAGGTCCTCCGGGAATACGTCTCCGAACTCCGCTAGGATCGGCTCAGCCTCGGGGAATGCGTAGGTGGGTCAGCTCCGCTGGGACGTCGAGAGCTAAGGCAAAGCAGCACCGGGTGTCTCGCGAGCTCGTCCCCGATACTCCGCTGAAACTCCGGACCTCGAACCACCATAAGTCCAACTCGAGGAGGCGGTAGGCGCCGAGCAAGTGGTCGGGCAAAGGTAGGGGATCCCACACAACTCTACGACCACGGTGCATGAAGGTGCAAGTGTTTGCCCTTCTCGCCACCTGACGTCGTGGTCGTATAACCACGGCCGCCCAAGTATGATGCTCCCGATTTTTCATCGGGATAACATCACAAAGCACTATATCGTCATAAGTGCTGATCCGCAATGGCACCCTACTCTGGAGTCTCACAGGAAGAGACGTGGTATCGATCCAAGACACGTCGTAGGGTGTCGGGTGCGGGTGAGTCGATAGCCCAAGCCGTGGAATCATCGTATCTGACACGGCGTTGACGCAACTGCCGCTATCGACTATCAACTTGCACACTTGCCCATTGATCTTCACATAAGTGTAGAAGATCGAAGTGCGAAGTGCGCAATCGGCTACCGGATCAGGGGTCGGTGACGAGGTACCGGCCTGATCAATCGTCGGGGAGGAGGCGCCGGGTGTCGACGTGGGTGCGGCGCGGGTCCTCGTGGATGGGGGTCGGGCCCCGGTGATCGTGTCCGGGGGGGGGGCTGGGGCCCTGGAGTGCCACTGCTGGGGCTCGGCACGGCAATACTGACTACCGGGGATCCATGAGGTGCCGAGGGGGAGTGGGAGGAAGTAGCACTGGTGATCTTGATGTAGCCAAGGACGTCCGAATCCAGGCAATCCTCCTCTAGTCCGTCGGCAGCAATGTAGACGTCCTCACCTGAAACGTCATCGCCTCTCGTAGGATCCGAGAGGGACCGAGTCAGCGGGCCGTCGCGGCTGGGCGTCGGCACGACGACACTGGCTACCGGAGCCTCCTGGTGTGCCGTCGGGAGCTGAGAGGAAACCGCAGGAGTGATCTCTATGGCGCCAATGACGTCGGGATCCAAGCACTCCTCCTCTAGCCCATCGTCAGCGACGTAGACGTCGTCTCCTACGACGTCATCACCTACCTGGTAGTCTGGGGCGTCGTCTTCTAACCCGATGAGCAGGTTCGAAGACGGGCACTGGCTGGCCCGATGTCCCTTACCCTGGCACTTGAAACAAGTGATGGGCGGAGGGGCAACGGCGGTCGAACGGAGGGACGAATCCGTCGTCACGGCTCGGGGAGCTGGGGCTGACCCCACTGAAGTGGGCGGGACAGTCCGGCTGTTCCCGCCACTAGGTCGAGGCTGGGATGGGGTGGTCGCCGTCGTGGAGCGGGTGAACGGGGCCCGGGTGGTCTGAGGGGTCGTCGTCACCGGGGCGTCGTCTCCAGGCCTCTACATATGCTCCACGATGCGGTAGGCCTCGTCAACTTTGGAAGGACAGCTCTTAAGCACCTCATTCCGAAGACGGGTGGTCAGCCCGTGCGTGAAGAGACCAATGACGATCCGCGGGTCCTCCACAAATCGACACCTCATCCGACACTCCTCAAAAGTCTGTATGTAATCCCGCACAGGTGACTTGCCCTGTCGAAGGTCAAGCCACGATAGGAAGAGTGTCGCCTCGTACTGCCGCGGAACATACTTGTTCCGCAGCCTTCCGAACCATCTCGGCCTGTAGTGATCGGGAGCCCTCGCCTCTCGGCGGCTAGATACTGCTCTCCCGTAAGATCTTGGCCTGTCCGCCAAGTCTCATCTCTGCGTACTCGACGCAGAGGTCGGTGTCCATACGGTACCAGCGGAAATAGGAGTTCATGCTGGACTCCCAATCAATGAAGTCTTTGGGTTCTCGAGAACCATCAAAGACAGGGACCTCAACCCTCACGCTCTTCTGCATACGAATGCGATGGTCCTCTCGACGACGATCGGGGTCATCACGTCGGTCGTGGAAATCTCGATCGTCGTGCTGATGTCGTGGCGGGCTGGGGTAATGCCGGTGGTCATACTCCCGATCGTAGGGGTCGGCGTAGTCCGGGCGCGGTGGTGCGCGCTGGGGAATATCACGATCATGGCGGGAATACTCCGGTCGGGGATCGTAGTCTCCGCGGCGACGCAGGTCTCCTCGAGCGCCGGTGGTGTACTCGCCATCGTGATAATAATCACGGGGGCGGGGTGGATCGACTCGGCGGTCGGGATACCCATGATCCTGAGCTCCGTATGCGGAGACTACTGGTGCGCGATCACCTCGATAATCACAGCGATCATCGTAGGGGCGGGCACCTCTCAGGCCTGACTCGTCCGGGCGGTAGTCCCTCGAGTGACCACCCTGAGTCGGTCGATCATCATATCGCCTGTCTGGATGCGGGGTCTGCACGTAGGGGCCCCTCCGTGGGCCGGGTCGTCGATCCAACTCATCGAGCACTCGAACATCGCCCGTGGGGCGCCAGCCCAAGCGGGTGTCGCCGTGGGGCCATGCGGCTCGAAGTGGATGGGATCGGGACTCCCATCTGCTCTAGTACGGCAGCTCACCGTGCGGTGAAGATCTGCCGTGGGTAGGTAGGGATCGCCTACGGAAGGCGATCGAGGTCGGTCACGTCCTCCGCGTCGAGGCTGGCTGGTAGAAGGCCGATCGTCGGTAGTCATAGCTGGGGCCTTCCCGGAGCGCTGTCGTCGTGATCGAGCGAAGGGGGAGTGAGCACGTGTAGATCGTCCATCGGACGAGTGAGGGCTAGGTAGGTCCGGCCTCGGAGAGGACGGACCGCCTAACCCTATGCGAACTGGAGGCGGAGGAGGAAGGCGAACACCTTCCATCCCGCCGTCGGGCATCGGAATGCCCGCGGGACCCCGAGGATCCCGTGGTGGGGATAAAGATCCCTCTCGAACCGCGGCTCTGGCGGAGCGCGTCTCGACAACCATGGCTAGTACCCGGCTATAGGAAAGAGGGGCTATCCCTAGTGTGATGTATGATGAGTGCTGGATAATCTAACTAACTATATGAATGAATGATACTAAGTGCGGAATATGAAATGGAACAGAGGCGGCGAGCGCAGTCGAGCGACCACAACCTGTGCTCTGATACCAAGATGATGCAGGACCGACGGGGTGAATCGGTCCGGCGCTAATATCCTCTAAGGGGGAACTAGGGATGGAAGAACTACGTGTTCTAAATGATGTAATGATGTCTAAAATCTCCTCAAGCAGCCAACCTTCCGGCGCGTCGTCACAGTGCTCCTGGGGTGCGCCGAGTAGGATGGAGCGGAAGTCCTCCCGGATCCGTCGACGCGGAGAGAGAACAGCCTCGGGTCGTCTGGGGAAGCTCGATCGTCAACCCGGCGGCCGGATCCACGATCCCAATCCCGTACTCCCCGACGTCACTCAGCCCTAACTAGGTCCGAAGGCGGTGGAGACAAGTGCGGGAAGTACTCGAAGGAAATATAGAACTTCAAAGTAAGAGAAAGGGGGAATGAATGCCTAACCTCGCGGGCGCGAGCCCTGGCCTGGTCGGGGCGAGGGAGGTCGCTCGGGCGCGGCAGCGATGCCTGACGCCGGGCGAGCTCGGCGAGGGAGCGCGGAGGAGCGGCCGGCGCGGGGCGGGGCGATGACGAGTCGCAACGAGCCTGGGACGGGTCGCGGCGAACACGGTGAAGGCGGGAGGCGGCGTCCCGGGCCTGGCTCAGGCGGTCCCGGGCCGGGCTCGAGGCGGTCCGGGCTCGGCTCTCGGGGCCTGGCTCGGGGCTGCTCTGGGCCGGTCTGGGCTGTCCTGGGGCCGGTTCGGGCGGTCTCGGACCGGCCTCGACCGGCTGGGGCGGCCCTCGGCGGTCTGGACCTGGCCTGGGACTCGGGGCCGGTCTGGACCTGCTTGGACCGGACCGGCCTGGGGCGGTCCCTGGACCGGCTCGGGCCGGGCTGGGCTCGGGGCGGCTCGACCCTGGTCGGGGCGGTCCGGCCGGCTCGGGCTGGCTCGGCCGGCCTCGGGCGGTCCCGGTGAGTCAGCGGCCCTGGGCTGAGTGAGGGGGTGGGGAACGATTCCCGCCGAGTCGGCTCAGCGGGAATCGGCCGATCCCTCTCCCCGCTCTGCGGCTGCGCGGCGGCGGCGGCGGAACGGGGCGGCGATCGCGGCGGAGTGGCCGGCGGCTACGGCGGCAGGGCGGCGGCAGCGGCGGGCTGTCTCGGCGGCGACGGTGGCCTGGTTCGGCGGCGGCGGCGGCTGGGCGGCAGCGAGCGAGCGGCGGCGGCTTGCGCAGCGGCGACGGCGGCGGCTGGGGGCGGCGAGCAGCGGCGGCAGGATCGGCGGCGGCGGCGGCAGCTGGCGCGGTGGCGGCGGCGGCGGATCCTCGCGGCGGCTGCACGGCGGCTTGGGCGGCGGCAGTGGCGGCGGCGTGAAGCGGCCCGGGGCTAGGGCAAGGGGTGGCGGCGGAGGCGGCGGCGGCGGCGGCACGATCGGTGCGGCGGCGGCGGCGTCGGCGGTTGGACTCCTTCCCTAACCTTCCTTGAGCAACCACTTGAGAGGATGATTCCTTCTTTTCTCAAATGACGGCTAGGGTTTGTGGGGGGGTCCCTTCCCCTCTTATAGAGCCCTTGGTGGGCCAAGAGAGGAAAGGGCCCACTTGAGGCCCACAACCCACACCCATACTCATAGAAATAGAATAAAGGTTCACAAAAGGGAAAGGGCCTTAGGCTAGGGTCCCGAAACAAAGGGAAACCCACCCAAAGGCCTAAAAAGAGAGAGAGAGACATGCAAAGGCCCGCTTAAACACGTGCGGGCTAATAAAGTCATAATAAAATAGAAAACGGAAAAGATAGCTCCACGCGCGCGAGCTCTACGAAATGTGTCGTGGCGAGAAGAGGGCCTCACTTGGTGTAGTGAAACTCGGGATCCTTCGTCTTCGCCTGTCGAGGGGGCTGGACGCGCGTAGGTGTCGGCTCCACTGGCGCCGTAGTGTCATGCCTTGGTGGCGACGGGGGTCGTACGCCACCAAAAGTCCATCAACATATGTAATGACTAAGTGAATTATGCCGAGATCATGATATAGTGATCATTAGTCTTTAAACATATGTTCTAAAAATTCTTCTTCGTGGGGTATTTGAGAAGGACCTCATATTATCTGAAAAGAATAACAGTATCTGATCTAACTCATATGGTAAGTGATAACACGCACTTTACACATGCAATTATATAATTATTAATGCAGATTAAGACATAAAATACTTCGTTCTTATGCATGTTATTATGTTTTGAGTGTATATCTATCATTCTATGAAAATTTAAGTTATAATCTCAAAATGCACTATTTTAGGGATAATCATGAATAATTAAAGATAAATACATAAGATTATTCTCATTTTATATTTGAGATTATAGTTGGATTTTAATGATTATAATAAGAGAAAAATATTTTTTTTATACACTCATTTATTTTTCTAACTTTATTTTCTAAGAGAAATGAGTGTATTTTTGAAATAAAATTTATTCTACTGATATTTATTAAATTTGACCGATAGATTATTTAATTTCTGATCCAACAAAACAAATTTAGATTAATTTGGAGTTCCATCTCGAAAGTTATGATTTTTTAAAAATTTTTAGGGGTTTTTGTAGAATTCTTCCAAATTTATTTTGTATTTATTGGATTTTTCAAAATTAAAAAAACTTTTTTTACTGTGCGCTAATGTGGCAGCTTATGTGGCGGGGCGTCGCCACGTGGTGACGTATGTGTGCGCATGTGCGTGTGTGTGAGCATTTGTGAGCATGTGTGTCCGCACGTATGTGTGATTGGTGGGTTAAGCATCTTTTTCAAGATATAAGCTATGCCCATTAAATATGCACTCTTTACATATCTAATAGTTTGCTTAAATTTCTGCCATGTGGGACTATGTTTCTTTATTTTTATGTGCAGGTGACGTGGCATGACGGGGAGAGTCCGATTCACGTACTTAATCAAAGCCATCGATTTTTCACTTAAGTGAGGGGTACATGACACACTCTAATTTGGCGATGATTCATTTTAAAATAATTTAATCTTAGTTGTTCTTTTGAGGAGTTATAACAGCTGAGATTAAATGTGCCCGATGGACTTTGCATGGTGACATCTCAAGCAATCGACGAAGATCAAACGTCAGACATTAAACGACGATCAAACTTCACGCGATGATACAGCTTCATCTAGGCACTCCATCTTCGATCAAACGAACGCAACTTAATGGCAACGATTCACATCCAAACATTTCATCTGAGCCATTGATTGAAGATGAAGAGCAAAATCCAACGACCAGGCCCTATTTAGCCTATAAATACACATGTTCCTCTATGATGTAAAACATTCAAGGGTATTTCGAGTAATGAAACTATTTAGACATCTCAATTCTTAAATCTCTTATTTCCTCCTCTTCTAGATAAATTTATGCGTCCAAGGAGTGTTTGAAAGTGTGATTTTATGGAGAGAATAGGGAGAAATTGCTTCTTAAATGTTGAAACTCATCTTCAAAGTCACGAAATGAAGAGCCCTTGATTCGGTGATCAATTGTATCATTTCGAGTGCTATTTTGGGTTAGAATATGTGTTTTCCTCACAATGTCTCTTCCTATAACATCAGATTTCAATTTTGTATCGTAGATTAGTCAAATTTTAGATTTAATTTTGGTTTTCCCTCTCTTCGCGTTCGAAAATTCTACCTAATTTTTTCTCTTTAATTTCTTTGCAAATATTGATCCAAATGGAGTGATTTTTGATTCCGTGGATTTTTCTTTGAGTTATATTTCTAAAATGACTAAAATCCCTAATTTCTCACCTCAATTCATCATCCAATTTTGATCAAATTTGAAGAATACCTAAAAATACCTTAATTCTCCACAGATTCAATCTTTATTCACCACTATACTATTAACTTCTCGATTTTAATCTTAAATTATGAGTTTAGAAATTTTTTTGACACATCTCCATGTGTTTTCAACAACCGCGTAGATGCGTCTCGTCATCGAGTATGGCTGATCCCGTAGCCATCGATGTGGAGAGACTGATGATAGATAATGGGCGCTCTTTGGAGAAAGAGTTCACTTAATTAATCTGTATGAATCCTTGAATGACATTATACCTAACTATCAATCAGGTTTATTAATGTCATACTTGTGTATGCGGTCCTTTGACTTGAGACACCAAAGACATTTTGTAGATGGATGGCCATGTTTTGATTATGACTTACAAATCCCTAGCCACAGGATCTCTAAGACGTGATATATTTGATTCATATGAAGTCATTGAAGATGACTGTGTGGGTAAGATTGGATTGTCTACTCTTATTATTTGAAGAGATTGACTCAAGGAATGAGACACAATGAAATCCTTGACTAAAGAAATGGAAATATCGAAGGATTTCTTGATGATTTCCTCTATGCATTATTAACTTGAGTGACTAATTAGGGTTTTACAGTTCATGAGTCTCGTGCGGATGAAGAATTATAGATACATAGTAACTGATGATGGAGTTCTTATATATTTCATATCTCTTATAGTACATGGTGTAACTTGAACTAAATGGGCTGAAAACTCAACCTATTGATTAGATTAAATCGATCCTTGATTAATTAATTTATATATGTTGATGTAGATAATTCATAAAGGTTAACCAATAACGTGTGATTAGGTCTATATAGTTATTAACTAGTGAAATATATAGACCTAGAGGTTTTATAGACATATAGACATATGGATATTGGTATATATAGACATAATTATGAGGGTTTTTATAAAAAATCCTCATACTAAATGTCTAAAAATTGGGGGGAAATAACTACAACTAAAGGTTCCCATGCAAGCCTTGTGAGAATTCTCTCATTTCTTCTCTTTCTCTCTTAGTGAAAAGCTTTAAAGAGGAGATCCAACTATTTGAAGATTGCGTGGATACCGCTAGAGGCTAGACACTTGAATAGCTTAAAGAACTCCTTCAAGTGAGCCCTATAAGTATGTTTTGTTATACATATTAGTTGATTGAATCATCTATTTAGTGCCTCGGTATTTCGAATATCCAATTCAATGTATTCCGCAACAATTAATGTTTTGATCAAAAGTTTAGAAAGCTTATCAACCATAGATCTCAACAGCTAGCATATGTTGCATTTTATCATGACATTTTGGGTTAAGAGAGGAACATAAATCTCTCTTAAATTCCACTCCCTTGAATCCTTGACAAAGTTGTATGCTACTTTTTTTTAGTTCTTAAAGATACAATCTAGGAACATATTGGGCTTTCAATGAATATCAATAGTAATTATAAGATGAAGATATAATTTTAGTCAACTGCGTGCAATCGAATTTAGAAGAGGAGTACATGATGGTCTATTTTAATTCCTAAATTTGATTCTCAAGTTGATTAAATAAAGATTATTGAATAAAATTATAGATCAAAATTAAAAGAAAAATTGTAATAAATAGTAAGGATAAGGACATGAGCATTTTCAAATAGGATTTGGCATATTCAAAGTGTTGAAACATTTTAATCAAAAATAGTTTTCATAACAATTATAACAATACTTGGAGAATAAACATCATATAGTAATAAGCTATTTAACATATGATTGGAATAATCAGATTAAAAATTGGCATCAGCAAAAAAAAATTGTCTTTATCAAACAAAAATGGATAGATCATAAACTAAAGCAAGACAGAATCATAAACTAAAAATAAAGCAAACTCAATAGTATAAAGCAAAAAAATAAAGCAAGACAGAATCATAAACTAAAATCAAACAAAAATGGATAGATCCTAGCTTAAATAGAATTTACGTCCTTTTTAGTATAATTTTATGTTATTATTCTATGTCCAATAGACACAGTATGACACGAATTAAAATTTGTTGAAAAATACAAGCACCAAAATATATCATGCATAAAATAAGATGTATCAAATTTATGCAAACAATTATTTATGTTTTCTTAATTAAGACAACTAAATATGCATAAAATTGATGAAGTTCTTCATATGGTTACTTAATAATTAAACATAAGACTAGTATTTGATTAGTATGCATACAATACATTTCAATTAACTAAAATTATTTGTTTGCCGAAAATTATTCGTTTATATAAAACCAAATAATTCATTTCACCTTTTCCAATTAATTTTTAAACCATTAATTATTGTTACATCTGTAGAATGTTTGAGCGTATTTATCTCTAGAATTTGGTTATTGGACTTTGTTCTTGTATCCCTTATTGGGCCTACTAAGGCGGACCCACTTATTACTATATATGTATGGCTCTTTTCCCTTAAAGAGTGATACCCCCATTTTCGTCGTTCACTCTTCTCGCATGACTTAAATTCTGGAGGAGGTTTTGTGGAAGGACATGGAGTTTTTGGGATGCAGTCCATAAAAAAATGTTTTATCTCTCATTTTTCTGTTCTTGCCAGCCTCCATCATCAGGGGGCAAATTGGAAGCGCTTCCATGTGTCTCTACACTTCAAAATTTTTGCTGGTCAAGGCTTCATAAATCTGTATTGAGGAATATGGGTTCTTTTTGTGGGTAGGAACCGTAGTAAAATGAACCCAAGAATTTATGAGACTATTTGATTCGCCATAAACCATTTGAACCCAAGAATAACTCTCTTTTCCACATAGAGAGAGAGAGAGAGAGAGAGGGAGAGGGAGAGGGAGAGAGAGTAAGCCCCGCTGAAAAGACATCTGATATCTATTTCTTTGATAATATTTTATTCTTTCTCATAAAATATAATACACGCACCTTTATTTGATGATAATATAAAGCATTTACTCGATAGGTTTATCTAGTCAAATGAGAGAGAGGATAAAGGTTACTGTACAAGATGTGCAAAATGTTACGTATATTTCTACGATTCTGTTTCACAAATTCCATTGCATCTGCGTGCATGGTTTATTTTCACGACTATTATTATGACTCTTAATTGGGTATGAGCTTGAAGGGCGGCTTGACGAGCGTAGGAGCTGCGTCGTACCGTCCGTAATCATTGGTTTTCACCCTGAGAGCTCTTTGAATAACTGGAGCTTCTCCTCTGCGGAAGTACGTTCTTGGCGTTTCCTACAGAGCGTGAAAGACGCAAACAAAAATTATTTTCAGTAGAATGAAATCGCTAAGAGTGGAATGCTCGAGTCCGAACGGAGGTCAATATATCCGTGGACCAGCCTTTGAGTTTTCTTTAGATACCTGGGTGGATGCTTTAATTCCGTTCGCCGGATCACGCGTAAGCTTCCGCGGGATTCCTAGAAGTAAAAGTTCAAACCGCAAAACCCTAAACTGATAAGGCCATGCACGGAATATGACTCTCTCTGTCTCTCACAGAAACATAGTAGTAATAATCGAGAAACGTGTTTCGTTAAGAGGGCTCAATCATCAGGAGATAAAGACTAATTCGACAAACCTGCGGAGGACGACGAGAATACCAACGCATAAACGACGAGGACAAACAAAAGAGCCGATTTCCTCCGAACAAGAGTTTCCATTGTCCTCTACCAGAGCAGTAGTGGATGAGAACTTTGCTTCTCCCCAGTGAGGAATTCCAGCTATCAAAGCTATGTATGATTGATGGAAGTCTCCTTCCCGCATATGAGTTTTATATCCTACGGCAATACTTTAGGGTTTTAAAACTCGCAGTGGAAAAGCGAATGGTGGCCACTTTCTCCATGGCAGTGAGTGCGAGTGACGTACACAAGCCGCCATGAATCACTCTGGTTCTTCAAGAACTTCGCATTGATTGAATTAAGAATAGAGATTTTAGAGATCTGAGGGTCAATTTCTATTACCCAGACGATGCAATTGGAAGATAATGTGCAGGGTAACGGTGATTTTATGGGCGCAAGATAAAAGATGGTGGGAGATGCAAGAAACAGCTATGTGGTTGGTGGGTGCCTTCATGCTTATCGACGAAGAGGACAACTAACCAAAACCCATAAAAAATGAACGAAGATGGTGGAGAATAAAGGAATATCCTGGGCTTTTCACTGTCAAGGGTGAAGACTTCTGAGTCTCTCTGCACCAAGTGTACAGGGGACTGAGATTTTGTGAAAAGACGGGGCTATGATCCAGTTGGGATGGGCATTAATTTAAAGTCCCCATTCAGAGTACCAGTGCAGCAGGAAATGCTCTTCTACAAGGATGGCCCCTCCAGTATCCTGAGGAAGTATCCTGCCTCGTCTTTTCTTCCCAAATGGTTTCCTTTTCAATCGCTGTTACCCACCAAAAATATATGTTTCGACATCAAAATAATCACTGACCTTATTTTCTTGATTTTATGAAATTTATATCATTTCATTACTTATTAACTGTTATGTCCTCGTATATAATTTATATAACCCATTTGACTATTTCTGAAATTCAGCATGATTTTTTATTATTTTCATATTTATAAAAAAGCAAATATAGAGATATTGGATCAGATTTTCTATGACAAAAGGAGGAGTAGAAGTAATGGGAGAACTTCCCAAGCCAAAATATAATAGGAGAATGAGTAAAACCAGAGTTAGAAGAAATAATTTAATAAAGTATATAAAAAGCGCAGTGAGAATTTCATATCAAGGGATATTTATATTAAAGTCTCTAAGTGTTGAATTATAAGCGTCATGTTGAAGTTTGATTTTTCCCAAAACTAAAAAATAACATCCAAAAAATCTTAAGTATATATAAGAGAAACTCCATGCGTGCTGCACCCCTTTTCTCTCGCACTCGCACCCTTCTCTTCGGAAACGAGTCCTCGCTGCACGGGCAGGCGGCATCTCGAAAAATTTGCAGAACTCCAAAACCTCCAAAAATGAGTCATGAGAATCCCAAGAAACTAAAAAGAAGAACAACGGAAAAATCCTAGAAAAGCCCAAAAAATATATATAAGAAATCCAGAAAAATCAAGGAAAATGGCGTGCGCTGAAGGGAGGCTGGGGAGGGCCCGAGCCTGTGCGTGTTTCTATTGCTGCAGGCATGAGATGTGTCGGGTGCGATCATACCAGCACTAGTGCACCGGATCCCATCAGAACTCCGAAGTTAAGAGTGTTTCGGTGAGAGTAGTACTAGGATGGGTGACCTCCTGGAAAGTCCATGTGTTGCACCCTTTTTGGCGTTCTTCCTGCCCCCAATAGGTTTTATCATGCGTGTTGCACCCCTTTTCTCTCGGGCTCGCACCCTTCTCTCTGGAAACGAGTCCTCGCTGCATGATAACATGCTAATTAGACATGATAATACATGATTATTAATGTATACCAAGGCATAAAAGATTTCAATCCTATGCATGTTATCATATTTATGAGTATTTATCTATCATTCTATGCAAAAGTCGTTATAATCTCGAAATACTTTAATTTAGGGTTAATTAAAGATAAATAATTTTATAACCCCTCTTTTCTTGAGATTATAAGTGATTTTTAAAGTTAAATAATGAGAGAAATCATTTTATAAACATCCATTTAATTTTCTAAAGTTAAAATCTTAAAAATGAATGTATTTTTGAAATAGAAATTAAATCTCTTATTATTTATTAAATTTGAATTTTTATAATGATAGATAATTAAATTTCTGATCAAATGAAATAAATTTGGATTCATTTGGAGTTATATTTTGAAAGTTATGAATTTTCTAATTTTAAGGGATTTTTCCAAAATTTTTTTGAAGTTTTCTGAATTTTTATTGATTTTTTATGGATTTTCCGGAATTAAAAATCAATTTTTCTAATTTAAAATCAAAATTTCAGATTATTTAAAGTGCACAAGTGATGTGGCGCAATCTAGAGCGTCCGATCGATCGCGATCAATGATCAAGAGCGCGATGTGACGTGGCGTATCGCGATTGGATAAGATTAAGTGATTTTGCCCCTTTCTAAGGATCACGAGCGATCATTTATTCGAATTCGCGTTGAGAACGCTTCACTCTCATGGATCCTGAAATTCAGGTAAGATTGACGTCAATTTTTGATAATTTTATAAGTATTTATAATTATATCCATTTAAATTCGATCCACCCTTCCATGAGACGACACACGACCTGGAGATTATGAAATAAACCTTTAAACATAGATCTTTTTAAGCAATCCTCGCAATCCCCCAACACTACCAATACCTCTTCCACCGTAGAACCGATAGAGCTAGTAGAAATGGCCCCGAATGACGAGGGAAATGCTAGGAAATACCTTAGTGACTATGCTAGGCCTGTCCTTCATAGACCTGTCACGAGAATTCACACACCCCTAAATAGAGGGGCAAATTTTAGAATAGATTCCCATGTAATGAGTATGCTTCCTATCTTCCATGCTAAACCTTCCGAAGATCCATATAGACACGTAGACGAGTTTTCCCAAGTATGTGAGATCAATCATCTTCAGAATGTCCCCGTCGACACGATACAGATGAAACTCTTTCCCCCTACCCTTAGAGACCGAGCCAAGGATTTGTTCTTAAAATTAGGGAAGGAATTCACTAGTTGGACCGAGATAGAGGAGTAATTTTGAAGAAAATTTTAATCCGTAGGGAAAACCACCTCCGTCCGGAAAGCTATCCGCAAGTTTATCCAATGCACGAGTGAAACTTTCCACGAGGTCTGGGAGTGATTAAGAGACCTCACTAGGGAGTGTCCACACCATGGAGTGTCTAACCATGAATTAACTCAAATATTTTATGACAGGCTAGGCCCGCAAGATAGATATCTTTTAGATGCAGCAAGTGGCGGCACCTTCATGAGCAAATATGAAGACGATGCAATGGAACTCATCGAGACGGTGGCAGAAAATATCCATCACAACGCGGTGAAACCATTTGGGAGAGGTGCGATGCCGAAAGGAGAAATGATCGATGCCAAATCAGTGGAGACAGGGATGCTCCTAGAAAGAATCGATAAAATGGCAAGAATCCAGAATTTATTACTAGACCGACTCAACATCCGCAACGGTTCTGAAGGACTCGCCCCCGTCTCACTTCAAGAGGCGTTGTCGTGTGCCAATTGCTCAAGATTCGATCACATCGAATTAGATTGTCATGTAATGGCGATCCAAGGGCAGGGCATGTTTAGACAAGGTCCATCGGGAGGAATGACTCAACAAGGACGACCTAATTATCCGGGTACATACCCTAACTATTATAATACCCCTGTTTTCAATAATCCTTCGCAGAATACAGGATTTAGGAGGAGCAACGATCAACCCTATCCTCCACCATACAATGGTCAGCAACAACAACAACCCTATGCGAATCAAAGGCAATCGTCGTTCGTCCCGCCAACTCAACCACAAGCTTACACGCAAGCACCACGCCAAACCGCGCCAGCATCCGATCCGATCCTCGGTGCGATCTCACAATTAATGAAGCAAATGACGCGGATGAACTCACGTATGGATGAAATACAAGACTTTGTCAAGACGAACGTCCAACCGACGACCGACAAGAAGGGTAAGAAAGTAAATTTTATTGACCAATTACCCTCGCATGCCACAACTAACTCGAGGAATCAAGGGGCCTCATCGAGCCAGACGCATAATATCAACCATGTACACGTCGACGAGGAGGCTGTGGAAACGACACTAGCAATATCGAGCCTTAGAAGTGGAAAAGATCTATCGGATCCATGTAAGGATCATCCTATCCACCAAGGCCCGATCGAAGAAGAAGAAGTACCAATTATCGTCGAGCACGACAACGATTTGGAGGACAAGGAAGAACAAGCTAAGGCTGAACCTAACCCCGACACATACAAGCCCCATGTGCCTTATCCTCAAGCACTTAATCGCCCTAAAGCCAAGACCAATGAAACCGATGACAATCTACTAGACGCCTTTAAGAAGGTGACCATAACCATTCCCTTAATAGATGCCATCAAGCGTATCCCTTCCTATGCCAAATTTCTCAAAGGTATATGCACTCCTCATAGAAACCCTAGAAGGATCCAACTTAGCGAAACGGTGAGTTCCATTACGATGAATTCCCTACCGATTAAAAAGAGAGATCTGGGAGCACCCATGATCATGAGTGAAATAAGATGAACGTCCTTTACAAGATCCCTACTAGATATTGGATCAGATTTTCTATGACCGTAGGAGGGGTAGAAGTAATGAGCGAACTTCCCAAGCCAAGAGTTAACGAGCGTAGAAAGAAAATAAGAGAATGAGTAAATCCACAGTTAAAAGAAATAATTTTAAAAAAAATAAAAAAAGCGCAGTGAGAATTTCATCTATAGGGAAATTTATAATGACGTACCTAAGTGTTACATTATAAGCGTCATGATAGTCCCTAAGGGAACTGCACCCCTTTTCTCTCACGCTCGCACCCTTCTCTCCGGAAAGGAGTCCTCGCTGCACGGGCACTGCTCTCGCGCAGGCGGCATCTCGAAAAATTCGGAGAACTTCGAAAATGAGTCATGAAAATCCCAAGAAACTAAAAGAAAGAACCGCAGAAAAATCCTAGAAAAGCCCAAAAATTATATAAAAAATCCCAAAAAATCAAGGAAAAGGGCGTGCGTCGAACGGAGGCGGACAGATGGGTCGCGCAGAACTGCCCGCAAGGCAGGGGAGGGACCCAGCCTGCGCGTGTTTGTATTGGTGCAGGCGCGAGATGTGTCAGGTGCGATCATACCAGCACTAATGCATCGGATCCCATCAGAACTCCGAAGTTAAGCGTGCTTGGGCGAGAGCAGTACTAGGATGGGTGACTGACAGATCGTTTTCGTGCGTCGTTAAAACACAAAAAACGTTGGTCAAAGAAAATTTATAAAAACCGAACTCATAGAGATAAGATATAAAATCAAGTAATGTGTAAGTATCGGGTCGATCCACAGAGAGCAGGGTTGACTTTAATCGTAGAGTTGACTTGGTCAAACTTAGGTTTAAAAAGAGTTTTAACTAAGAGAAAATAAGATTTAAGGGATGGAAATGATATAAATAGACTAAATAAGAAGTTTTAAGAATTTAATTCTCGGGTTTGATAGAGAAAAGTCAAAAGTCAAAGTCAAAGCGTTGACTTTGACCAACAGTAGGTGTTATGTAAAATCAGAGAATCAAATAGTGTCAGAAGATTACGAAAATTATATATTTAAAAACTAGAGAGAAAATGGAATTTATTGATATATAATTCGTGATTTTTGGGTAAGAATTAAATCTATTATGAATTATTAAAAATCAACTATCAGAAAATCCCCGAAATTAACACCTAAGAGGAAATCTTCAAATTGAATGGTCAAATGAAATCCAAATCTTGCAATTTCTATTTCAATGGAAAGCTAAGAACTAGAGGAATCTAACAAGACCAAAATTATCAAATTCTGATTTGTAAATCAAAAGTAATTGACCCCGAAAGTCAACATTTGACTTCTGATGAAAGATGAACAGTCCTTGGTCAAACGCCAAATTGGAGGGTCAAATGAACTCGGAAGTCGATGAATTTGCTATCCGCGAAAAGCTGAGGAAAAGAGGAATCCAATGAAATTCTTTTCCAAAATCAAGTGATTTGGAATTATAATCAAAGAGATATCCTATTTTCAAAATCAGCGACTTTTTCGGACGAAAATTTGGGGATAATGAAGAACACTATGAACTAATTTGAAAAATAAAACTTCTAAATCTAATAAAAACTTAAATTACCTCCTGATAATCGATCGAATCTCACTAATAACCCGATTGCCGCAAGAATGGGGCTTCAACTCTCGTGGATTGAAGCGAATTTGCTCGGATTCTTCCTCGTGGACGTTCGGAATTAAAGGGGAAAATTCGATGAAATCAAGGAGAAATTCGTGATCAATCCTGCTCCAATTGCTTCGCAGTCGAGTCTAAACGCGGGGGGATCACGATGAACTGGAGATCTTCCTCGAAATTTGCTTAATTCCTTCACGAATCGATCAAAAGTTGAAGAACAAAGAAGAAATACATGGCTTTTTAAAGAGGATTTTAGCCCAAAAATCATGGGCAGTTGACGCGTTCATGGGAGCTGATTAATGGCGTCGTGGGGGCAGATTGAACGTGGCTTTGATTCCGTGAGTCGTGGCCTTGATTTTGCCTTGATTTAGCAGTGGAATAGCCGAAATCATGGGCACGATTGCTTGGCGATCGGGCTTAGATTGCAGGGCGATCGAGTTTCGATCGTAGGGCGTCCACAAATGGCGCCTCTGACGCGACGATCGGTGACGATCGGGCCATGATCGCACGACGATCAGGCCACAATCGCGTGAGGATCGGGCCACGATCGCACGACGATCAGGCCACGATCGCGCGTTAATCGTGGTTTCTTCGTGAAAGAACACCAGCGGTTCGATTGCTCTCCTGATGACGATCGTGTGCTCCTGATGACTCCACTGAGGATTGCCTCGTTCCACCGAGTCGTCATCCGTCCGATGGAGATCCAACAATCAAGAGGGTTCCACTTGTCGCCGCAGTGAGAGGAGATCGTGGAGACTCAGGGCCATCTGATGGAGATCGCACGACCGATCGCGATTGAGCGTTTGATGGCGATCGAACGCGCCATTTCAGTCCAAGCGTCAGCAGGTGAGCAATTGATCATCGCCACTTATTCTGATTTTTTCCGCACGTGCTATAATTAGTGGTCGCGTGTACCCCATGTCCACCTCATCGACGCATCTCTATCAACGCCCGTGCATCCGACGTCCGCCGTGCCACCACGTCACCTGCAAAAGGTAAGAATCGTGTGGGACATAGTCCCACACGGAGAAAATGGCAGCGTTTTTTGCGCTTAAATACCGGGGTGCGGTAACACATTTGCGTTACCGCCCCAAATAACTAACCAGGGCCCACTATCCCGTGGGCCCTCCACTTGCCAACCTTACCTGCCACGTGGCACCCTCACGGGCCGTCCGCGTGGACCCGCATGGACCGCGTGGCCTCCTGCCACGTGCCCGCGCCCTGTGCGCCACCTGCGCCCGCGCGGGCCACTTGTGGCTCTGCCACGTGGCCTCAGCTCCGCGTCGCACCCACGCGGGTGGTCCCGCGCGCCACGTCAGCCCGTCGTGCACGCCACGTCAGCTCCGCGCCACGTCATCACTTGCAGGTTAGTAAACCCCTTTTTGCGATTTTAATAAGGGAAATTGATATAAAAATCAATTTAAAAATCAAATAAAAATAAAAAAAGGCATAAACTTCATAAATTCATAACTTTAAATATACAACTCCTTTTTAATCCAAATTTTCTCCATTGGATCACAAATTTCTTCCTTTTTAACATCATGTGATTTAAAATATATTTTGAAAGAAGAAATCAAGATGAATTAGAATTTACTTAAATCATTTCTCACTAAACATTCTAAATCATAAATTCATCTTGAAATTATCCTTCCAAACATTTACTAAAATCAAAAATCATTCAACACAAGAGATTAACTTCTATTAATTTAAACTTAAGAAAAGATTAATAATCTATTAAGCATGAAATTATCCCTAATTTATGCATAAATATCAACTTTAGTGAAATGACATGCGAATGGAGAAAATTCCTAAAAAGTATGATAACATGCATCATATTCACATAAAATAAGCATGAATATGAGTTAATTAGGATAAGAATTCAAGTTATAAATACATGTTATCAGTGACCTCCTGGGAATTCCTCGTGTTGCACCCTTTTTGGCGCGCTTCCCGCCCCCAACAAGTTTTATCATGCGTGCTGCACCCCTTTTCTCTCGCGCTCGCACCCTTCTCTCTAGAAAGGAGTCCTTGCTGCACGGGCACTTCTCTCACGTAGGCAGCATCTCGAAAAATTCGGAGAACTCCGAAAACGAGTCATGAAAATCCCAAGAAACTAAAAGAAAGAACAACGGAAAAATCCTTGAAAAGCCCAAAAAAATATAAAAAATCCCAAAAAATCAAGGAAAAGGGTGTGCGCCGAACAGAGCCTCGTAAAAGTGAAAAGCTTAAAAGGAGTTTGAAATTTAATTGATAAGATTTTTTAATGTGTCTGTAGTTTTTTTTGGGTGATTGCAGAATTAGCTGAAGCACATTTTCTTTGGAAAATATTCATAGAATTGGCTATCCTTTGTATTGAAAAATAATGCTACTTTCCTGAAACACACTATCATGATTTACACTATCCCTTGGAGAGAGAAAGAAATGAGAGAGAGATTGGGGAGAGAATAATTTCTCTCTCTCTCGTGGAGCAACTTTACATGAAGAAAGAGAGAGGGGTGGGAGAAAATAGAAAGAAAAAAGGGAAAGAGACAAAGAGAGAGTAAAAGAGGGAATGAGAAGAAGAGAGAGAAAATAGAGAGGAACAAAGAGGGAAGAGAGAGGGATGTGCCCTGTGCCACGATCACATAAATAGCCCCCAAAAAATTGATATTTAATCATTTTAAATCCAGAAAACTTATTTTTTAGATTTAAATAATTCATTTAAAAATCATTTTGACTTCCAAAAATTCCCCAATAGAATCTAAAAAAATGCAAAAAAATAAACTACCTCATAGAATTAAATTTAGTCATTAAAATGCATGATAAGTCTATTCACTATGGGGTTCACTAAGATATCTATTATCCTATGATGTCCTAGGATCCCAAAGCTATATGAGTATCTATACCTAGTATCATGTCGTGTCTTTTTGTCTACTAGATATGTTCTAGGCTCTTCGACTTTTTCTTTGAGTTCTACAGTCTTTGGTACGATAGGTGGTTCTAGATATTGAATGGCAACATCATTCCCTTCCTTCAGCAACTTTGTTCCTTTGTTTGTCCTTGCTGCATCATTGGGATTTTAACCTAAGCCTTCCTTCCCTAAAAACAATCTTTTCCAAAAGGTCATTTCTAGGACCTTTTGGCTTCCGACAAGCTTGTCAAAAATTTCTCTAAATCGAGTGTGCTCGACTAGAGAATTTATTGTCTCTTCCTTGATAGATGGTTCAAGACTTAGGGACTCTATTGATTTTTTAAGTGCAGTGTTTTCCTTCTCTAAACTAGTGTTCTCAGCTTCTAATTTTCTAATGTGCTCACTTCCTTCTTTCGAAGAACGTGATGTACTCTCCAATTGTTCATTCAAAATAGATATCTTCTCAAGCAGTTGAAAATTCTCCCCTCCTTTTCTGTTTAGTTCTTTCCTAGCTGTCTTGTATGCGCTTAATAGATCTACTAAGGCATCGCTTAACTCTCCATTAGAGAAATATTCAAAACTCACCTCACCTTCACTTGAATTGGCCATTGATAACATGCTATATTAACATAATAAAACATGATTTTTGATGCATATTAAGGTATAAATGGTTTCATTTACATGCATGTTATCATACTTATGTGTATTTTTATATCATACTATGAAAAAATCATTATAATCTCAAAAATACTTTAAATTAGGGTTAAATATGATGATTTAAAAGATAAATAATTAATAACCCATCTTTACTTGAGATTATAGACGTTTTAAAGTTAAAGTAATGAGAGAAAATGTTTTATAAACATTTATTTATACTTTTCTAAGTTAAAATCCTTAAAAAGATAAATGTATTTTTGAAATGAAAATTAAAAATCTCATTATTTATCAATTTTTATCTTTTCAAATGATAGATAATTAAATTTCGGATCAAATGAAAGAAATTTGGATTAATTTGGAGTTATATATTAAAAGTTATGAATTTTCTATTTTTAGGGATTGTTTTTCGGATTTTTCTAATTTTATTTTCGATTTTTAAACGATCAAAATAAATAAAATAAAGGCAAAAAGCGGGTTACTTCCACGCGGGACCCACGTGGATGCGACGTGTCACGCAAGGCCACGTGGCAGCGCCACGCGGGCCCACGCGGCGCCTACGCGGCGATGTGACGGATGCACAATATTTATCTTTATTACTATATAGTTTATAATGTATAGCCTTCCATTTATCGGAAGTGAATTATTACCCCTAAGATACGTCGCACCTTATAAACCCGATGAATTCTTTTAATTTCCTCTGTGTGGGACTAAGTTCCACAGAGTTATTTTTTGCGCAGGACACGTGGCGAAGGGAGAGGCATTGGATCGACGTCGCCTTGGAAATCCATGCGTCAATCACGTGGATGCGCGGATCACCAATCAAGATCAAAGCACGTGCGCTAATTAAGGGGATTATAATGGCTCTGATGAAACGTCAGAGGAGTGCATCGCGACCGTCCGATTGCGATCCAAGGGGCGCAAATCAAGGCGTTTTATAACGCATTTCATCAGAGTGCATCCAGACCGTCGAACGAGATCCAACGGTCACGATATTTTCAAAACAGTCCATCGTGGACCGTTTCATTGTAACCGTCGATCGTTTCGATCGGGCGGTTACGCCCAAATGTACTATAAACCAAGATGTTCTTCGATGTTCTAAAGCATTCGAGTTGGAAATCAAGAAATTGATCTGTCTAGACACCTCCCCTCTCAATTCTCTACATCTCATCGTGTTCTATTCTCATTTCCGCACCTCCGGAGCCTTTGAAATCAAGATTTGGTGGAATAGATTAGGAGAAATCGGCGCTTGAACCTCATCCTCGCGTTCTTCGTGTTCTAAGCGATTAATCGGTTTAATCGCATCGATTTGATCACGATTTGAGATTAGTGGAAGCGGTTTTTCATAATCTATCTTCCTATCATGTTTAATTTCAATTTAGATTAGGATTTCAAGTTCAAGTTGGTTTAATTTTAGTTAAAATCGTGATTTCTTCGTCCAAAAATTTCTCTCCACTTCGATCTTTAATTTCTATGCAAAATCAAAACCAAATTCGATGATTCTTGATTTTGTGGAATCAATTTGAAGTTTTCTTTCATAATTTACCATTTTCCCCAATTTCTATCATGAATTCATCGTCCCATTTAATCAATTTCGAAGAATACATCAAGAATTTCCTTATTTCCCTATGGATTTGACCCTTATTTACCATTATACCCTTCAATTCGATACATTTTCATCAAATTGGTAAGTTCGGAAATATTTTTGACATGAGACCGTGTGAAATCAATGACCTTGCGGTCCCGTCTCGTCAAATGGCGCCGCTGCCGGGGAATGAAGGCAAATTTTTTATCAAATTAGTCAACTTTGACTTGGTCAACTTGGATTTTTCTCTTAATTTCTTAAAATTTACGCAATTCGATCGTATGTTGAGTGATCTGAAGTAGAAATCAATCTTTGAGATCCTTAATTCGATAAGATTAAGTGATTTTCGCCCCTTTTCTAAGGATTACGGGCGATCACTTCTTCAAATTCACGTTAAGAACGCGTAACTCTTACGAATACTAACATTCAGGTACGATTGATCTCAATTTTTGAATATATTTTAAGTATTGATTAGTTAATATCCATCTAAGTATCCGATCCACTCTTCATGAGAAGACGAACAGCCTGGAGAGTACGAAATAACCCCTTAGAAATAGACCTCTTCAAAACGATCATCGCAAACTCCCGAAGCTACCGAGACCGACACTACTGAGACAGATTCAAGTTTTGATCCCACTGAACCAATAGAAATGGCCCGGAATGATGAGGGAAATGCCAGGAAATGCCTTAGTGACTATGCTAGGCCCGTCCTCCAGTGACCCGTCACTAGAATTCACGCACCCCTAGGAAGAGGGGCCAATTTTAGAATAGACTCCCATGTCATGAGCATGCTTTCTATCTTCCATGGTAAGCCTTCCGAAGATCCCTATAGACATGTAGATGAGATTTCCCAAGTTTGCGAAATAAATCACCTTCAAAATGTCCCCGCCGACACGATGAAGATGAAACTCTTTCTCGCTACCCTTAGAGATAGAGCCAAAGACTGGTTTTTAAAATTAGGGAAAGAATTCACAGGTTGGACCGAGATGGGGGAAGAGTTTTTAAGAAAATACTATTCCGTAGGAAAAACTAGCTCCGTCTGAAAAGCCATCCGAGAGTTTACCCAAGGCTCGAGTGAAACCTTCCATGAGGCCTGGGAATGATTAAGAGATCTTACAAGGGAATGTCCACACCATCGAGTGTCTAACCATGAACTAACGCAAATATTTTATGACGGGTTAGGCCCGCAAGATAGATATCTTTTGGATGCAGCTAGAGGCGACACCTTCATGAGAAAATACGAAGACGATGCGATGGAACTCGTCGAAACGGTGGCGGAAAACAGCCACCATAATGCGGCAAAACCATTTGGAAGAGGTGCAATGCCGAAAGCTCTCGATGCCAAATCAGCGGAGACGGGGATGCTCCTCGAAAGGATCGACAAAATGGCGGAAGTCCAGAACTTACTACTGGACAAACTCAACATCCGCAACGATTCGGAAGGACTCGCCCCCGTCTCACTCCAAGAAGCGTTACCATGCGTGACTTGCTCAAGATTCGACCACGTCAAACTAGATTGCCCCGTGATGGCAATCCAAGGGCAAGGGATGTATAGACAAGGTCCATCGGGAGGACCAAGTCAACAGGGATGACCAAATTATCCAAGTAATTATCCTAACCAATATAATACCCCTGTTTTTAACAATTCCTCGCAGAATAATGGATATAGGAGGAACAACGATCAACCCTATCCTCCACAATATAACGGTTAGCAAAACTACCCTAATCAAAGACAGACGTCGTTTGTCCCCCCGACTCAACCACAAGCATACACGCAAGCTCCGCGCCAGACCACGCCGGCATTCGACCCGATCCTCGACGCGATCTCACAACTAATGGAGCAAATGACGAGGATGAAACTCACGCGTGGACGAAATTCAAGACTTCGTTAAGAAGAATGTCCAACCAACGACGGATAAAAAGGGTAAGCAAGTAACTTTTACTGACCAATTACCCTCGCAGGCCACAACAAATCCAAGAAATCAAGGAGCCTCATCGACCCAGACACACAATATCAACCATGTACACGTCGACGAGGAAGCCGTTTAATCAGCATTGGCCATATCAAGCCTTCGGAGTGGGAAAGCTCTACCGGATCCATATAAGGACCATCCTTTGCACCAAGTCTCAAATGAAGAAAAAGAAATGCCAATTATCGTCGAGCAAGACAATGACTCGGAGGACGAGGAAGAACAAGTTACGACCTGAACTTAACCCTGAAAAATACAAGCCCCCTGTGCCTTATCCTCAAGCCCTAAACTGACCAAAAGCGAAGAATAATGAAACCGATGACAACCTACTAGACGCCTTTAAAAAGGTGACAATAACCATTCCCTTAATAGACGCCATCAAGCATATCCCTTCCTATGCAAAATTCCTAAAAGGTATATGTACTCCCCATAGAAATCCCAAAAGGATCCAACTTAGTGAGACGGTAAGCTCCATCATGATGAATTCCTTACTTGTAAAAAAGAGAGATCCGGGAGCACCCATGATCACGAGTAAAATAGGAGGAATGTTCTTCACTAGATCCCTACTAGATACAGGAGCTAGTATCAACATCCTCCCCAAAGCAGTATTTGATCGTCATCATGTAGGGGAACTACAACCTTTCTTAGTAGACTATGCTTAGCCGATGGATCTGTTAGAAAACCCCATGGACTAGTAGAAGACGTCATCGTAAGAATAGAAGATTGTTATTTCCCGGTAGACTTCCTAGTGGTCGACATGAAAATGACTAAGGAGCTGAGTCAAGCCCCAATTATCTTAGGACGACCCTTCCTAGCTACCGCAAAAGCCGTAACCAACTGGGGGAAAGGAGAAGTAATTCTCAAGGTGGGAGAGCACATTGTGAAGGTCGACATCAACAAACTCATGAAATACCCTTCACGAGCTTCCGAAGACTTAGGCGCCATCGACTTCGCCGATGATCAAGACATAGATGCATGCATAGAAGAAGTCATGATGATCGACGAGGAAGCACGATATGAGGAGCTTCTGATGGACGAGCCAACTTTGGAGCTCAAAACTGTCCCGTCTACACTCAAGTATGCCTTCCTTGATGAAGAGAAAGCAAAGCCAGTAATTATTTCATCCAAGCTGGACATGAAGCAAGAAGAATAATTACTGGAGGTGCTAAGGAAAAATAAAGAAGCAATCGGATGGACCCTGGCGGACCTAAAAGGGTTGGACCCTTCACTATGTACTCATCGCATCTTCCTAGAGGATGAGTCGAGACCCGTCAGGGAGGCCCAAAGACGACTCAACCCGAGGGTATGGGAGGTCGTAAAAGAAGAGATTCTTGAATGCCTCAACGTAGAAATCATCTACCCCATATCCAATAGCCAATGAGTGAGTCCGGTACACGTTGTTCCGAAGAAAGCCGAAGTAACGGTCACGACGAACGAGAAGGGCGAGGAAATCCAGACGCGCCTACCGACAAAGTGGAGAGGGTCTGCATCGACTATCGGAAGCTGAACTCCACGACCAAGAAGGACCACTTCCCGCTACCATTCATCAACCAAATCCCTGGACCGACGGACGGATCAAACTACTTCGGCTTTCTCGACGGATATTCGGGATACAATCAGATTGCTATCCACCCCGACGATCAAGAGAAGACCACATTCCCTTGTCCGTTTGGCACCTTCTCTTTCAGACGCATGTCATTCGGACTGTGCAAAGCCCCCACAACCTTCCAACGATGCATGACAGACAGAGAAGCCTATGAGTTAAATGGATGTAGGGACATAGGTACACAAGTAAGAAAGCATGGATATGAATCACGAAAAGAGAGAGGAGGAAACAACTCTTCACTAAATTTGAACACCAAGCCAACCATATTTTTATGAAATGTGCATTAGGCTACCAAAAGGAAAGGGAGAGGAGGTCAAGGCCCAAGGAGGAGCATTTTTTTATGCTCAATCTTATAGTAGAGAAGGAAGCATGGAAGGATTGTGATCGGAGCGGATCTAGAATCACCCGGACTAGGACGAGCACCCCAATAGGGTTTGTGCAAAGATCTAGATTAGATTTTGGCTTGTGAACATCTCTGATAACATGCTAATTAGACGTAATAGTACATGATTATTGATGTATATTAAGGCATAAATGATTTCATTCCTATGCATGTTATCATATTTATGAGTATTTATCTATAATTATATGAAAAATTCATTATAATATCAAAATATCTTAATTTAGGGTTAAATATGATGAATTAAAGATAAATAATTTTATAACCCATCTTTACTTGAGATTATAAGTATTTTTAAAGTTAAAATAACGAGAGAAATCATTTTTATAAACATTTATTTAATTTTCTAAAGTTAAAATCTTTAAGAAATAAATCTATTTTTGAAATAGAAATTATATCTCTTGTTATTCATTAAATTTCACTTTTTAGAATGATACATAATTAAATTTCTAATCAAAGAAAAGAAATTTTGATTAATTTGGAGTTTTATTTTAAAAGTTATGAATTTTCTAATTTTTAAGGGATTTTTCCAGAATTTTTTTGAATTTTTCTGAATTTTAAAAATCAATTTTTCTAATTAACTATCGATTTTTGAGAATATTTAAAGCGCGCAGGTGATGTGGCGCAATCAGAGTTGTCCAATCAATCGCG
This sequence comes from Lemna minuta, assembly GCA_024174645.1. Classification (NCBI taxonomy): domain Eukaryota; kingdom Viridiplantae; phylum Streptophyta; class Magnoliopsida; order Alismatales; family Araceae; genus Lemna; species Lemna minuta. The sequence continues at coordinate 4,624,121 of CM044114.1, forward strand.
ATCAACGATCGCGATGAGGAGGCGACGTGTGGGACATCCGATTGTGTGTGCGATATCGGTCGTTGATCTTCACTTAAATCAGATGGACTCACGTGGCTTAAATCGTGGTTCACCGATCGCGGCTAATCTACACTGTTAATTGCAAGAGTTATAATGGTCAAGATTAAACGCATGAAAATGCATCAGAGCGTCCAGACCGCGATCCAACGGTGACGGTTTCAATATGTTTTATAACGCGCATCGATGTGGCATCATCTCGAGCATTCGATCGCGATCGAACGGCCGTGACTCAACAGTAATGGTTCGCGATGGACCGTTTTATTAGAGCGGTTAATCAATTTGACTGGACGGTTATGCCCAAATACCCTATAAATTGAGATGTTCTTCCGATTTGTAACGCATTCGAGAGCAATTCAATCCAATTGAGTTGTTTAGACACCAAATCTCTTGAATCCCTTGATCCTAATCGCTTTTAGACTCAATTCCGATAAAATGGCGGAAGTCCAGAATTTACTACTGGACCGACTACATATCCGCGACAGATTTGAAGGACTCGCCCCCATCTCACTTCAAGAGGCGTCGCCTTGTGCAAATTGCTCAATAATCGATCATATCGAATTTGATTGCCTCGTAATGACAATCTGACAACAAAACATGTTTAAACAAGGTCCATCGGGAGGATCGACTCAACAGGGACGACCTAATTATCCGGGTACATACCCTAACTATTATAATACCCTTGTTTTTTAATAATTCTTCGCAGAATACAGGATTTCGGAGGAACAACGATCAACATTATCCTCCACAATACAATGGTCAGCAACAACAACAATCTTACCCTAATCAAAGACAATCGTCGTTCGTCTCGCCGACTCAATCGCAAGCCTACACGCAAGCTCCACGCTAGACTGTGCTGGCATCCGATCCGATCCTCGACGCGATCTCGCAATTAATTGAGCAAATGACGCGAATGAACTCATGCGTAGACGAAATTCAGGACTTCGTCAAGACGAACGTCTAACCGACGACCGACAAGAAGGGTAAACATGTAACTTTTACTGACTAATTACCCTCGTAGGCCACAGTTAACCTGAGGAATCAAGGGGCCTCGTCAAGCCAGACGCACAACATCAACCATGTACACGTCGACAAGGAGGCTGTGGAAACGACACTAGCAATATCGAGCCTTCGAAGTGGAAAAGACCTACCGGATCCATACCAGGATCATCCTACCCACCAGGGCCCAGTTGAAGAAGAAGAAGCACCAATTATCGTCGAGCAAGACAGTTCGGAGGACGAGGAAGAACAGGGTATGACAGAACCTAACCCCGACAAATACAATCCCCCTGTGCCTTATCCTAAAGCATTAAATCGCCCTAAAGCCAAGACTAATGAAACCGATGACCATCTACTAGACGCCTTTAAAAAGGTTACCATCACCATTCCCTTAATACATGCCCTCAAGCATATCCCTTCCTATGCCAAATTTCTCAAAGGTATATGCACTCCCCATAGAAACCCTATAAGGATCTAACTTAGTGAGACGGTGAGTTCCATCATGATGAATGCCTTACCGATTAAAAAGAGAGATCTGGGAGCACCCATGATAACGAGTGAAATTGGAGGAATGTCCTTTACCAGATCCCTACTAGATATTGGAGCTAGTATTAACATCCTCCCTAAAATCGTATTCGACCGTCATCATGTAGGGGAGTTGCAGCCTTTCTTAGTAGAGTTATGCTTAGACGATTGATCGGTGAGGAAAACACATGGATTAGTAGAAATGTCATCGTTAGGATAGAAGATTGTTATTTCCCAATAGACTTTCTAGTCGTTGACATGAAAATGACTAAGGAGCTTAGCCAAGCCTCGATCATATTAGGGCAACCATTCCTAGCTACCGCGAAAGCCGTCATAGACTAGGGGAAATGAGAAGTTATTCTCAAGGTGGGAGAGCACACCGTGAAGGTTGATATCAACAAGCTAATGAAATACCCTTTACGAGCTTCCAAAGACTTGGGCGGCATCGACTTCGCTGATGATCAAGATATTGACGCTTGTGTTGAAGAAGTGATGATGATCGACGAGGAAGCAAGATTTGAGGAGCTACCAATGGACGAGCCTTCCTTGGAGCTCAAGACTCTCCCATTAAGACTCAAATACGCCTTCCTTGATGAGGAGAAAGCAAAGCCGGTGATTATTTCATCCAAGCTGGATATAAAGTAGGAGAAAAAATTACTGGAAGTATTAAGGAGGAATGAAGAAGCAATCGGATGGACACTGATGAACTTAAAAGGGTTGGACCCTTCACTATGCACTCATCGCATCTTCCTAGAGGATGAGTCAAGACCCGTGAGGGAGGCCCAGAGACGACTCAACTCGAAGGTATGGTGATAACATGCTAATTATACATGATAATACATCATTATTAATGCATATTTAAACATAAAAGCTTTTCATTCCTATGCATGTTATCATATTTATGAGTATTTATCTATCATTCTATGAAAAAGTCATTATAATCTCAAAATACTTTAAATTAGGGTCAATTATGATAAATTAAAGATAAATAATTTTATAACCTATCTTTACTTGAGATTATAAATGGTTTTTAAAGTTAAATAATGAGAATAATCATTTTTATAAACATTCATTTAATTTTCTAAAGTTAAAATCTTTAAGAAATAAATGTATTTTTGAAATAGAAATTAAAACTCTCATTATTTATTAATTTTGACTTTCTAGAATGATAGATAATTAAATTTTGGATCAAATAAAAGAAATTTTGATTAATTTGGAGTTATATTTTGAAAGATATGAATTTTCTAATTTTTAGGGATTTTTCTAGAATTTTTCTGAAATTTTAATGAATTTCTAAGGATTTTCCAGAATTAATAATCAAATTTTCTAATTTAATATCGCAGGTGATGTGGCACGCTCAGAACCGTCCGATCGATTGCGATTGATTATCGCGATGAGGAGGCGACGTGGCGGCTTGTGGGACGGTTGATCGCGCGCAATATCAATCGTCGATCTTCACTTAAGATCGATGGACACGTGGATTAATCGTGTTCACCGGATCGCGTCTAATCTCAACCGTTGTTCGCAAAGAGTTATAATGGTCGAGATTAAAACGCATTGAAGCGCATCGGAGACGTCAGATCGCGATCCAACCGCGATGGATTCAAGGCGTTTTATAACACGCAGAGACGTGGCTTCATCTCGAGCGTCCATCGGCGATGCAACGGACGCGACTTAATCGTAACAGTTCGCGATGGATCATTTCATCAGAACCGTCGATTAATCTGATCGAACGGTTACGCCCAAATAACCTATAAATTGAGATGTTCTTCTAATTTGTAAAGCATTCGAGAGCAAAATCAATCAAATTGATATGTTTAGACACGAAATCTCTTGAATCTCTTGATCCTATCTTCTTCTAGACTCAATTTCGCGTCCACGGAGTGCTTATGATGAAGATTTGGATGAAAGACGAGGAAGAAATCGACGCTTGAACTCCACGATCACGACTTTTCAAATTTTTTATGAAAAGCCTTAATCCGACGATTAATTGGGTAAATCCAATTGCAATCTTGGGTTAGTGGAAGCGGTTTTCACTAATCTTTCATCTATTCATGTTTAATTTTTGTTTAGATTAGGAAATTAGATTAATTTCAAGTAAATTTTCGTTAATTTCGTGATTTACGATTTTGGAAATTTAATCCCACTTCAATCTTCAATTTCTCCGCGAAATCAAAGTCAAATTCGATGATTTTTGATTCCGTGGAATTTTCTTGAAGTTCTCATTCATAATCTACCATTTTCCCCAATTTCCACCATTAATTCATCGTCCGATTTGATCAATTTGAAGAGATCATCAGAAATTTCCCTAATTACTTGTGGATTCTACCCTTATTTTCCATTATACCCCTCAAATCGAGATATTTTCATCAAATTGGTAAGTTTGGAATTATTTTTTTGACTCTTGACCGTGTGCAATTTACGACCACTCGGTCTTGATCCATCATATGGGAGGCCGTGAAAGAATAAATTCTTAAATGGCTAAACGCAAAAATTATCTACCCCATATCTGATAGCCAATGGGTGAGTCCGGTGCACATTGTTCTGAAGAAAGCTGGAGTAACGGTCATTACGAATGAGAAGGGCGAAGAGATCTAGACACGACTTCCAACGAAATGGAGAGTCTGCATCGACTATCGAAAGTTGAACTCTGCCACGAAAAAGGATCACTTCCCGCTCCTGTTCATCGACCAAATCGTGGACCGAGTGGCTGGATCAAGTTACTTCTGCTTCCTCGACAGATATTCGGGCTACAATCAGATTGCTATTTCATCCCGATGATCAAGGGAAGATGACGTTCACATGTCCTTTTGGCACATTTGCCTTCAGATGCATGCCATTTGGATTGTGCAACGCCCCCGTGACCTTTCAATGATGTATGTCGGTGATCTTCTCAGACTTTCTTGGTGAAGTTTTGATGAATGACTTTCAGCGTCTTTGGAAACGATCTTGAGAGTTGTCTTGCTCACCTGACCAAGATCCTGGAGGCCTGCGTCAAGAAACGAATGATGCTAAGTTGGGAAAATCCCACTTCATGGTACGGGAGGGAGTAGTGCTCGGGCATATCGTCTCGGGCAAAGGACTAGAGGTGGATAAGGCCAAGATAGAGGTCATCCAAAACCTCCCTCTACAAGGTACCATACGAGATCTAAGGAGGTTTCTCGGGCACATCGGCTTCTATCAAAGATTCATACAAGACTTTGCCAAAGTCTCCAAGCCACTCACCACCCTTCTTTGCAAAGACAAAGACTTCATCATAGACAAAGAAGGGAAGCGCGCATTCACGATGCTGAAGCAAGCACTGATCGAGGCACCGATACTTCAAAGTCCAAATTGGGACTTACCATTCGAGATCATGTGCGACACTTCGGACTACGCGGTGGGAGCGGTCTTGGGGCAACACTTCCGACAGCCATCTGTTATGCAAGTAAGACCCTCGTCGAAGCTCAGATAAATTACACGACTAAGGAGAAGGAGCTTTTGGCGGTGGTCTACGCTCTTTAGAAGTTCCGACCTTACATATTGGGGAGCAAGGTCATCATCTACACTGATCATGCAGCCTTAAAGTGCTTGCTCTCCAAGAAAGAGGCCAAACCACGACTTATAGAATGGGTGCTACTCCTTCAAGAATTCGACTTGGAGATCAAAGACAAGAAGGGCAGCGAAAACTTGGTGGCAGACCATCTCTCGCGTCTCCACATCTTGGGAGGAGGAGACATCGGTGACACATTCCCCGACGAGCATATCCTTGCCATCTCGAGTCACGCCCCCTAGTGCACACACATTGTCAACTTCATCGTCACTGGATCGATCCCTGGAGCACTGGAATCGGCATCAAAAAGATAAGTTCTTACATGAGCTTAAGTACTAATTATGGGAAGAACCACTTCTACTCCACCTAGGATACGACCACATCATCCGACGATGCATATCAGAGGAGGAGGAAGAAGACATCTTAGGGATGTGTCACTCATTGACATGCAAAGGACATTTCGCAGCATGCAAGACTGTGATAAGATCTTGTAGAGCGGCTTCTACTAGCCCTCCATCTTCAAGGACGCCCACCGTTTCTACACGGAATGCCTACAGTGTCAAGTGGGAATAAACATCTCCAAGCGAGATGAGATGTTGATGCGGCCGATACTTGAAGTGGAAATCTTCGACCTTTGGGGGATAGACTTCATGGGACCTTTCCCACCTTCTGAGGAGAAAGAGTACATACTGGTAACGGTGAATTATAAGCCCAAGTGGGTCGAGGCAATCCCCACTAGGACAAATGATCATCGGGAGGTACTGAGATTTGTCACACGATGCATCTTTGCCCGATACGGTTGTCCGAGGGCCATTATTAGCGACGACGGCTCACACTTCAATAATGCTCACTTCCAGGCATTATTGAAGAAGTACGGAGTACATCACCACGTCACCACGCCATACCACCCCCAGGAAAATGGGCAAGTAGAGGTTAGTAATCGAGAGGTCAAGAGCATATTAAAGAAAATAATTCGACCAAATGGGAAGGATTGGGCGTACAAGCTTCCCGGCGCACTATGGGACATATGAGACGGCATACAGGACACCCATCGGGATGTCTCCCTTCCAGCTTATCTTCGGGAAAGCCTGCCACCTTCGGGTTGACCTAGAGCATCGAGCCTATTGGGCTATCAAAAAGCTCAACCTATCATTGGACGAAGCAGAAAAACAATGACTTCTCCAGCTTCATGAGTTACAGGAGCTGAGGCACAATGCGTACGAAAATGCGGCAATCTACAAGGAAAAGACCAAGGCCTTCCATGACCGACACATCCGACGATGATCATTCCAGGTCAACGACAAGGTCTGGCTCTACAATTCACACCTCAAGCTCTTTCCTGGGAAGCTGCCCTCTCGATGGGATCGTCCGTACGTGGCTCTGGAGTTGTTCCACGATGGATCGGTACTCATCTCCGACATCAAATCCGGTCAACAATTTGAGGTAAACTGCCATCGTCTCAAGCCATACTTAACATCAGAGCCACCCGCACCGGTAGATCAGGTAAATCTGCATCTTCCCGAGCACTTGAGGACGTGGCGATATCACCCTCGACCCATCATTAGTCGTAGGATTTATTATTGTTTCGTCTGGCTGAAGATGTTAAACTTAGCGCTCTTGGGAGGCACCCCCAAATTATCTTACCTTTTTAGTTTTCTTTTGTTTTTCAATTTTTATACATATCGGAGAACTACACTAGGAAAGGGCGCACCTGCACGTAATCCCGCGAACGAGCATCATGGATTAATGAGTTTTTCTAACCTGTTATCCTCTCACCACATTTTTATATCTTTGTCATGCCATGATTCGATATTTTTGCTATCTTTTGCATGAGCATTTAGTTTTCATTGAGGGCAATGAAAGATTCTAGTTGGGGGGGGGGTGAGGACTTAGAAAACTCTCTACTATTTTCAAAAATTTGAAAATTCTACATTCTAAAAAACTCCTATTTTTTTTTCAAAAATTTGATCTACTCTACCTCACCTTAGAAGTCTTGACATTTAGAGACCCGACCTATGAGAGATGTAGAAGTGAGGGCCTTATAGCCCATATGATTACATTTTGAGAAATAAATCTAAATAATATAGATAAACCATGGATTATACTTAGTGGTTGGCTTTTTTGGGGTTGGGTACCTAACAGGCACCAAGGAAAAAGAGTAATCAGAGGTTGAAATGCTATGGGATTGAAAATGAGGGTTTTTGAGAAAAAATAAAATTCCATCCCCTACTTAACATCACCCAAAACTGCGTAGTGTGAGAATTCCTCGATTCTAGACTTACCCTTTTAAGGAGTGCAATGATCCATACTTTTTTAAGACACCTATCTTTCCTTGTTAGGCATGTAGTTCTATCTTTTTTTCCAAAGCAATCAAGTAGTTACAACACTTTGTTTTAAAACTTCATTTATGATAATAACACTCCCAAGTGATTCACAAATCCACCACATCTTCCATATTTCTCCACATGTACTTATACCTTCACACTACACTTCATTTTGTTACATACTCTCTTCATAAATCCTAAAAACTCCTCCATATCCTTATGTCATTCCTCTAAAATGTTAAAAAAAAAGAAGAAGAAGAAGAAGAAAACAAAGAGGAGAAAAGTCAAAAGAAAGAGAGAAATAAGAAGTTACAAGAAGGAAAATAAGTGGGAAATATCTTCTACCTTCATCTCTACCTCCACCATCATCTCCACCATCTACCCTATCCATCACCATCCACCTCATTTGGGAGTATAATTATCATAAGTGGTACCTTCTTTGTTTTTAAACCCACTTTGTTTATCAGCATATTTGCTTTTAACCATGTCATACCTTTAGAAATAGTATCTTTTTATTTCCTTCAGCCACCTCACACGATGCATCCCAAAGATAGGAATCCTTTTGAATTGCACTCTTTATAGGAGTAGAGCGAGTTGAGGGGAATTCTAAAACACTAAGTAGCCTCCATTTTGAGGGAAGGAGTGATGTATCTATGGAGAGGATAAGAAATTACATCCGCTCATGAAAGAGTGAGTATCTTTTCATCACCATAGCATCATACCTTAGATATGCTCACCTTGATTACAATTGAGAATTGACTCGAGCATTAGCCGATGAGCACTACCCTAACATACACTAAAGAAGTCAACCGAGAGATGGAATCTAAATCATTATGGCCTACACTATGAGGAAAACATCATCATACATTCATACACTTTACCTTTTTAGTAGTAGGATCAAGGGATGAAAAGACCTTCTAGGGAGAATATATAGTAAATTGCTAAGAGACTAGCAATCATTTAAGTTGGGGGCTATGATAACATGCTAATTAGACATAATAATACATGATTATTGATGCATATTAAGGCATAAATGATTTCATTCCTATGCATGTTATCATATTTATGAGTATTTATCTATCGTTATATGAAAAAGTCATTATAATCTCAAAAGTCCTTAATTTAGGGTTAAATATGATGAATTCAAAGATAAATAATTTATAACCCATCCTTACTTGAGATTATAAGTGTTTTCAAAGTTAAAATATTGAGAGAAATCATTTTTATAAACATTTATTTCATTTTCTAAAGTTAAAATCTTTAAGAAATAAATGTATTTTTGAAATAGAAATTTAACCTCTCATTATTTATTAATTTTTCTTTTAGAATCATAGATAATTAAATTTATGATCAAAGGGAAGAAATTTCGATTAATTTGGAGTTGTATTTTGAAAGTTATGAATTTTCTAATTTTTAGGGATTTTTCTGAAATTTTCTTGAATTTTTCTGCATTTTTAATTAGTTACTAAGGATTTTCTGGAATTAAAAATCGAATTTTCTAATTAAATATTGATTTTTCAGAATATTTAAAGCACGCAGGTGACGTGGCGCAATCAGAACCGTCCGATCGATCACGATCAACGATCGCGATGAGGAGGCGACGTGGCGACGTGTGGGACGTTCGATCGCGCGTGCGATATCGGCTGTTGATCTTCACTTAAATCAGATGGACACACGTGGCTTAAATCGGGGTTCACCGATCGCGTCTAATCTTCATCGTTGGTCGCAAGAGTTATAACATTCAAGATTAAACAAACGGAAACGCATCAGGAGCGTCGGATCGCTATCCAACGGCGACGGTTTTGATGCATTTTATAACGCGCATCGACGTGACATCATCTCGAGCGCCCGATCGCGATCGAACTACGAGTTAACGGTAATGGTTCACGATGGATCTTTTCATTAGAGCGGTTAATCGATTTGATCAGACGGTTACATCCAAATACCCTATAAATTGAGATGTTCTTCTGATTTGTAAAGCATTCAAGAGCAATTCAATCCAATTGAGCTGTTTAGACACCAAATCTGTTGAATCTCTTGATTCTTACCGTTTCTAGACTCAATTACGCATCCACCGAGTGCTTAAGATCAATATTTGAGCGAAAGATGAGGAAGAAATCGACACTTGAACTCCACGAATCGCGATTTTCAGATTTTGATGAAAAGCCTTGATTCCGGCGATTAATTGGGTTAATCCAAATCGCAATTGTGGGTTAGTGGAAGGGGTTTTGTCTAATCTATTATCTATTCGTGTTTAATTTCCGTTTAGATTAGTAATTTCAAGTTAATTTCATTTGATTTTTGTTAATTTCATGATTTTTATTTTTTTCGAAAATATATCCTCACTTCGATCTTCAATTTCTCTACAAAATCAAAGTCAAATTCGATGATTTTTGATTCCGTGGAATCGTCTTGAAGTTCCCTTTCATAATCTATCATTTTCTCCAATTTCTATCACTGATTCATCGTCCGATTTGATCAAATTCGAAGAGATCATATGAAATTTCCCTAATTCTATGTGGATTTGACTCAAATTTACCATTATACCCCTCAATTGGAGATATTTTCATCAATTGGTAAGTTTGGAATTATTTTTGACACAAGACCGTGTGCAATTGACGACCTCGTGGTCTCGCTTCGTCAATCTCCATATATAGTAGACATATGTTTTATTTTTCATTTCGTTTTTGTTTTATTTTAGTAGTTTTGACATCATCTCCGCGTACATCTCTCACTCTCACCCTTGACATGCATTTATCTATTTCTACCTGATAACATGCTAATTAGACATGATAATACATGATTATTTATTCATATTTAGGCATAAAAGATTCCATTACTATTGCATGTTATCATATTTATGAGTGTTTATCTATCATTCTATGAAAAGTCATTATAATCTTAAAATACATTAATTTAGGGTTAATTATGATGAATTAAAGATGAATCATTTCATAAACCATATTTTTCTTGAGATTATAATTAGTTTTTAATGTTAAATAATCAGAGAAATCATTTTATATACACATACAATTTTCCAAGTTTCAAAATCTTTAAGAAATGAGTGTATTTTTGAAATAAAAAGAAAATCTCTTGTTATTAATTAAATTTGAATTTTTAAAATGATAGATGATTTAATTTCTGATCAAGTTCAAGAAATTTGGATTAATTTGGAGTTATATTTTGAAAGTAATGAATTTTATAATTTTTAGGTATTTTTCTAGGATTTTTCTGAATTTTTCTAAATTTTTAATAAATTTTTCAGGATTTTTCAGAATTAAAAATCAATTTTTCGGTTCTTTATAAGTAAGTAGGTGAGGTGGCGCAATTTGGAGCGTCCTATCAATCACGATCGACGATCGAAGGCGGGAGATGACGTGGCACAACGTGGAGCGTCCAATCGTGAAATTAAATCGCGATCGCGATCACGAAATTAAGTACGCAGGTGACGTGGCATATCCTGATTTGTCGTTGATCAAAGGATTTATAACGGCTGATATTAAAACCGACGGAAACGCATCTAAAACGTTCAATCAAGATCCAACGGTGGATGTTTGATGTGTCATTTATAACGGGTGCGACATGGTATCATCTTGACGGTTGATCGAAGATCCAACGGCCACAACTTAATCGTAACGATTCGCAAGGATGCATTTCATCAGAGCTGTTGATCGAAGATTAAATTCTGATCAGATGGTTACGCCCAATTCACCGTATAAATAGAGGTGCTCTCTAGACGATGTAAAGCATTCCAGGGCAATTCAACTTCATCAAACTATTTAGACACCAAATCCCTTAAATCTCTTGCTTCCAATCGCTTCTAGACTCATTTCCGCGTTCAAGGAGTGCTTGAGAGTGAGATTTCGTGGAGACATGAAGAAGAAATCGATGCTTGAACTCCGATGATCTCGTTTTTCTGAATTTTGATGAAAAGCCTTGATCCGGCGACTAAATTGGATCAATTCAAGTGCAATGTCGGGGTTAGGGATTGTGTTTCATCCTCATCTATCTTCGTATAGCTTTAGATTTCATTTTCGAATCGTATTTTGAATCAAATTTTGATTATAATTTTGGTTTTTCGCGATTTTATTTTTCAGAAATTTCTCTTCTGTTCATTCGATGATTTCTCCGCGAAATCAAATCCAAATTCAATGATTTTTGATTCCGTGGATTCCTCTTTCCAAAAATATCAAATTGCCTAATTTTTATCACCATTTCATCGTCCGATTTGATCAAATTCGAAGAGATCTTCAGAAATTATCTTAATTCCTTGTGGATTTGACCTTTATTTATCAATATAGCCCTCAATTCGTATTTATTTCCTAAAATTAGTGAGTTTGGATATTATTTTGACTCTTGACCATGTGTTTTTAACGACCTCGCGGTCTTGATTCGTCACTACCGTAATCTATTCGTCTCATCTTTCCATCATATTATCTCCATTTTCAGCTCTATTAATCTAATTAACTCATCTCTTTTCTAATCTCTATTTTAATCCTCAGAGAAACTCAAAATTATCTCTCATTATCAACTCCACGTGCTCCATTACAACTTACACATCTTCCTCTGTCCTCATCTTTCTTTTGAACACATAACCCTTTTACTTTAGCTCCCTATGGATTCAGCCCTTGCTGATACTATACTAAGTAAGGAACTATATTTTATTGCATAAAATTGACGCACAATAACGACGAAAAACACACGCGATCGAGTTCATCATAGACCATATATATGCATATATATATATATATTATATTAATAATATCATTATCCAATAATGGCCAACATTCGTACCTTGGCTTTCGTGAGAGTTACGCTTTCTTAACGCGATTTTGAAAAAGTGACCATCTCTCATCTGTAGAAAAGGGAAAATCACTTAATCTCATCAAATTGAGGATTTCAAATATGGATTTTTACTTCGGAATGCTTAATGTACAATAGATGCGAGTTAAAATCAAGAAAAGATATGAAAAAATAGAGTTTGACCAAGTGAAAAAATTATCTATTTCTCTAAAAAATAGGCCTCGATCCCCCGCAATAGCGCCATTTAACAAAATGATTTTCTCTGGTCATTGAATACACACTTCCTCATACCAAAATAATTTCCAAACTCCCCAATTTGAATATTTACTAATTAATTGATTAGTATAATGGTGAATAAGGGTCAAATCCATGGAAAATTAGTGAATTTTTTTCTATATATATTCAAAATTTTATCAAATCGGACAATGAATTGGAGTGAAAAATAAGGGATTTTATTATTTTTTGAAAGAAGACTCCAAGAGAAATCCGCAGAAAAAAATTACTCAATTTGGATTGGTATTTGTGTAGAAATCAATGAGCTAAACAAGGGGATAGCAATCGATTGCGAAGAGAGAGAAAATGCTAAATTTTGATAAAATTAAACTAAAATATGCACACAAATTAAAAACTAATGCTACATGATGAAAGATTAGGAAGAAAACACATAATCTAACCCAAAATTGCACTTGAAATGATCCAATTAATTGCGAGATCAAGGCTTTTGATTCTGCATTTCAAAAGAAAACAAAAATTCAGAGTTCAAGCGCAAACTCTTCCTATTCTCTTGAAAAAATCTTGATTTCAAAAACTCCCTAGATGTGGAAACGAGTCTAGAAGAGGAAGAAAACAAGAGATTTAATGATTGAGATGTCCAAAAGGTTGGATCAAATCGAAACATCCAAGAATGTTTTACACTATCGAAGAAGAAGCGTATAAATAGATAAAATTGGTTGTAGCCGTTTGATTTGCCTCTTCATCTTCAATCAACGGCTCAGATGTCACTCCAAAATACAAATCAATTCCTTTAAGTCATGGCTATTGGATTTGCGATGAAGAGTTGAGATTTTGGCATGTAGCTGCGTGAAGAGGAAGCGTAGAGTAATCGCATCCATCGGGTCTTGATCTGATGTTGCTAAATGAGTCATGCGTCACAATAAGTTCACCGGTCACTTTTAATCTCGCTCGCTATAACTCTCGCGATGAACGACCAGGATTCATCGCGAGTTATAAGTCGAGTCATCGTCCAATTTTAGTGCATCACATACCCCTCTAGGTAAGTGAAGATCAACGGTTGCAGTCAACTCCATGAATCAAATGCCTCACATCACACCATGTCACTTACGAAGAGTTAAAAACACGAATAGTCTCACATGGGAAAAATTAAAGTGACACGATAGGTATATAATGGCACGCAGCTCACGTGGTTAGCTTATGCCCTTAAACATGTTCTTTAACCTCTAACTATGCGCACACACATTCGTCACACATGCACCATGTGGTACGCATGCACACCGCCATGTGGCAACACACAAGCACGTGTGCCACATCAGTTGCCATGTTAGCACACGTATAAAAAACTAATTTTTTAATGTTTGAATTAAAATAAATTCAAAAGAAATCCATAAAAATTCCAGAAAAATTCATAAAAATTAGAATATTCATAACTTTCAAAAATACAATCCTTTTTAATCTAAATGTTTTGTTTGATCATATTTTAAATAATCCATCATTCTAAAAATTCAAATGTATGAAATAATAAGATAATAAATTTTGATCTAAAAAATACACTTATAAATAAATGAGTGTGTAAAAATTTATTTTCTCTCAATTATAATCTCAAATTTAAAAATGAGAATATTCTACTCCAAAATATCAACTTTTAATTATTCATGATTATCCCAAAAAATTATGTATTTTGAGATTATAACTTTAAATTGCCTAGAATTATAAATATGCACTCAAAGTATGATAACATGCATAAGAATGGAATGTTTTATGCATTAATTTATATTACTAATCATGTAATTACAAGTATAAGTTGCATGCTATCAGATATTTGAAATAAAGTTTATAATATCTAATGATTGAGTAAATTATGATAAGATCATAATAAAATGATCACTAGTCTTTAAACATAAGTTCTAAATAATTATATTCAAGGATATTCAAGAAGGATATTGAAATATTTGAAAATAATAACACTGTCTGATTTGACTCATATGATGAGTATAGTTGATCCTGTGACCATCGATATGGAGACACCAAGGATAGATAGTGTGTGTTCTTTGGAGAAAGAGTTAACTGAATTGATTTATATAAATCCCTAAATGTCATTATGCCTGAGGGACCAAATTGGTACAGTCGTTGATTACACACCAATTCGTGTCAAAATTGAAAGTCCCTTTAGGGTGGTTGTTTAACCAAAGAGGGGGGGGGTGAATTAGGTTTATGTGTTATTTAAAATTGTTAATCTATGTTTTCTTTTGTTTACTAATATTTGTTGGTTAATCACTCACTTCTTGTCCTCTTGATGCACTGAATATTATTATACTGGTTGGGGGACCTAATGTCCCTTAATCCAGTCCCGAGTACTATAGACTTGGAGCCTCCTCCTCACCAAATGAAACCTAATCCTCTGAACCCTCAAATGGGTGAAGGACAATGTTCAAATACAAGGTTTTAGATTTGCCCCCTACGGCAAACCTAACACTCACCGTTACCTGTCCCTGCGGCACTACCCACTAGGCCTCGACCTCCTCGGCTCCCGGATGCCCTGACTCCCTCAGGCCAATCTCCACACGATTGTTCGTCCCTCTTCACGCCCTGTCGTGCCTCTTCCTCTATTGCTGCCAAACACCGGTAAATTGAGACCTCGTCTTCTGGATTCACTCAGTCTTCCCGCTCCCGGAGTCTAGACTCCTTGTCTCAACGGATGAGACGCTCCCGTCCTCTGGGTGTGTGTAAAACTAAGACCGTGTGAATGTAACTCCTACTACCTAACAAATAGACCCTCTGATTAAGGATGGCTTTTGCTAGGGTTGACTTTCTACTGAGGTCGACTTTTCTGCTAAGGTTGACTTTCTAATGAAGTTAAATTTTCTGCTAAAGTTAACTTTATGTTGAAGTTGACCTTTTTGCTAAAGTTGACTTTTTGACAAAGGTTGACTTTCTAAGTTTAGATGACTATGGGTTGACTTTTGACCTAGAGTTGACTTTTCTGATTTCTGTTGACTCCGAGTTGACCTTCAAACTAATGTTGACTTTTTTTGATATCTGTTGACTCCGAGTTGACCTTTGAACTAAAGTTGACTTTTCTGATATCTGGTTGACTCGAGTTGACCTTTGAACTAAAGTTGACCTTTATGCTATCTATTGACTCTGAGTTGACCCCTGAACTAGAGCTGACTTCTCTGCTAATACACTTTGACTTTGAGTACTAAAGGTTGATTCTTACCAATAATGGTTGACCTTGAGCACTAAGGGTTGACTTTGGTCTGTGTACGTTAACTTCCTACTCAAGGTTGCCCTTTGAACTTAGGTTGACTCTCTAGCCTTGTTAAACTAATCTGTACTGACACAGGCGATAAGATTGAGAAGTTAAATTGATGAAATCTGCAATTAATACGATCACAAAATAAGATCACTGAAGTACATAGTTGGTAATATCACAGAAATAAAATCACTGTAAGATACAATTAATAAAATCACATAACTAAGATCATTGTAATATTCAATTTGTAATAACGCGGATAAGACTGAAAAATAATAATAATACCCTCACTTACGAACTCCAATTTGAGAATGCCTGCAACTGTAAATGTTAACTTGATAGAACAGCCTGATGACTAACAATGTAGTTACAACTAAAGGAAATAAACTTGGCAGTAGAAATATCCTTTATCAATTTACCGTTTCTGCAAATATAACACAATGGTCTATTCCAAATCTAATTGAAAGTACTTACCAAACAATAAATTAATCGCAGTCCAAGCACCAAGTCAATCTGTAAATAACTCAGTCCACGACACCAAATTTAACACAACAAGTAGAGTTCAGTTTTAATTCTGATTAATTAGATTGATAGCTTTTTGTAAACTGAGAAATCTGAAATTGAAATACAGAGAGAATTTCTATGAGCCTAAGGAATCAGTGTAACTGTAAATTAAACACACAAGACTGTTGATCCATATGACTACAAGTTTGAAATAGGGGAAGAAAAATCCAAAAGTAAAGACGAAACTAAGATTAAGGAACTTAACGGTTTAGAGACTCGAGTTGAACAATTAGGCTCAAGGGAAGTAATAATAAAATCCAAACAACCCACTGACTGATCGCGATGAAATCTACACAAAAATCAGTGAGTAAACCGACGACGGAAGAGAAACGAAATAAGCGAAGAATAGGTAAAGCACAATGTTAACTAGAGAAAGACCAAAAAACGAAACCGTTTACTACTTGAATGAATCCCGAAAAATGCTTTTGTGGAACATCGTTAGATATCTGCCAACTATGGGTTTTGTCTCCCACCGTGAGGATGAACTGAAGCACAGATCTCACCATCGTCGGAGAGGGTTTCGTATGCTGTCATCGGGTGCTCGCTTTTTTTCTCTTTTTCACTTTTTTTGTCAAAGGTGTCTCAAAACCAAAACCATAATCTTCTTATATTTGGTTAGTTTAAACAAACTACAATAATACCCTCAGCCTCATAGTCGGAAATAGTCACATTCATTAGCATCATAGTCCAAGTATTAACGAAACATATAAAATAGTAAAACTTCATATTGATTAATCATGTAAAATAGAATTAACTATTAAGAGTAAATGAAAATTAGTGATTAAATGTAATTAGCTCAATGGCAATTCAAGACATATGTATATATCAAAACTATCGCCCTAAAAAAAATACCAAGCTCACCAATTTTATAAAATAATTACGAATTGAATAGCATAGTGGTGAATAAGGGTCGAATCCACGGAGAAATAAGGGAATTTTGAGATATCTTTTGAAATTCAATCAAATCAGACAATGAATTAAGGTGATAATTAGTGATTTTGATAAATTTGGAAAGAGAACTCAAAGACGAATCCACATAATCAAAGTCACTTGATTTGGATCAAGATTCGTGGAGAACTAAAAGAGCGAATTAGATAGAAATTTCCGAACGCAAAGAGAAAGAAATCCAAAATTAAAAACAAAATTAACTAAATCTACGATCCAAAATTACAATTTAATGATACAAGATGAAAGATTAGGAGGAAAACACATAATCTAACCTGAGATAGCGATTGAAATGATCCAATTAATCACCGGATTCAAGGATTTTCATTCTGCACTTTTGAAAACGATCATACTGTGTTCAAGAGGCAAATTCTCCCTAGTCTATCGATGAAATCTCACTTCCAACCACTCCATGGACGCGGAAATGAGTCTAGAAATGATTGGAAGCGAGAGATTCAAGGATGGTGGTGTCTAGACATATTGATTACTTAAAAACATCCAAGAAAGAATTACACTGTCGAAGAACATCTCAATTTATTATAAATTTGGGTGTAACCATTGGATGGAGTGTTTAATCTTCAATCAAGAGCTTTGATGAAATGCAAAGATGCGAATCATTACGGTTAAGTCATGGCCGTTGGATCGGAGATGCACCGTCGAGATTTTGCCATGTCGCGTGCTTCAGAAGTAACGCTTGAAATGATATCTGTTGGATCTTGATTTGACGCTTCACATGCATTTTCGTCTGTTTTAATCTTAGCCGTCATAACTTCTCAGATCAACGGATGAGATTAAATCATTTTAATAACGATTCACTGCTGAGTAACAATGCACCATGTACCCCCGCTTAAAGTGACGATCAACGGTTGCGTTTTAATTGCGAGATCAGACCCTCCACGGGCTGCCACGTCACCTGCAAATTTAAAACACAAAAACATAGTCCCACGTGGCTAAAATTAAAGAGAAAATATGTGTATATAAGGTGTGTAATTAAGGAGTTAGCCAAAAATTCTTTATAGGGTGCTTTGTGATGTGATCTAAGGTCGATAACTTTCTGAAATTTTGATCAAAACATTAAATGCAGCGGAATTCATTGAATCGGACATTCAAAATATCAAGCCACCAAGAAAAAATGATCCTATCATCTAGTATGAATGAGAAAACATACTTACAGGGTTTCCTTGAAGGAGTTCTTGAAGCTATTTAAGTATCTAGCATCTAGCGGTATCCACACGGTCTCCGGATAGTTGGATCTCCTCTTCAAAGCTCTTCACCAAGAGAGAAAGAGAAGAATGCAGATAATTCCCACAAGGCTTGCATGGGCACCTTTAGTTGTGGTCGTCCTCCCCCTATTTATAGACATTTGGTATGAGGTTTTTTCATAAAAACCCTCATAATTATGTCTATATCCACCAACATCCATAAACCTTATGTGTGTGACCCTCTAGGTCCATATATCTCACTAGTTAATAACTCTATAGACCAAATAACACCTTATTGGTCAACCTTAATTAATTATCCACATCCACATATAGATTAATTAATCAAGAATCGATTTAACCCAATCAATAGGTTGAGTTGCTATCCCGTTGGGTGCCAAGCTAGACCACGTACACTAGGAGATATGGAGTATGTAAGAACTCACTTATGGAACCTTCCCATCATCAATTACCATGTATGTATAATCCTTCATCCACATTAGACTCATGATTGACTTAGGGTATGGTCAACTGTCAAACCCTAATCGATCACTCAAATTAGTATTGATGCGTGTAGAAATCATCGAGAACTCCTTCTTCGATATTTCTACTACCTTGGCCAAGGATTTCATCACATCTCATTCCTTGAGTCAATCTCCTCAAATACTGAGGGTGGATGATCACATCTTGATCACACAATCATCTTCGTGGACTTCATGTCGTATCCAATATATGACGTTTTAGATATCACGTGACTAGGGATTCGTAAGTTATAATCAAAACACGATCATACATACACAAGATATCTTTGGTGTCTTAAGTCAAAGGACCACATACACAACCATGACATGAATTAACCTGATTGACAGTTAGGTATAATACCATTCAGAGATTCATACGGATCAATTCAGTGAACTCTTTCTCCAAAGAGCACCCACCATCTATCCTTAGTGTTTCCACACCGATGGCCTCAGGATTAGTCATACTCATCATATGAGTTGAATTAAATAGTGCTACTCTTTCCGGATAATTCAATGTCCTTCTCGAATATCTCACGAATAGGAATGTTTAAAGACTAGTGATCACTATACTATAATCTCGTCATAATTCGCTCAGTCATTGCACATGCTCATGGACTTCATTGCAAACATCACACAAGAATGAAAATGAATAAATATCATTTCAATGAACATAAACAAGATTCATGAAAGTGTGATTGGCTTATAGGCCACATAATATCCATCACTTTCTCCTTAATTACACACACACTTTCACACACATGCGCTCACACGCACACACGTGTACACACGTGCACACACGCGCACTCGCACACGTGTACACATTGTACGACACTTGGCGGTTTCATATGTCACCACGTGGCACGCTCTGCTTGCGCCACATTGATAACATGCATATTTAACTTAAATTATTACCTTATTTAACTAATATTCATGCTTATTTTATGTAATTATGATGCATGTTATCCTAATTTTATGAATTTTCTCCATTGGCATGCTATTCTACTAAAGTTCATATTTATGCATTAATTAGGGTTAATTATGTGCTTTATGAATGTTTAATATTTTACAAGGTTAAATAAATAGAAATTAATCATTTTCCTTAAATTACTTTGACTTTAGTAGATAGTTTTGAAGAATAAATTTTAAGAAGAGAATGTTAGGATGATATTACGAAGACTTCTTAAGAGATTATCTTAATTCATTATGAATTCATCTTATATTCTTCTTTTAATTTATATTTTAGATGGAATGATATTAAAACGTAGTAAATTTGTGATCCAATGGAGAAAATTTGAGTTTAAAAGGAGTTATATTTTTAAAGATATGGATTTTTGAATTTCTTGGATTTTTCTGGATTTTTCCAGAATTTTATTTGATTTTTATCCTTATTTAAAATGGCAAAAAGGGGATTTTATTCTCCATAGAACCGGCGGAGCTGACGTGGCGTGCAGAGCTGACGTGGCGCGCAGGACCTGTGCGGATGCGACATGGCATGCAAGGCCACGTGGCAGAGCCGCGCGAGACCACGCGGTGCCTAGGTGGCGCAGAGGTGGCGCGGACGCGTGGCAGGGCCACGCAAGTCCACGCGGACGCCCGGGTGGCGCCACGTGGTGAGAGAGAGTGACTGGGCTTGCGAGTGAAGGGCCCATGGGTTAGTGGGCCCTAGTTAGTATATTCGGACGGTAACGCAAGGGCGTTATTCCGCCCCATGTTTTATACTTAGCATTTCCCATTATCTCTTCCGTGTGGGACTATGTTCCCATGGAACTCCTTCTTTGCAGGACACGTGGCGGAACAAGGCGCATTGGATCAGAAGCTTACCAAAGGGTGCACGTTAATCTAATGGACCTTGGTCCATCAGATCATCAATTCAACACGTGCTTGAATCGCGACTTAAGTAACATCGAACGCTAAGCATTTAATTGCGCCATTGGCGATCATGGGGGTGACGCGTGGAGGCATCACGACGGTCCGATCGACATCGGACGGGCGAAAGAGTGGGCGATCGTGAGCCCGCGTCGTGGGATCATGGGTTATCTCATGCATGCGATCGTGGCTGTCCAACCGATCTTCTTCACATCGAACAGTCCGCAATTTTTGGGGACTTTTTCTTATAAATACCGATGTTCTCCCCTTCTAAAACTCAACTCTCGATTAATCGTGAAGAAATTAAGCGGTTTTGAAGGCATATCTTGAGTTCATCGTGATTCCCCTGTGTTCTAGACTCGATCGTGATCAGACTGAGGCAGGATTCGTCGAGATTCATTGCAAGAATTGACCAAAATCTCCCCTTGAACGCCGAACGTACGTTGAAGACGAAATCGATCAAATACTCTTCAATCCGCGTGAATTGAAGCCAAATCTTCGCGTCAATCAGGTTAATAGTGTGATACAATCATTCTTCTTGCAATATTTGTAATTTAGACTTGATTTAGGTAGTTAATTTTGCTTTAAAAGTCATTTTATTCTTTATTTTTGCCCAAATTTGGTTCGGATTTTTGCTGATTTTGAAATAAGGATTTCTCTCTGATATTAATTTCGACTTGATTTTGGTTTCATTGGATTCCTTGTTTCAACAGCTTTTCGTGGATAGCAAATCGTAAAATTTCATGATCATTTGACCCCCTCAATTTAATGTTTGACCAACTACTGTTCATTTTTAATCCGAATTTAGGCGTTGACTTGTGGGATCAATTACTCTTAAAATATAAATTGAAATTTTACAATTTCAGTCTCTTTGTTAGCTTTCTATTGATATATTAATTTTAAGATTTGGATATCATTTTTTTAGTCAATTTGAAGCTTTTTACCGAAGTGTTCATCTCGGGATTTTTCTGATCTTTGATTTTCAATAATTCATAATAAATCCAATTCTTATTGAAAAATAACGAATTTTATATCAATAAATTCCATTTTCTCTGTAGTTTCTAAATATATAATTTTTATAATATTTTAAGCTGTTTTTATTATCTGATTTTCAGAAAGTCAACTGTTGGTCAAAGTCAACGCTTTGACCTTGACTTTTGACATTTTTCCTTAAAATCAGTTTTCTAAAGTCGTAAAATATCTTATCTCATATATTTATATCATTTCTATTGATTATATATCACTATCAGTTCTTTAAAACCTTAATTAAACCTAAGTTTAATCAAGTCAACTATGCGATCAAAGTCAACCGTGTTCTCTGTGGATCAACCCAATACTTATACTATACTTGGTTTTTTATCTTTGTCATTGTGAGTTCGGAATTATAAATTTTTTTGACCGACGTTTGTGTGTTTGAACGACCGTATAAAACGCTTTGTCACACATCATCTGACATGTCAGCACGCGAAAATAAAAATATTATTTTAATAAATTTAAATCAAATAAATCGATTTTAAATTCAGAAAAATTCAGAAAAATTTAAAAAAAACCCTGAAAATTAGAAAATTCATAAATTTTAAAATATAACTCCAAATTAATATAAATTTGTTTCATTGGATCATAAATTAAATTATCTATTATTCTAAAAAGTTAAATTATTTAAATAACCATAGAATAAATTTGTATTTCAAAAATACACTCACTTCTCTATCAAATTTTTGGAAGGCTTATCAAGCTTAGATCCCAACATCAAATCCCCCATAAAATGGGTTAGACGCACTTGAAAAGATGGCACCCTTCTCATTTCAAATTTGAATTAGAGTTAAGCGCCATCTTATTAGGTCGCACCATCTTCCTTTTAATTAATATCTATTACTAATTAAGAGATATCCATAAAAAAGAGGGATTTACTCATTTTTGATTTGGATTAGATTCTATTTAAATAGGTTAAAGGTTAACCCAAAATTTTCTAAAAAATAGTATAATTGACCACCCTCTTACTTCCTAAAAATGTGGATTTTCCTATCTTTTAGAATGATCCATCTGATGACTTTCAAACCTAGTTTGACTAGCGTTGTTCTTTCATAAGATTCCTTTGAACTCATTTGATCTTATTTTACTTCTTGAAAATAGAGTTGACTTGGCTCCTAAAAGCGTGACAGGTTCATTTCCTCTTTCTTTCTCTCATTATAATTTGTATCTATGTTGATAGCTCTAAATTATGGATGCATCCATGCATCATATAGCATGCTTAGGTGCTAATTCAAACTCTAATATCGAGAAAACCTTTTTTTATTGCCGAATATGGTGTAAATATGATTGAGTCCTATTACACATCATTTCCTACATTTTGTTTATACTATGAGAACAACCCCACTTGACTTCTTGGAAGTCAAATGATTTAATTCTCACATTTTAATGACTTATATGAATGCAAGGACTTCGATGAAATTTATTGAGAGCATTAGATAGAAATTATCAAGAACAAGAGGAAGAAAATGGGTCCTCTACCTTTAGGAGGTTGGTAAAAATTTAAACCTTTAAAAGAGGTTGGTCAAACCTTACCACCTGTTTAGGAGGTTAGTCATATTTTTAGGATTTGGTTCAACCCATTCTACCTTTTTAAGGAGTTTAGTCAACCACCTTTTTAGGGGGCTCAACCCGTTCAACCTATTTTGGGGACTAGTCACTCCCTTTTCTTGGAAGTTAATGATGGTCATAGTCATTCTTTACAAGTCAAAGATGGTCAAAGGCATTCTTGAAGGGTCAAAGAGGTCAAATTTCTTCTCTTTCATTTATTATTAATTTACTTCTTCCTACTTTTTAGAAAAAAAATCCACATTTATAGATAGAGAGAGGGGTGTCACCCTATTCTTACGGAAGTCCACCTCCATAGGAAGCAGTAAAGTTACCACCTTGTTAGAGAATGATCACCTTACTTCCTCAAGAGGTGGCTATGGGGCCTAAATCTGTAGGAGGGGCCCTTTTGCCTCCTTAACAGGTGGTTATGGTCGTCACCTATGAATGTAATATCCACGTTCATTATGCGGCAACCAAATAGATTTGATCAAATTATTTCTTGTAATCCCCTCCATGGGTAACGTAGAACATATTTCCTTTTTATGTAGTAGCTCGTCATTTCATCATAAAAATCTCATATATCTATCATTCCCTTATATCCTCTCGAAAACATACATCCATCCTTCTTATCTCTCCATTCCATTATTCTCATTCTCTTCTCGTTGTCATTATTCCTCAAAAAATGAATTATAAAGATCTAATATAGATTTAGAATAAAATCTACATCATATTCATCATATCAATTTTCCACATTTCTCTATAATTTAATCTCAACCGTCTCCCCAATATAAGTATCTCATCATCCCAAAAGTGCTAATCTCCATGCTCCACCTTGAGGGAGAATGTTTATATCCATTAGGATGCAACATCTCTCTCTCTCTCTCTATCCCTCCCTATCATTTTACCTCTCGCACCCTTTAGCGACTTATTATTCGGCTGACCATTAGTCTTGAACTTGACTAGACCCACAAAGTATACTTGATTTGACTAGATCTTAGGCTTCACCTTGTGTTGACCATCCAGGGGTATAGACTTAGTTTTGAGCCTCAATTACTCAATATATATATAGATATATACTGCACCTAATATTTGGCTTTTTTGAATGACTACGTATGTGCGATGATATGATCGTCCAAAAATATCCATATCTTTTATGTATAAAAGTACATATACAGAAAAAATAAAACCAATATGTATCAATGCATTGTAAGAATAATAATAGGTAATCAATATGTAAATAATAGGTCAGAAAGATTTCTGTTGCTGGATGGAGACTTCCAACGCCATTTTTTCAAAACTAGATGAGAATATGACAGAATATGGTATATTAATGGTAGATCTAGAGATATCTTTGAAGATCAAAGCATGGCATGAAATACATATTATTCTTGTTCTTGGTGCTGATGGCCAAAAAGGAGACATGCTTATCCTTCAGTTAGCTTTAATTGACGGCCTATCAACAGCTATTGGCGGCTGTAATTGCTCCCAGCAATTCATAACTTACGAGAGTAGGACATATAGAGAGAGATAGATAGATAGAGAGAGAGAGAGAGAGAGAGAGAGAGAGAGAGAGAGAGACCCCCTGCTCAATTTGCCATTAAAATCAAACAGGAAAGGGCGAACCAATTCATCCTGCTAGGTCCATTCCTGTGGTAAGACTTTGTTTAACTGCAGAAGTCAACGGAAGAGTTGAGTTCGGCTTTCTCCATTATCCACTATCGTTGAGAACTCAAATTCCTGTTTTCATCTGTCCAATGTAATTCTTGACGTCCTGCAAGCTCATCATGAAGACATAAAATAAACTTAAGCGCTTAATTATCTCCGTGAAAAGACTCCGCCGAAACTGATGCCCTTTTTGCCTCTTTGACCTGGGGATATCTGCTTCCAAACTCTCCATTCAAGACCACCAGAAAAGCTTGCCGCCGATTTTCTCTAGGGTATGATATCTCCTACAGAGAGAGTGGACATGGGTGACAAGAGTTGGTGGCGGAGAAAATGAGTAGGCAATTTAGGAGTGGTAGCTGACGGCGGCAATATTAGGTCTGTGGGCTTCTAGTCGGCCAGCAAAGGCGCCCTCTATCAAGTCTGCAGGACCTTTACAGATCATGACTTTGTCACCAGACTGCATTTTTGCACGCCGTCGAGCACTTCGAGTGTTTCCGACGATCTTATAGCCACCATGCGAGCGAGAGATAGAGAGAGAGATGACTCGTTGCTATCTCTTTCTGCCCGAGCGGCAGATCAGGTTTGTCTGCTCTACTTTCTGGTCGGAAATAAGATAAGTGGGACCCACTAAGTGGAAACCAAGATTTCTCTGGCATACAAATTTTGAGTAGTAACTCAGGTTGTCTCATGTATTAAAGAGCAACGGCACTGGCCGATGCCGGAAGAGATAAGACATTCGGCGGTTTAAATGGAAGTCGTTTTCAGAAAGATGAAGTCCTTGTCTCCATCGATTTATCAGCAATCGATCTCTTCAACTCCATTCTAGTTAGATTAAATCCCGGCAAGATGTTGAGAGAGCTGTAATTTCGAGGCCCTCCTGCCAAACACCATGATAAAAACAATCAAGCCAGTGCCTCTTCCCCCCCTTTCATCAGATAAAGAACTTCTCCCTTTCTCTCTCTATCTCTAACCCTGTCAATCTCTATCCTAGTTGCAGCAAATCTAGGCGTGATGCAAGATGACATCAAATGAGCAGAACACGCAGTCAAGCAACCTTATTTCCTCATCACTCCTCCAGAGAAAAAGCACCAATACATAAACTTCCATGATCGATCCAAACCAGATAATAAAAACCATAACATTCATAATCATGCCCAAAACTGTTCCACTACAGGCAAGAAAATCAAAAGCAACCAACTCCTCCTCGCAAAGCATATATACACAGCGAGACGGGCCAAGAGCACACAAACAAACTACCTAACTGTAGAACAGATGATTGGAACCACCAAGAAGCTTACGAGGTAAACTGCAATTGGGCAGCTTCAGGGTGGTAGAAGAGCATCTCTCGCCACATCAGCTCACGGATAGTCTCCTCCCCGAGGTCATCATCAAGGTCAAGGTCAACAGGCACCTGGGCAGGAGGATTTGAGGCAGGGTCAAAGAGTGATGACATGTATGGATGCTGGAGCGCCTCATTGACTCCAATCCGTTTTGACGGGTCAAACACAAGCATCTTCTTCAGTAAGTCAACAGCCAAAGGGTCTGCATTTGGGTAGAGAGTGGAAAATGGGACTCCAGGATTGTAAGGGAGAGATTTGATGAACTTGCGGGCCTTCGGGTTGTCGATGAAATCAAGGTCAACATCATTCATGGTCCCAAGGACATTGACAATGAGCTTTGAGTTGGTTGAGGCAGTCAGTGCCGGGGAAAAGGGGCCGGCGGCCAAGTAGCTCAGCAAAGATACAGCCCACCGACCAGACATCGATGGATGTGCCATAGAAGTCACAGCAAAGGAGCAGCTCTGGTGCACGGTACCAGCGGGTGACCACGTACTCAGTCATCAGTTGACCTTTGCCGTTGCTCGTTCGGGCGAGCCCAAAGTCACATATCTTTAACTCACAATTAGCGTTAACCAAGAGGTTCCCAGGTTTTAGGTCCCTGTGGAGGATGTTGGCCGAGTGCAAGTACTTGAGTGCTCTCAGGAGCTGAAATGGAAACATGGTCCATTTACTTTTCCATGATCCAGTTTATCATAATAGATGTGAGTGAAAAATCATGTAATTACCTGGAAAAGGAAATATTGGCAGTGATCATTGGTAAGAGCCTGGGAGGACTTGATAATCTGATGCAAATCTGTGTCCATTAACTCGTAAACAAGGTAGACGTCTTTAAAATTTAGATTAGCAGGCATCATGATATCCTTTAGACAGATAACATTGTCATGATGGAGGTGGCGAAGAAGCATCAGTTCTCTTAATGTTCGAAGTGCATCGATACGATTATCGAAGACATTGTGAATCTTCTTAATTGCAACTTTCTCATTTGTATCTCGGTTCAATGAGGAGCATACAATTCCATAAGCTCCTCGACCGATTGGCTTGATCGGAGCATACTTTATGTCAATTTCAAAGAGTGTTTGCCACATTGAGTAGTAGTGTTTGCCACGGATCCCTATCCCATTTGGTGGATCTACCAGCATAGCCATGTTCCTGAAGTGAAATCAATCTCCTCAGTTTAGCATCATTGGGATCAACAGTGAACAATCTATACAGCAGATACAAACAATGAGAAGTCAATCAGAGAGCTTAAAAAAATTGATCCCATTTAATTTACATTAAAAGAGGAAAAGCGGGAGATCGAACAACATCAGATATACAACCTGAATGGAGCATAAGCGCGTCAAGAGGAACAAAGAAATAACCAGAAATGCCTTTCGGTCAATGCTAGATCACAGATCAGACTGGTTAAAGTCCCGAAACACCACCAGATCCTTGAAGTGTACAAAGGGAAATTAGGGGAAATTATCAGATTCTTACCTCCTTCCCCACTTAAGCCGGATATTTAGCTACATTTAATGACGAAATATATTTTTTTCTCGAGAAAAAGAAAGACACTTAAATCCACTTTAAACCCCAAACATTCAGTAATTCTCTCGAATTTCTAAGCGCATAATTTAAAAAATATATTGTGCAAATAAACCCCTTCATCTGATGAAATCCCGGAAAAGCGAGATCACCGAGACTATACAAAAGTACAAGGGTACGAAAAATGATTTACCAGTGATCGAATGAGAGGTCACGAGTAATTCCAAATTCTCTCCCACCACATAAGAACGCTAGGCTCGGCAGATAAACTTCAAATCCTCTTCGTCAACACAATCAACGTAGTGGAGACGACGACAAGCCACCAGAAGCATCAAAATCGTCCAATATAAGAGATCTCGGGAGCGATCAACGATCTATCATTCTGCAATGAAACAGAATTACGCAGAGTTTTCCGGAACTGAGGCCGATCAACTTACGGAGAATTCCTGCGAAGACCGCCCGCGCGCTGCAAGCGGAGAGATAGGGGCTACGAAAGAGTTGCCAGCGCGTTATGGTGTTGGTGACGGTGAGAAAAGTTTTTCGGAGTTGCTAGCCAACTCTATCAGATTATCAGTTCCGGTTCCGGGAATGTAGGTCAGAATGGATAATCGGAGGATCCGATAGACTAGTTCCTTATCCAGTCGTTGACGGATTCCGACTGATTTAAAGTAACCGTTGACTATCGGGGATTTCGCGGAAGAAAAGGAATTCAATGCAACGGTTACCGGACCGCGTCTTAATTGAGATGTAATTTCATATAAAGTTGTAGTTGTAGATGGATGAGCATCACATGGTCAACGCGGTGACCAGATCCACTGCACGTTCATCTACAAAAAGGTCTCTTTTCAGCAATCAGTAGATTGATAAGGCATATCGCGCGGACGTCGACTGGATGGGCGGCGGCCATGATTATGTCAAAGTGCGCTGCTCCTGACGCCTGACGGCTCATGATAGCATCCACAACGGGCACGCACTATCTCACTCTCCTCGTGATCGTCTCGGCGATCACATTTTTTCATGATCGGGGCGGCCAGATTGGATCGCTGTTCCCTGAAAAGCGAGAAAGAGTGAGGTGTGGGCATCATTTTTTCTTCTTGAAGATCCCTGAGACATCTAAAGCTAAGGTGAGTCTTTGAGCACAATGATGAGTGTCTCTGACGTTGGCTTTGACTACCCATATTCGATGTGGCTAATCCCATACGATTATCCAGATGTTGGATGTAGATGATGATTAATGGTATCATTCAGATTACTCATCTCCGCCATCCTCGATTCCTCACTTGTTATTAGGGTTAGGGTGAGGGTTACAATTAGGGCTACAGCTAGGGCAAGAAATCGATTACAGAAAGAAATTGATTCCTAAAAATCAGATATCGACTGCTTTCTGAAGTTGTTTTCTGAAAATGACAGATGGCTCATGGCTGTATAACATGTGGCCTTTCGACCCACACGTCCGCAGCCATTTAATGGCTCATTGCAGATATCCTGTACCTGATGGCCTTAACAGAGTTCCGGCACTTGATGACGGATGACAATACCTTCACCCGACATCCAGTACGGTCATCCGTCATCAGTGGATATTAGTAGTGGGATGACCGAATCAGTGGATGTTGGCTTGATGGGTGTGGACCTGTGGGTCGAAAGGCCACGTTCTCACTTAAGATCATTCTAAAAACGATAATCGCGGCTTAATTTGTATCGCAGCCGCAGGCTCGAGGAGTAGCGGTCGTCTTCAACCTCTGGAGCTAGGGTGTTTTCTTCATACGTCGATGCGCAGGTGATCTGTGGAGACGATGCAGGAATAAGGGCCGAAGGTGCTGTTAGAGAGGAAATTGAGGCGTCCTGAGGAAGCTTCCCCGTGGACAATTACTGTCTCCGGCGGCAGGAAAGAATTCTTGACGAGGACAAGTGTGATATGGTATTTCTTTGAGTCGTTTGACGACGCTTGAACGCAATTAGAGGTCTGTTTTTAACACTAATGCGCTTATCTCGTAGGTTCCGATGAAGGAGGTCCACAATGAAATCGTCGTGGTCGAGTACCGTGATTTGATTATGATGAAACATTGCCAATGGAGACGAAGAAATAAAAGATTGACAGGCTTCACGATCAATATCGACGCTGAGCGTTCGCTTATTTTCGCGATAAGGACAGGTAGTTCATCGATGTTAATCCTTTCGTATCTTTTTTTTCTGCAGATGTCGGCGGCAGGGACGACGGTCACAGAGAAGAGGATAAAAAAAAAGAACTCAGAGAGGAGATTGCGGGACAGCGATCAAAAGGTGATGTTTCCCAATCTCTCTAATTTTCGACTGCAGGAATCGGCCAAGAAACTTGCGTGAAGCAGAGATGATGTAGGGGAAGGAGAATCGAAGACGAGCGCCGAGAGGGAAAGAAGCAGAAGGAAGGTTCGACGATGGAGAATGAAAGAACAAAAATCTCACGTTCAACTCGTTTTAACTCTACATCGCAAGTCTTTAAATAGGAGATAAGACGGCAGTCAACTAACTGCCTAGAATGGCCGGCGCGTTCGGGATGAACCTGTTTTAATAACTGCCCAGTAAGAAACGATCAGATCATTAATGGCGGGGTGATGTGGTGATGACATGGCAGATAGCTGATGTGGTGATATCAAAGTCCACTGAAGACAGCCGATGAATACGCTGCTGCTGTGGCGCGACATTCATTCAATGAGCTGATGAGGTGGCATCACATAGGTGATGATGATACCATGGCATGATGCCGTCGGCAATAGTGACTACATGGCATGATGATGTTAGCAAGCCTTCGGTTCTAGAGGATAATGCTGAAATCATGATTTGGTTGCATGAATTGCAAATCAAGATGGGAATTTATTCCACGTGAGAGACATTTTACAAGAGTAATGATAAGAGTCACCCGAATGAACTAAGATAGAAAATGACAGGTTGAATAAAAAAACATCGACTAAAACCGATAATCTTAATGATAAGAGTAATGATAAGAGCAAAGAACCGATAATCTTATCACTTTGTATAGATTAAAAAGAGTATACACATTCATCGAAAGAGTTCTTGAAGCTGTTCTAGTGATATCAATACCATCACCAAACAGTTGGATATTCTCTACAAAAATTTTTATAAACATTAGGTATGTGAACTTTTCACTAAAACCCTTATAATTATGTCTATATTTACCAATCATTTAAAGACCTTACATGCGTGACCCTCGAGATCCACATATCTTGTTCATTAATTACTCTATATAACTAATAACATAATATTAGTTAATGTTATTAATTACTTATATCATCATAAAAATAAATAATCAATGTATCTATTCAACCTAATCGATAGGTCGAGTTGCCAACTCGTTGGTTGCCCAGCTACATCACATGCTCTAAAAGATATGGGAGTATATAATAAGTGTCATATGAAACCTTGTTATTATTAGTAATTGTGCATGTATAATATTTTATTTTTTTGCACAATACTCATGAATGCATAGGATATGGTAAATTGTCAAATCCTAATCAATCACTTAAGTTAGTGTTAATATAAGGAAGAAATTACCAAAAACACATTCTTTGATATTTCTATTACTTTGGCCAAGGATTTCATTTCATTTGATTTATTGAGTCAATCTCCTCAAATGTGAAGGACATATAATCTTATCTTGATTGCACAATCACCTTCGAAAGTTTCATGTCATTTAAAATATATGACCATATAAATCTTATGGTCAAGAATTCATAAGTCGTAATCAAAGTAAAATCATCTATCCACAAGATATCTTTTATGTTTTATATCAAAAGACCATATACACAACCGTGACATGAATCAACCTAATTGATAGTCAAGTTTAATAACATTAAAGAATTCTAAAATTCATTTTAGTCAACTCTTTTTTAAAAGTACACCTATTATCAATCCTTTGTACCTCTATACTGATGGCCACAAGGTCAACTATAGTCATCATATGAGTAAGATCAAATAGTGTTTCTCTTTTTAATACTTTAATATCCTTCTCGAATATCCCTTGAATATAAATGTTAAGAACATACGTTTTAAGATTAGTGTTCATAGTATTATGACCTCATCATAATTCACTAAGTCGTTGACTTTATCTTAAAAATCACGCGAGAATAATAATAAATATAATGGGATACATGAACGTGTAATTTAGGTTATAGACCACATAACATCCATCACATCCATATTCTTTCTGTATGTGTACTTATGTCCTTATATCTATAAAAAATCATAAAATGGGAGAATTAAACCACTTAGACTTCTTTAAAGTCAAGCGGAGTTAGTCACATAATATAAAAAAATGTAGATACATGATACAATTTAAGATATATTCATACTTATAATATATTTAGTGTTGGGTTCTAAGGTCAATAAGCCTTCGAAATTTTAATATGTAGTGGAATACATTGAATCGAATATTTAAAACATTGAGGCACCAATATCAAATGATTCTATCATTCAGTATGTATAAGAAAAACATACTTACAGGGTTCCTTGAAGGAGTTCTTAAAACTATTCAATTGTCTAGCTTCTAGTAGTATCCACACAGTCTTCAGATGGTTGGATCTCCTCTTCAAACCTCTTCACCAAGAGAGAAATAAGAGAAAGGAGATCATTCCTTCAAGGCCTGCATGGGCACCTTGAGTTGTGGTCGTTCTCTCCCTATTTATAGACATTTGATATGTGAATTTTTTATTAAAACCCTCATAATTATATTTATATCCACCAACATCTATAGACCTTATGTGTGTGACCCTTTAGGTTTCTATATCTCACTAGTTAGTAACTTTATAGGCCCAATAACACCTTATTAGTCAACCATAATTAATTATCTACATCAACATATAGATTAATTAATCAAGGATCAATTTAACCCAATCGATAGGTTGAGTTGTTAGCTTGTTGGGTGCCAAGCTATATCACGTTTTTTAGGAGATATGGAGTGTGTAAGAACTCTCTCAGAGAACCTTTTTCGTCATCGATTACCATGTATATATAATCCTTAATCTTCAGGAGACTCATGAATGACTTAACATACGGTCAACTGTCAAACCCTGATCAGTCACTCAAGTTAGTACTGATGCGTGTAGGAAATCATCAGGAACTCTTTTTCTGATATTTCCACTACCCCGAACAAGGTTTTCATCGCATCTCATTCCTTGAGTCAATCTCCTCAAATACCGAAGGCGGATGATCCCATCTTGACCACACAATCATCTTTGAGGACTTTTGACAAAACGAATTTGTGTGGTCGTTCAATACACCCAAATTCATGTCAAAATTAATACCAAACTCTCCAATTTAATGAAATAATCATGAAATAAATAGCATAATGGTGAATAAGGGCCGAATCCACGGAGAATCAAGGGATTTTTGAGATATCATATGAAATTCAGTTAAATCGAACGATGAAATGTGGTGAGAAATTAGGGGGAAAAATCATAGAATTTGGATTAAGATTCATGGAAAAATCAATGAGTGAAGTAGATAGAAATTTCTGAACAAGAGAATTGTAAAAAATCGAAATTGAAATAGAAATTGACTAAATCTATGATTTGAAATTGAAAAATAATATTATAAGAATAAAGATTAGGACGAAACTTAATTTTTAACCCAAGATAGTACTTGAATTGCTCAAATTCCTCGCCAGATCAAAGGCTTTTCATTTGTGAGTTCCAAAACAATCATTGGTGTTCAAGAGTCGATTTCTTCCTATTCTCTCAATGAAATCTCACTTTCAAACACTCTGTGGATGCGGAAATTGATTTAGAAGCGATTGGAAGTAAGAGATTCAATGATTTTGATGTCTAGACAATTCGGTTACTCGAAGAACCCAAAAATGATTTACAATGTCGAAGAACATCTCAATTTATAGGGAAATTTGGGCGTAACCGTTGGATCGGTGTTTTAATCTTTGATCAACGGCTATGATGAAATGCCAAGCTTTGAATCGTTATGATTAAGTCATGTCCATTTGATCACAGATGGATCGTTGAGATCTCGCTCCATCGCATGCGAAGAAGTAACGCGTGAAACACTCGCCGTTTGATCTTGATCCGACTGTCTAGATGCATTTTTTGGTTTTAATCTCAACCGTTATAACTCCTCAGAACGATGGCTGAGATTAAATCATTTTAAAACTAATTCGCCGACAAATAGTATTGCGTCGCATACCCCCTAACTTAAGTGATGATCATTAGTCTCCATTTAATGCGCGTATCGGACAATCCACATAACACCACGTCACGTGCACACTTAAAATAGAAAAACAAAGTCCCACATGATACAAAAATGATGAAAATTGATGCGTATATAAAGTGCACATGACATTAAGAAATAGCGTTATCTTGAAAAGGAAGCTTTATCTCTCTCATCATACGTGCGCACGCACATGCTCCCATCCACACGCGTGAATACCTATGCGATGTCACGTGACATGTCCATACGCCGCCACGTGGTGACACACATTTTTCTCCATGCCACATCACCTGCCATGTCAGCACGTGATAATATTTATATTTTAATAAATTTAATTCAAAATAAATCGAAATAAGTTCAAAAAAATTTCAAAAAAATTCTAGAAAATCCCTAAAACTTAGAAAAATTATATATTTTAAAATAAAACTCTAAATTAATCTAAATTTTTTTCATTAGATCATAAATTAAATTATCTATTATTGTAAAAATTCAAATTTAATAAATACCAAGAGAATAAATTTTATTTCAAAAATATACTCATTTCCTTTAGAATTAAAAACTTAGAAAAATACATGAGTGTATATAAAGTGATTTCTCTTATTATTTAGCATTAAATACTAATTATAATCTCAAGTAAATATGAGGATACTATAATATTAAAAATATTCTTCTTAATTTATCATAATTTACCCGAAATAAATACAGTTTGATATTATAATGACTTTTTCATTGAATGATAGATCTAATATATGATGTTTTAGAGATCTTGTGGCTAGGGATTCATGATTCATAATTAAAACACGATCATCCATTCATGAGATGTCTTTGGTGTCTTGAGTTAAAAGAACAAATACACAATTGTGACATGAATCAACTTGATTGACAATTGTGTATAATTACCATGCCCATTAGCTATTCAGTGAACTCTTTCTCAAAAAAGAACACATTATCTATCCTTAGTGTATCCACACAAATGGCTTTAAGATCATATAGTGTTATTCTTTCTAGATAATTCAATGTCCCTCTTGACTATCCCACAAATAAGAATGTTTATAACATATGTTTAAAGACTAGTGATCACTATAATATGATCTCATCACAATTCACTTAGTCAATGCATATGCTCATGGACTTCATTTACAAACATCACATATGAATGATAGTGAATAAATTTCATTTTAAATAACATAAACGAGATACATGGAAGTGTGATTAGCTTATAGGCCACATAATATCCATCATTTAGTCCTAAGGAAATAGATATTCTCATGATTAGAGTCTTAATTAGTACATAATCATGGGTTTGACTATCATTTTAGGGTTATCAGTTAACTCTTTAGAGGACAATCTTAATTTTTGCCCTTGGAATGACTTTTCCACTTTCAATTAGAGTGCATTGATAATTGATTAAGTGGTGAGTTTGTTAGTTTTAGAAAACTTTTTTTAAGCTGTTATTTGTATATATTAATTAGTTCATTGACAAGCCAACCACGTATCCTACACTTGTCATTAGTCTTCAAGCATCAATTAGATGATGAATTCTACTTATCTTTGACTAAATCATTGTTTATGAATCAATTTTTAATACCTTGATTCATTGAATCTTATATCCATGTACTTAATACTTTGTTCTAAACATCATAGGTGTTGAATAGATGACCAATTGGTGCTGAAGCTAACCTTTTTGAGTAATTCACAAGGTTTGAAGTCATATGGATAGACTCGACATATTTGGACCACTGGTGAAAGTTATACCTTGTGCGATGGATTTTTTGTAGACCAAAGTGAATAGTGATAATTTATCCATTTCCAACATGTATTTCTAGATAAAAATTTTTTAGCAAGTTGTAAATGGTGATCTGATTTGATTGAGGGGATCAAGATCATAATGAGGGGTGTTGATCACTTCCTCAATCCAATTGACAATTGGATCCAGATCCATTGACCCCATTGATAGAATGATCACTAATCACACTTCAATTTACATTGTTGTGGTACCGGGGTGAATAATAACTCCAAAGTTAAGCATGCTTAGGCTAGAATAGTTCAGGGATGGTTGACCTGCTAAGAAGTGTAGTCTAAGCATAGAGGCACCTAGTCTATCTGAACTACTAATGAACCCTAGGCATCAGGATAACTAGGTAACCCATGAGGAAAATATTGCAGATGCACAAAAGATGCTCTTGCTTATTAAGTACTATGACGCTTATGGACAAACCAACGATGATGAGTATTGGGGTGGAGGGAGGGCACATCTGGGCTGAAGTACAAAGTGACTAGGGAAAAATGGTGAGTACAAATGATCTCAACTCAACTCCAAAAAAACAAAACTAAATTGAAGTTACTAATACTGATTGAACTTAAAACTAAATTCAAAAGAAAACATCGATTTGATTGATGATTCAGCTTGTTATATAGATATGATCGATGGATAATATGTGGCCTACAAGCCAATCACACTTTTATGTATCTCGTTTATGTTTATTAAAATTTATTTATTTATTATTATTCTTATATAATATTTTTAATGAATTCCATTAGAAAATACAATAAATAAGTAAGTAATGATGAGATCACGATACAATGATTACTAGTCTTTAAACATATGTTTTAAACATTCCTATTTATGGGATATTTGAGAAGGACATCAAATTATCCAAAAAGAATAACAGTATATGATCTTACTCAAATGATGAGTATGACTAATCTTATAGCCATTGGTGTAGAATCATTAAAGATAAATAGTGTGTGCTCTTTATAAAGAGAGTTTACTAAATTGACACATATGAATCCTTGAGTGGTATTATACCTACTTATTAATCATGTTGATTCATGTCACGGTTGTGTATGTGATCCTTTGACTTGAGACAACAAAGACATCTTGTGGATAGATGATCATGTTTTGATTATGACATATGAATCCCTAGTCACAAGATCTCTAAAATATCATAATTTAGATATGACATGAAGTCCTCGAAGATGATTGTGTGGTCAAGATAGAATCGTCTACTCTCGATATTTGAAGAGATTGACTCTTAGAATGAGATGCAATTAAATATTAGCCAAGGTAGTTGAAGTATTGAAGAATAAATTCCCAAATGATTTCCTCTACGCATCAGTACTAACTTGAGTGACCAAATAAGATTTTGACAGTCGACCATACCCTAAATCATTCATAAGTCTTGTGCCGACAAAGGATTATATAAGAGAACTCTTCTATAGTCCATATGTCCTAGAATATATGGTGTAGCTTGGCACCCTTGTTGGTTCGCTACTCAATTTGTCTATTGGGTTAAATCAAATATTAATTAATTAATTAATTAATTAATATGATAATTAATAAAGGTTGACCAATAAGATGTTATTAGATATATAAAGGTATAAATTAGTGTGATATATGGACCTAGCGGGTGATACACATAATGTCTATGGATGTTATTAGGATTTTTATAAAAAATATATATACCCAATGTTTATAAAATAGGGAGAATGAACATAACTTAAGGTGCCATGCAAGTCTCGTAGAAATTATCTCATTTCTTCTTTTCTCTCTTTCTCTCTCTGAAGATTATTGAAGAGTAGATCCAATTGTCAAGTGGGATACTGCTAGAAGCTAGACACTTCTAGAGCTTAAAGACATGCTTCAAGTGAATTTCTGATTAATAGTTCTTGGTAGTTTAATGTTTTGAATATCAGATTTAATATAGTATACCATACTTTATATTTTGATCGAAATTTTAGAAAACTTATTGACCTAACATTATCAATCAATCCTAATATGATCAATCGATGCTATTAAGGATAGATCTCTTTGCCTTAATGAATACTTGGGCCTTAATTGCCTATTAATTAGTGCCCACTTTTGGAGATCAAGGATTGGATTTAGGGATTCAGTCGTGTTGATCTACTCCATTGATTACTAATCGTATTTATAACCCAGGCCGTCCGAAGATCGCGGGCAGCGCTCATGCATCCTTCCGCAGGAAAATTTTGAGCACTTAACTCCTGATTTCCGCGCCCCTCCCCCAAATTATAAAACCCCAACCCAACTATCGCCGGTTGAAATTTCCGGTCGATCTTCATTTGAAGATTTTTTTTGAATTAGAAAGATCTTCATTTGAAGACATAACTTTCCGGGCTGGTAATCGGTTGAGGAAAGTTCGCGTCTTTCGCTTACGGCGAGTTCTTCTTCTGCGCCGCTAACTCCACCGCCGCCGGGGAAGAGCATATATATTCTTCTGCGGCAGAGCGCCGACGACTTGCCCGCGAGGATAGCGAGGAAGAGAGAAAACGTGAGCTTGGAAACTCCCACTCTATCGATCTTCGAGTGAAGGAGTTCATCGCAGATTCTGCGGGCGGATGCGCTTTCAGATTCCACGAGCAGAGACACCAGGTTCGCCGTCAAAATGGATCATGTGTTCTTTTTTTCTTCGTGAATTTCTTATTTTTCTGACGTAGTGATTCACTCTTTTCAACTATTTACTTAACAGAGTCCCATTGCCGAATATTCACCGGAACCGATTCGAATCGAGGTTCCAGAAGGTCATGAAATGGCTTTTCCAGCCGAGTTAATGACATCAGATTTTGATTTGGAATCTATCGAGACAATTCTCTCTCAGCGCGATTCTGGAGCTGGTAAGGTTTCGTTCGATGTAGTTCAGATTTCATCAATTGCCTTTTCAATATTTAAAACCGTTGGGTGTTGGGCCTGCGGTTTAGGATTTGAATTATCTTTGAAATCTGTCTCTCTTCATGGTGAGCCTCATCTTGTATGAGTATTGACAAATAGCATATCGCGCCGTTGATTCGTTGGGGAATTTTCTGTTATTCAGAAGATAAGGTTACTATTTTCAAATGCAGATTCGCGAGGTATTCTACCCATCCACGGACAGAACTTTCAGATTGATCACAAAAGCTTACAGATTGTGGTAATTGTCTCGGCTTATTATTAATATTTAAAAAATCTTTATAATACTTATTTTCCATGTTCTTAGGAGGAGACTGAGATTGCTGAGGATGTTTTCATTCAGCCCCCTTCTAAACCTGGTTACGTATTGCTGTCTCATTAAATAATGCTCGAAAAAACGTTTTTAATATTATTATTCTGTCTATGCAGAAACTAGGACGCTTGGCAAGTTTAAGCCTAAGGTCAAGCCTAAGATTAAGAAAGATGAATCCGTAGCTTCTGCTTCCATGTCTCCAGCAGAAGCTATTGCCACTGCTGAAAGTGCAAAGACTCATGATAGTCGAGAAAAAAATGTGCCTGAGACAGACGTATGATCTCTCTGTTACTTATCCCTTTTTAGCTTTGACCCTTCCATTCTAGTCAGTTATAGTATTGATATTGTAGATGGTCGGTAACCAGAGGACAGCAAACATGGATGATCATGATGGGCACTTGCAAGCGGATCTTGATGGAGATACCTCGGAGGCGGATTTATTTGATGATGCAGATATTGAACAGGCATACGAGGAGTTAAGGAAACAATCTTCTGATCCCATACATCTCAATAATTGCTCAATTAACAACAAAACACCGAATGGTTCAGAGGCCGCTGGAGAAGAGTCTTTTAAGAAGAAGACACATGGGAAACCTGAAGGAGTATCTCAGTTTGATAGAAATGCCCCCTTTATATCTAAGTCAACAATGCAGGATACCCATCAAAGGAAGTTTTGCCATTTCACGAAGAGGAGGAGACAAGGTAATGGTAATTGTTTTTACCATCCCATGATGAATAGATATGTAGAATCAGTCAATTTTTGTTCTAGTGGCTTTGATCCCATTCTTGATGCCTTGAATCACACGACCGGTACTACTTTTACACTTCTTGTTTCCATTACTAATGAACTACATATGATTTCGTTTAGAGGGTGAATAACATGCTGATTCCAGTACTTAATCTGGTCAAAGAGATATCTCTCAAAGGACTTTTTGATGTCTTACTTTCATCCCTCTAATTGTGCTGTGTATTTAAGTTCAACATGTGACTGGTCCTTTCAATGCTTTCTGTTTCCATTATTTAGTGACTTGAAATGATTCGAAATATAGGAGGTGACGACATCTTAATTCCAGTAATTAATGAATACATTATCTGTTTATTTCACAAATCACTTTTTGAGCCATATTTTGCAGGCTGATTTTGTTTTCTGAATTTTTTTCGTTTTTTATGTGTAGTGGATAAAGTATTATTAGAAACACCAGAGGAGGATATAAACCCAATGAAGCTGAAAATGAAGGATCTGATCATGATTGCTGAAGCAAGAGAGAGAAAAAATGTATGTTTCCCATTGTGATAAATAGTAATTGATGTAATTGATGTATTGATGTCAAGTGTGAAATTACAGACTAAAGAGACAAGAGAAACCGCACAACCTCCTCAAGATCAAAGGTATGGAAGTTAGTTCAGTGATGTAAATGGTGGCGTATGTTCCCCAGTTGTGTAAAGATCAGGGCTTATTTTTAATACATTGTATTGAAATTTTTCCAGTTTCGGTGAGGATAAAGGTGAACGTCCGGTCAAAATCCGGTTAAATTACCATACCTACATGAACAAGCCAAAGTCGGAAAGATGGTCCAAAATGGACTCGGACTTGTTCTACCAGGTGGTCACCTACAAGTAACACCCGTTTAGATCATCTATATTTGCCTAAGTTTTTTTGTTTTTCAGGCTGTTCGTCAGTTTGGAACAGACTTTGCAATGATTCAACAGTTATTTCCCAATCGAACTCGACATCAGATTAAACTTAAATTTAAATATGAAGAGCGCAAACACCCCCTGCAAATAGCCGATGCTGTGGTCTACCGCGCCAAAGGTGGATAGATACCTTCATTTCTATTTCATCCTTAGACTAAGATTCACCATATCCACTATTTATGAATACTTGGTTTGATTTCAGATCACTCTAAGTTTGAACTGGTGATCGAACGTCTGAAAGCCATCGAGGAAGAAGCTGGTACTGCTGCTTACCCTACTGAACCTGATACGGCAGCTGCTGAGACTCAGGTATTTAAATCTCATTCCACATGAAGTAAAGTCTTTTGGTAGTCATATGTCATTGCATCGACCTGTTTTATTTTCTGCTTCAGGAGGAAGATGGTGGCATGTCCGGTGAGAAAATAGAACAGTTTACTGTAGATGATTGGGATCAACAAGAAGACGAGCCAGAAGAGCAAGATGTATTTGAGTGGACTCAATATGAACCCACCAATGACACGGCCAAAAGTGGGTATGATGATGATTTATTTTGAAAAAAATGGAGTTTCTAATGTTAACCTATCTAATATTGTATGGTTTATACAACCTTCATGTGGGATTTGTCGAAGCTAAAATCCAAATAAAAATGACATGAAATGCAAACTTTGTTTTCCAACCTGTAAAGAATGTGCTGCATAACAAAATAAAAGGAAGGGAAAGAGAGAGAAGCAGTGGATGGTTCTGGTTGGGCCTCCAGGGTTTGGGCATCGGAATCTGATGCCCATGGTGTGCTGTTGTCTGCATCAAATGATTGTGTTCCTCATGGAGCTTGGCCAGCTCATCTGCCTTGGTTGCTTTCTAAAGCTCCATGCATGCATTCTTCAGACTTGTGGCTGTTAGCTGAACAGAAGCCACAAGTTAACTACTTCCAATATGAATGAATATAAATGTCTTGTGGGACACTTCCAACCTGTAATTGGAGTAGAAATGGAGTAACATAGCAAAAGTTTGTTTCCACACTTGCAACATCTATTTGGTTCAATCCAAAAATAGAGCTTGGGCTGAAAACTAATAAAGCCCTCAATAGAGGGTAATTGTTAAGGGTATTTGGTAAGACCCTGAATCTACTGAGTTGAAACACCAAGCACGTTCATGTTGAATCTTCCACAGAGACTTAGAGAAAAAAAGTGTAAGGGGGGAGAGAGAGAGTCAGAGAACAGAGAAGTGGCAGTGATGGTCTTGAGGAAGCGTCGTCCTGATCACTTCCTTCTGCAGAGCTATTTGGAGAGCGCTCCCAGCTCTCCTTGGTTTTCCAAGTTTTCCCACCTTTTTCCCCTTCACACATGCCCCCTTTGTCCTCCCCAGGGAGTGTCCGGCTCCTTTTCCCTTCCAACCAATGCCACCCTTCCTATTTCTGACACGTGCGGGTTTCCTCCTTTCTGTTGCCAACAGGTGATAAGGGGGGTTCTTACCATTACTCCTTGCCCAGATTGTCATCTTGTCCTCAAGGTGGAATTCCGGGAGCCATTCAGTGATGGCTGCCACTAATTCCCATGTGGTTTCTGATTCAGAGAGATTTGCCTAGACTACTAAGACCTTTGTGGCTTGTCCCTGGCAGTGGATATTTTTGAGTGCTAGAGGCTCGACAATCCATTCCCCTTCCTTGGTTAGACCCTCTGGTAGGGCCTGAGGCTGATCTTTGCATCCGATGGCTTTGCGGAGTTGAGAAATATGGAATACTGGGTGCAACTTGAAGTTTGAGGGTAAGTCGAGACGATAGGCAACTGTGTCCACCCATTGAAGTGTAAGGACTTCATGCGGTTGGGCCTTAACTTAAGATAGACCTCATCCCCATCACTTAGTTGTACATCGTGGTGGTCCTTATCCTTGCCTGCCTTCATTGCTGATTGAACATTTTTTTACTGTTCCTTGATCATGGAGAGGGTCTGGTTGAATTCTTGGATATATAAGTCCAAATTCATTTATAGGAGACTTGGGTATTCCATACTGGGTAATTGCCGGGGGATTTCTATCGTAGACAACCTTGAAGGGAGAGGTCTAAATTCTGGAGTGAAATGAATTGTTGTAGCTATATTCGGCCCACAACATCAACTTACTCCATGAATTTGGCTTGTTGGAGGCGAAACATCGTAAGTATGTCATTAAGCCCTTGTTAACCACTTCCGCTTTGCTTGTCAGACTGAGTGTAATATGAAGATGACAAATGAAGTTTTGTCCCTTGAATTTTGTGCCATTCTTTCCAGGAGGAACTGATGAAAACTCATCCTCTATCAGACACAATTGACCGGGGCACCCCATGTAGCCTGATGAATTCTCTCATGAACACCACTGCGAGATCCTTTGCTGTAAATGGGTGTTTAAGGGGTATGAAGTGGCTGTACTTGGAAAGTCGGTATACTATCACCTAAACGGTGTCAAATCCATTAGATTTTGGTAGGGATTTAATGAAGTCCATGAGATGTCTTCCCATATCTATTGCGGTATGGGTAGGGTTGAAGGAGGCTAGCTGGGGCAAGCGCTTGCCAGTCTACGTGACCCAATAAAATTGTGATGAGAGTCATTTATATGTCTTAAGGTACCCTACGTGGCCTCCAATGGGACTATGATGAAAATCTGCTTATAGATTCATCTGGAGCAGAGGTGTCAATACCACCAAATGACCCTTGTAGAACAATTGT
The DNA here is from genome assembly GCA_024174645.1 of Lemna minuta. Taxonomy (NCBI): domain Eukaryota; kingdom Viridiplantae; phylum Streptophyta; class Magnoliopsida; order Alismatales; family Araceae; genus Lemna; species Lemna minuta. The sequence goes on from CM044114.1 coordinate 4,667,656, forward strand.
CCTTGTTGGACTGAGTAGAATGGATGTGCTGCTAGATCTTCTAGCACAACATCTTTATTTGCTTTCAAATGAGGGTAATGTAAATAAGCTCTGACAGTGATTGTGGTAAGAACCGCCATCCCCCCGCCGTGATAGTATGACTAGGCGTCTGCTGCCCTGTTGCTTTGGCCTTCGTGGTACTCAACTGAGAACTCGAATCCCATTAATTCGGTGTGCCACTTCACAAATTGAGGGGAAATTTCCTTTTATTTGCATAGAAATTTCAGGCTGAATTGGTCAGTCTTGATGACAAAGGGATTATATGTCAAGTAATAGCGCCATTTCTTCACTATCATGACAACAATGTACAGTTTGATTTCATAGGCAGATTTCCAAATATTGGAGGACAATAGTGCATGGTTGTAAAAAGTGAGCGGACAGATTTCTTGCATTAGGAAGCCCCCCAATTCCCACTCTAGATGCGCTAGTTTCAACAACGAATTGTTGGTTGAAATCGGGTAGCATGAGAACCAGTGCTGTCACCAACACATCTTTGAGGGCTGCAAAGGCAGCGTGTGTCAGAATGGGCTTCTGACAACCATTTGAATGCATTCTTCTTTAAGCGTCGAGTGAGGGGCCAAGCAATTGTAGCTCATCCCCTCACAAACCTACAATAGTATCCTGCTAAAAACAGGAAATTGCGAAGGCCTTTGATGGTGTTAGGGGTAGCCCATTCTGCAATGACCTTAACCTTGTCGTCATCTGCAGCCACCCCTTGTGCCGAATTCTAGTGTCCCAGGTATTCTAACCTCTCCTTTCCAATATGACATTTGGTAGAATTAAGATGCAGCTTGTTTTCAGATAGGATAGAGAAGATGATGAGTAGGTGCTCTTTGTGGGCCGTTCTATCCTTGCTATAAACTAGAATGTCGTCAAAGAATATCAAGATAAATTTGTAGAGGTATGGCTTGAATATGTTATTCATGAAAGATTGGAAGGCTGCTGACACATTAGAGAGCCCTCAAGGCATGACCTTAAATTCATAATGTCCTTCGTGGGTATGAAAGGTATTCTTGACTATGTCTTTTTGGCTCATGCGTATTTGATAATAGCCCAATTTAAGATCGAGCTTGGAGAAAATGGACATGCCATGGAGCTCGTCCAAGAGTTTATCAACGACTGAAATCAAAAATTGATCTAGGATGGTAATAAGGTTAAGTGTTCGATAGTCCACACATAATCACCAGATTCCATCATTATTCTTGACTAGAAGAGCTGGGCTCGCATATGGGCTATGAGAATCTTGGATGATGTCGGCTCTCAAAAGGTCTCGCATCAAGGTCTCAATTTCATTTTATATGGAGTATTTTTAGGGTCACTGGTTAATTGGTGTTGCACTTGGAATGGTGGTTATCATGTGGTCACTATAATGATGAGGGGGAAGTTCAATGAGAGGTGCGAAGATGCCAGGGTATCAAGACTTCACCAACTCCAATAGTGGAAGGTTGTCTGGTGCTTGTGTAGTGCCATCAGAATCGTAGATCTGATGAAGCTCAACGATGTAGAGGTTGCTACTGTTCAATTCGTGCTCTCGGTTGGCCGATGTGATTTCAATTTTGTGAAGTTTTACCATCCCTTCTAGTGTGTGGACTTCTACGTCCTCCAAGAATTTCATTAGCCCCTTGAAGTGGGTGTGTACCCCCCTAGCGTCACCAGCCATGGCATGCCCAAAATGATGTTGACATTTCTTAATGACAAGGGAAGAAAATCTTGAGTGATCGTTAGTTCTTTTACCTCCATTATTAAAGTCTTGGCAGATATCGCTACCTTGGAAAACAGATTTGTTGCGCAACTTAATGGTGTATTTCCTCAATGGTTTTATCGACAACTGCGGCAAGCAAACAAGCTTTGAGCATATGAAGTGGTGGGTGGCACCAGGATCAATAATAATAATAATCACATCTCGGGAGTGAATTGTGCCTTTCAATTTCATCGTGGTGTGTTTTGTGAACCATTGCGTAGAGTTCAGGGAGACGTGTGATGTGAACTGCCAACGGGAGCCCCTAGTTCTCTGCTGATGAGAGCCTTGTCCTCTTCGTGTTCCTCTGGGTCATTGGAGTCCTCCTCAAGGATAAGGATTATATTGAGCTACTTTTCGCACTTGTGTCCTGACACATGCTTGTCATTGTAGTGGAAACAGAGGCCTTTATCTTTGCATGCTTGAAATTCGATGTTAGTTAAGCAGAGTAATTTCCATGTCATGGCCTTAGGTATTGCAGCAACTGTGTGATGCATGGAGTTTTCCATTGGAAACTTCTCTTGATCTATTTTGGTTGTAGACAATGAGGGTGGAGTGCCTGATGCCCATTTGTAAGTTGAAACATGTAGCGTTTGGTATCCGCTAATAGGGTGGGATTGAAGTGACTTCAACATGGCTTGGTGAAGAGCCTGAATGTGGTGGTCTGCCTTAAGGATGCAACCCAAGTGGTAACCAAGGAAATGTGCCAATAAGCACTAGAATTTCAATCGATATTGAAACATAGACTCACGTTGGGTGAGCAGTCTTTGATAAGCTGCCCTAAGTCTAAGGTATTGAATCGCTCATCCAACCGGGTGTGAAACTCTTGCCAATCAAGGGCGTCGTCTTCTTGATAAAGCATGATGGATTCTAAACGATCTCAATCAGGGACAACTTTGATGCAGAAATACCTCTTTGCCCTTCATAACCACATGTTGGGGTTGTCACAGAAAAAACTAGCAGCTCACTCTTTCTTGTGGTATACGATGCATCCGATGCACATGACTAGTCCATGCTTGCTGCTATCTGATGCGGCGGTGGTGTGGTCTCCTCCTTCACCACTTCTGGTGGGGATGTAGGCTTGATTGAGATTAATTTGGACATAGTTTGAGAGGAGAATTAACAACTCAAGAAATCAGGTTTCACTAAAGTTTCAATCTTGCAAAATAACCAATCAAGAACACTCAAAGTCACTCGTATATATGCACTTACTCTTTGAGCATTAAATCAAACACTTATTTATAGGGATAGAAAAACATAAACTGTCATAACATTTTGTCCATGTGCCACACGCATCACCGTTATAAATCAACGATGTAAATGGTTGAGATTTAATTTTCTGTCTAACTTCAATTAGGGTTGGTCATATTTGATCTAGTCGACGATCGATCGATTGTCGACTTGAGTAAAGTCCCATTTTGAATCAATCATTGATCGATGATTGATCGACGAGATCGCCATGATCGACCTAAAAATTTAAAAACATTGAATTAGAGGGAATAGATCAAGAGATGTTAAGGCTAGTGAGGGAAAATGTTTGCATTTGAACACCATAAACTTGGTGAGGATCAGTAAATCATGGTTTTGGCTGGAGCCTCAGTTGTTGGTAGGAGGTAGTGGAACGCCGTGTTCTTCTCTAGGACAATCACCTCAATGTGTCTGTTGAGAAGGAGAAAAACTACTTGTATGCTTGTCCTCCAGATGAAGACTACTGCAGATGCACTCTAGCTGTTTGATGATATGCGTGAAAGGGAGATGTCCAAGTGCAAAGTTAGTGATTGTAGAAAAAACTGTTGTTCTACAAATTACATGAAAGAAACATGTTGAATATGGGCTTGCTGGAAATCCTAGAGACCTGTCCCACACAGAGAGAGAGAGAGATAGAGAGATAGAGAGAGAGAGAGAGAGAGAGAGAGATAGAGAGATAAAGAGAGAGAGACAGAGAGATAGAGAGAGAGAGACAGAGAGAGAGACAGACAGAGAGAGAGATAAAGGGAGAGAGAGACAAAGAGAGAGAGAGAGAGAGAGAGAGAGACAGAGAGAGAGATAGAGGGGGAGAGAGACAAAGAGGGAGAAAGAGAGAAAGAGAGAGAGAGAAAGATAGAGATAGAGAGATAGAGAGAGAGATAGAGGGAGAGAGACAGAGAGGGAGAGAGACAGAGAGAGGGAGAGAAACAGGGAGAGAGATAGAGAAAGTCAGAGAGAGAGAGAGAAAGAGGGAGTCACAGAGAGAGAGACATATAGACATAGTGAGAGACAGAGAGAGAGACAAAGAGAGAGAGAGAGAGATAGAGAGAGACAGAGGGAGAGAGAGATAAAGAGAAATAGAGGGAGAGAGAGAGACAGAGAGAGAGATAGAGGGAAAGAGAGACAGAGAGAGAGATAGAGGGGGAGAGAGATAGAGAGAGACAGAGGGAGAGACGGAGAGAGAGATATAGAGGGGGAGAGAGAGGGAGAGAGAGAGAGAGAGAGAGAGAGAGAGAGAGACGGGAGGGAGAGAGAGACACATGCAGAGAGAGACATAGAGAGAGAGAGACAGAGACAGAGATAGAGAGAAAGAGATAGAGAGAGACAGAGAGAGATACAAAGAGATAGAGAGAGAGACAGAGAGGGACAGAGAGAGAGAGAGACAGAGAGAAACAAAGAGAGAGACAGAGACAGAGGGAGAGGGAGATAGAGAGAGAGAGATTACTTGGCCCTAGATCATTGATACATGCGGAGATGTGACAAAAATAATTCCAAACTCACAAATTTTAAGAAATGATCATGAATTAAAGAGTATAGTGTTAAGTAAGGGTTGAATCCATAAAAAATAAAGGTATTTTCGAGGTATTCTTAAAATTCGATCGAAATTAGATGATGAATTGATGTGAGAAATTATGGATTTTGATAAATTTAGAAAGATAACTCAAAGACGAATCCACAAAATAAAAAATCACTTGATTTGAATCAAGATTCGCAGAGAAATCAACGAGCAAAAATTAGGTAGAAAGACGAAAGCAAAGGAGAAAAAATTGAAATAATTTCTTCAATTTACCTAATCTATGATTTAAAATTGAAATTTGATATTATAGGAAGAAAAATTAGGAGGAAAAATGAGATAGCGCTTGAAATGATCAAATTAATCGTAGGATCAAAGGTTTTTCATTTTGAGATTTTGAAGGTAATTTTTGACATTCAAGAAGCGATTTCTCTCTATTATCAGAATGAATCTCACTTTCAAACACTCCTTGGACGTGGAGATTGATCTGAAAGAGGAAGAAAACAAGAGATTTAAGGATTGAGATGTCTAAGTAGTTTGAATACTGGAAATACTTATGAATGCTTTACATTGTCGAAGAACATGTGTATTTACAGATAGATTTTGGTGTGACCATTAGATTTGGCTCTTCATCTTCAATCAATAACTCAGATGAAATGCTCAGATGCAAATCGTTGCCATTAAGTTGCGTCTGTTCGATCGAAGATGGAGCACTCAGATTTTGTCACGCATGAAGAAGAAGCGTCGTGCGATCACGTCTGTCCAATCAGGAATTGACGTTTGAGATGTCGCCACACGTCTAACGAAGTCCATCGGGCATATTTAATCTCAGATATTATAACTCTTTAGATGAATGGTTGAGATTAAAATATTTTGAAACAAATCGTCGGCCAATCATAATGCGCCGTTGACGATCGCAATTTGATTATCTCAATCTCACACTCCAAATTTTGGCACGTCACCTACGCATAAAAACATAAACAAATAATCCCACATGACAAAAATAAGAGAAATACAATGGGTAAATAGAGTATGTAAATTAATGGGTTTAGCTTATATCTTGAAAATGATACTTAACCCACTAATTACACACACGCACATACACATACATACACCGCCATGATGGCATGTACACTGATAACATGATATTTAGACATGATAATACATGATTATTAACGCATATTAAGGCATAAAGGATTTCATTCCGATGCATGTTATCATATTTATGAGTATTTATCTATCATTCTATGAAAAAGTCATTATAATCTCAAAATACATAGATTAAAGGTTAACTAGGATGAATTGAAGATTAATAATTTCATAACCCATCTTTACTTGAGATTATAAGTAGTTTTTAAAGACAAATAATAAGAGAAATCATCTTTTATATTCATTTTTATTTTTAAAAGTTTTAAATCATAAAGAAATGAATGTATTTTTGATATAGAAATTAAATCTCTTGTTATTTATTAAATATGACATTTTTATAATGATAAATAATTAAATTTCTGATAAAATGAAAGAAATTTGTATTAATTTGGAGTTATATTTTGAAAGTTATGAATTTTCTAATTTTTAGGGATTTTTCTGGATTTTTATTGAATTTTTCTGAATTTTTAATGAATTTAAAAGGAATTTTTGGAATTAAATATCAAAATTTCTAATTAAAATTGATTTTCCAGATATTTTAAAGTGCGCAGGTGACGTGGCGTGATTTGGAGCGTTTGATCATGTCACGATCGAACGGTTGACGCGGGAGGTGACGTGGAAGCGTAAGAGCCGTTCGATCGTGCGAAGGATTGTGACCCTTGATCTTTAGTTAAGTGTGGGGGTATGTGGCGCATCACGATTCATCACAGAATCGTTTTCTAAATGATTTAATCAGAGCCGTTGATCAAGGGAGTTGTAACGGTTCAGATTAAACCGACGGAACGCATCAGAAACGTTCGATCGCGATCCGACGACCACCGTTTGATGGGTTTTTGTAACGCTTGCAACGTGGCTTCATCTCGATCGTCAATCAAAGATCTAACGGCCACGACTTAAGGGTAACGATTTGCATTCGATGCGTTTCATCAAAGCCGTTGATCGCGAATTAAAGCCCAATCAGATGGTTACGCCCAAATCACCCTATAAATTGAGATGTTCTTCGAGATTGTAAAGCATTTGAGAGCAATTCGTGTAAATCAAACTGTTTAGATGTCAAATCTCTTGAAGCTCTTGATCCCAATCATTTTTGCGTCGACAGAGTGCTTAAGATCAAGATTTCAACGATCGACATGGAAGAAATCGACGCTTGAACTCCACGAATCGCGATTTCCAAAGTTTGATGAATAACCTTGATTCCAGCAATTAATTAAATCAATTCGATTGCAACTGTGGGTTAGAGATCATGTTTCATCCTAATCTATCTTCATTTAGTATTTAATTTCAATTAAGAATCGTAATTTAAGTGAATTTCATTTTTATTTTTGGTTTTTTGTTCTTTAGATTTTCGGAAAAATTCTCTCTATTCAATTTTCAATTTCTCCGCAAAATCAAAGTCCAATTGATTGATTTTTGATTCCGTGGATTTGTCTTCAAGTCCTCTTTCATAAAATTTCATTTTCCCCAATTTCTATCACCGATTTATCGTTCGATTTGATCAAACTCGAAGAGATCATCAGAATTTTCCGTAATTCCCTGTGAATTTGACGCTTATTTACCATTATACCCTTCGATTCGTGAATTATTCTTAAAATTGGTAAGTTTGGACTTTATTTGGACACGTGACCGTATGATTTCAACGACCTCGCGGTCTTGTTCCGTCATACACACGTCGCGACATGGCGACGTCTCGCCATGCTAGCTTCCACATTGGCGCAATCTTTGATCTATTTTTTTTAATTCTTTCTAATTCAAGAAAAATCCAAATAAATTTATAAAAATTTAGAAATATACTAGAAAAAATTCTTAAAAATTATAAAATTCATATGTTTCAAAATATAGCTCTAAATTAATCCAAATTTATCTTGTTTGATCAGAAATTAAATGATCTATCATTCTGAAGAGATGCATTTAAAAAATAACAAGACAATAAATTTCTTTGTAAAAAATAAACTCATTTCTTGTATAAAAATAAAGGTAAAAAAATAATTGAGTATACAAGAATTATTTCCTCTTATTATTTAACATTAAAACCTAATTATAATATCAAATATAGATGAGAATAATCTAATCTTTAAGTATTTATCTTAATTATCAATTATTATCCCTAAAATAGTGCATTTTGAGATTATAACTGAAATTTTCATAGAATGATAAATATATAGTCAAAACAATATAACATGCACAAGAATAGAATATTGTATGCCTTAATTTAAATTAATAATCATATAATTTTACTTATAAATTGCATGTTATCAAAATGGCTCAGAGAGGTGCCTACAAGGAGAACATCAAAAGGGATTGATGTTATAGATGGAAATAAAGTTTCAAAATTGATCTAATTGAAATGGCTATTATAGCCACTGCCATCTCTCCCACTATCACAAACTCCACCATTAGTTCAGGAGGTTGAGAGGGTTTCTAAATACACTCCCTATGCAAGGGTGTGATGTTGGTCATGGAGCTTGGGTGCGGCTCCTCTTTAGCCCAGGAATACTTGGGTGTAATTGATTTTGAATGATTGCAATTAAGTCATGTTTGCACACAATTGCTCAATTATTTCAGAAAATAAATAAAAATAAAGTATTCAAAATAAAAATTTGGATTAGAAGATGAAGTATGAAGGTATTAAAAGATGTAGATGGAAGGTAAATAATACTAAATATGATCCCACTTATTAGGTTTTTTGCCAAAGGTTTAACTAGCCTAATAAATACAGAGGTAGATGAGTAGGTGAAGCAAAATTTTTTTAAAAACCACCATGAGATTTGCATTCCTTGGCATGGCCTACCATCTCATGAGAGTAGTCACCCCCTGGAATACCTAAACCCATGGCCATGATAAATCCCGTTGTTTTAGCACAATACTTTCAAATATCCCTTCCATGTATCCTCAAATACACTCGCTACCTCTAACATCTTCTCTATGTTTTTAAATTACATGTTGGAAGGTTTTCCTTTAGTGTGATGTACATGTGTGATATTTGTAGATCATATAGAGAAGATGAATGCGACGAGGTTAGAAAGGTTCTAAAGTTTCTAAATAATTTCTGAATGTTAGTAACTTTTATCAAGAAGCACAATTCAAATATTTCAGCAAAATTTTGAATTTTTCTATACTCACACAACCCAACTTTAATGGTTTAGAGTCCCCAATAAAACCTTCATGCACATGTGAAGATGAAAATGATGATAATGCATTGGCATGAAAAATAAACTATAAATATTGGAAGGCTGGGTTTGGAAATATGAATCTATAATTTAATTTTGTGCCAAGTTCATTTTTCGTTCTCGGTAATGCTCCCTTTGTTTCTTTCCTATTACTTGATTTTCTATCCAAAACATGAAAGCTCAAAATAAAAAAACTATTTGGTTGCCTTGAAAAAGCATAAGAGGTAATTGTGTTCAAGGCAGAATCAAGTAGACTTCCCCATGATAGATCTAAGAACACGTTAGCTATTATGCAACGTTGCTATATAAGGTAAAAAAATCGACGTCAGTAACCATACATATTCACAATTATATGTTGATATAGAAATCCAATCACTAGTTATCCCACATATTTTAGATATAATGACATATACAAAGGTATCTATATATCATATTTTGCCACTTGCCTCATCATCACATAGTGTTAGTACTAAAGTGCACTAATATCAAGATCTTCATGATTTTTGTACATGGAGTGATTTTCTAAAATATCAATACGCATTACATTCTCACCTATCTAACATCATGATGCTCGCATATTCACATCATGATTATTCTAACAACAAGGAAACGATATAGGCATGTAGTTTCTATTCTATTCAGTGACTGATTGAAATCATCTTGTATATCCTAATCCTTGATTTTTATAGGATAGTGATTCCATAGCTCAACACAAGATGAACTATTTTTAAGGGTCACGCTTAACTCGAGGACAACTGATCTTTGACCTAACTCAAGCACTCGACTCAATGGGCAAGTGAAAAACTTAACTCAAGGCAACTCCACGTAGAACTCAACACTCAAAAGATCATGAATTAAAGGTCACCTTCAAGCGATGTGCCAGTCATTAAAGTCAAAGGTCGATTACAAGGTTCAAGTCAATCAAGACAAGAAGGAAAATTATACAATCAATATGCCAACAAGCCTCATCAACTTCAAGAGTCAAATTTTAACTCAGTCAAACGTAAGATTATTATCGGACCGATTATAATATTTATTGAAAAAGATAGGAAGATGCCGGTATTTCTGGTCAAATTTCTTCTGGGTTTTTTAATTATTTTTGTCAATAATCATGCCCATGCCGATACTTTTCATCATCTCGACCAAGGATCTCACCCTGATTTCTCCTCGTCCGAAGGATCTCATGGAAGTTTCCTGACTGATTTCTTGTCAGTAGAAGGATTTAACGGAAATTACCTCAAGAGACGTGACTTCGTTCATCGTGACCATATTTTCTCGCAGGAGACAACGTTGTTGGTCATCCCGACAAGGAATCTTACTCTGATTTTCACAGTCGGAAGGATTTTATGAAAATCTTCTCTTAGGAGCCGACACTATTCATGATGTTGATGAAAAACCTTGCTCTGAATTCTCGTACGCGAAAGGATTTTGTGAAAATTATTCACACGGTCGACCCTGTCCTTCATCTCGTTAAGAAATCATACACTAGTTGTTCACACCGGGAAAAGAAACTTTCTTGGCACTTCTGTATCCTAATTTTAGGTGCGAATGATGGGGAAGAGGGTAGATGAACGCAACGAGCGAACCGGAATAAGCAAGATAACAAGAACACTAAGGGATTGGAGAGAGAGAATCAGAAGAAAACGTGGAGAATCAGAAGGTGATTCAGAAGGAGAAGAAGAAGACGGCTTGCCACTGCACGAAGTTCCGCCAGAGACCAGTTCTTCGAGCGCACTGCCAGTCAAAACCTGAGAGAGTATTATAAACTATGAAGTCAATCTTGTTACACGTCAAAGACTAGGTAAATCTTTGACCTGTAATTGTCGCTTTGAATTTGGAACGCGGCTCCGGCGGGGCTTATCTCCGTTTTCCGGTCGTAGCTACTGGGGATGCCTTAGCTAAGCAGAACCCTAAGACAATGACATCACAAAGTAGAAAACAAGTAGGACTATGACGTCCCACCAACTAGAACCAAAGGTTTCCGACACCTGACGGCAAATAAAGGGCTTATCTCTCTTCCCTTCCTCTCGCACTAACTCTATGGCAGCGGTCCCGGCCGAGACTATCGTCTCTTTGACTCTCCTCTCCATTTTTCTAGCTTCTCCAGCATCATCATTGACTGCTGGCCGGCATGAACGCGCGCTTAGCCTCGAGATCCGGACAGCTCTGACCGACCCCAGGCTTCTGACAGAAGTTACTCCCGTTTGGGCGACGGACTGGCTGAAATCCAGCGATCGAGGTAAGCGTCGACCGCCGATAAAGCCACGAGCTCCAACCATAAGACCGATAATCAAGCCACGTCCCCTGCCCCCTCCACTAGCTCCCATGCTCGGACCTCCCCTGCCCCGTCCACCTCCCCAGCCTAGTCCGCCAGCTTCCGCTTCTGAGAGTCCTCCCCCTAAACTTCATGCGTAGCATCTTACTCGACGGTCTTTAATCTCAGTCCACAAGTTAAGGCGACAGTCGAATAAACGTTTTTATGGGTATTTCATTGATTGAAAAAAGATAATGGTGTCGCGATTCGAGAGAACTTTGCAGAAGAATCACACGCTGCTATATCATAGGTAGTTTCTCTGCCACATCGATCCCTCCAAGCTCTCGAAGCTTTGAGTCCATGCTCAGCTCTTATTTGCCCTGCAAAAATTTTCAGTTTATTGCACTCTCTTCTCACTCCTTTGTACTTGAATCTGAAAAAGAAAAGATTAAAGGAAAAATTTCCATACTCTCCCTTAATTCTGATAGTGGATCTTTCATTCCAAGTTTACCAAGTAATGGTTTAAAGTGAGATATTCTGAGCCCTTTGGTGGAATATTGGCTTGTTGCTCTTTTCTAATGTAAAGATTGCAAATTACTCAATCGATTTTCTCTTTGATAAAATGCCTATCAATATCAATATGTTTCATCCTATCATGTTGCATTACATCAAAAGCATTAATACTGCTGATTTGTTAACGGACAGTATTTTTAGTTAATCAAAATAAAAGAAATTTTGAAATCATCTAGAATTCATTTAGTCCACCAAGCTTCCATTATTCTTTGGGCTAAAGTCCTCAATTCAGCTTCAGCTTGAGACTACTTTATGTTTTTTCTTGTCCATGTAATCAAATTTCCTACATGAAAAGTACAAATACTTGAAGTTGACCTTCAGTCAACTGAAAAACATACAAAATCAAAATCTGTAAAGATTTCCAAATCCAAATTCTGATGCTCCCTAAATACTAGGCCTAGACATATGGTTCACTTGAGATATCTTAAAACTTTATATGCATCCTGCATATAATTAATATTTTTAGAATGCGCGAATTAACTCAATACTCTAAAAGAATAGGCTATATAAACCTTCAAATTAATCTTTGACAATCTTCTTCATCCACCATTTCAAATATTTCATCTCTTGTTAGTTTATGATTAGGGTCAATAGGTGTTGGTATAGGTTTCAAACCGATAAAACTTGTTGTTTTCCCGACAAATCTACTATTTATTTATGTCCAGAAAAGAAAATTTCCGAAGATAAATGACCAACTTCAATTGTAGTACCAGATAACTCTAAAATATAAGTCACATTCATGCATCATTTATCTTATTTAGGTGCTGATAAAGACTATAAAAATGAGAATATTCATTTCTAAATGGTTTCATGTGACAAAAATATGACTAAGTAATGATATGCATTGATAACATGTCATTGATGCATTCATTTTCATCATTATAAATAGGTTGTAACTCATAATTCTTATTAATATAATGCACGTTATCATGTTTTTTATGATTTTTTTACATTCATCATTTCATTCCACTCATATACTCAACTTGAATCTATTTAGTGCTAATTTCGTAAAAAAAAAAGTCTTATCATGCACCATTCTTTTCAATTACTTATACTATAAGACTAACCCCATTTGACTCTTTAAAAGTCTAGTGTTTAAATTCTCACATTTTCTATGAGTTATGTGGATGTAGGGACATAGATATGGAAGTAAGAAAACATGGATATAGATGACGATAAGAGGAAAGAGGAAACAACCCTCCACTAAATTTGAACACCAAGCCAATCATATTTTTATGAAATACGGTAAATAACGTTTGTATTTGGATCATCATAAGGTTTTTAGGATGATCCAAAATTGATTTAGAGTGAATATTGGGCCAATCTCCTTATTTTTAAGGAGGTTGGACCAAACCTAACTGATGTAGGATATTTCTAAGAAGGTATGTTTATGTATGAATATGAAGGTGTGAAGAGGAAGATGTGATGAAAGAAATATGTAAGGAGGAGAAAACCTGATGAGTTATTGATGAAATAGTCCTACAAATTTATTGGAGGATCTATGATGAGATATCAGTGGGAATAGGTTTAGACTTTAGAGAAGATGATATAGAGAAATAGAAAATAGAGGATATGTAATAAGTAATAATGTAGCGATTGTAAATATGAAATGAGAATGCGTAGAGGAGGTGAAAGAGACGTTGAAAGAGAGAGCACGGACGTGGGAGTGGGAAGATATTATATTAAATAATATGGAATAGCGGATAATGGTAAGAGTGACAGAGAGAATAGGGAAATAGATAGGGAATAGGTGATAGGGTGTCGGAAGATGACGGGGGCGGTGAAAGTAGAGAAGGACGTATAAATTAATGTGGACTTATAGACTTAGGAAAGAACTATTATTACTAGGAAAGAGCGAGGAATGAATACCTGATCGAAACTGGAAGCAATGCTCCGGAATTACGTCCGGCGATAGCAGATATCCTCGTTGACTCTCTGGTAGGGAAGAATGGAAAGCGACAGAACGTGGGGGGGAACAGAGGGGAAGGATAGAACTCGGAGTAGAAGATGATGCGGAATGGGAGTGAAGGAGATGCGGGGTGAGCGTGAACACACGGGTAACCGAAAGTAACCAATACCAAACTTTTCATTTATAAAAAAAAAAACTGTCTGTTCATCCCTTACAATCCCTCTTTTATAGAAGACAGAGATGAGGAGTGGTAGGGATGAGACGCGTCTTCGTAACTTCCGCGGACGACGGTTATGTAAGTTGCGGAAGTTCTTTCGTTGCTTCTTACGTGAACTCCGTCATGACCGTTGCCTGGAAGGTAGGTCGGTTTGGTCGGGGAGGAGGTCGTTGACTTTGGAATCAGTTGGATGAGCTGGACTTCCTTTGGATGTTAGCCTGGATGAAGTTCCGATCGCGATGTCTTATCGCGGAGGAAAACGATTAGAGTTTATTTGTCTGGGAATTTCCGTCTTTTCGTGAATCCGCGATGTTAACTTTTCCGCATTATTTGACGGATTGATCCGGACGGCGTCTGTTGTCGTTCAGCTGATAGAAGGACGAGAAGAATCAAGCTCCCACAGACAGGCCGTCGTCGGGTTTGTCGAATGAAGGTGGCGACGTGGAGAGAATCTGCATGCGATATAATTTGGCAGTTGACAAGGAAATTATCCTCTTGGTCGGTGATAAGTCAACGGTTGCGGAAATGATTCTCGTGGACTGGACTTTCTTTGGAAGTCTCGGTTTGTCGTCGTTATCTGTTCCTTTGATGGAGGCGGACGATTGGTACGCGGCGCTCTGCTCCATGAAACGGTCTCATGTGTCTAAGCGAGAGTTCTTCTGATTGGAATACATGTCGGCGTAAGAATTGTCTCCGCGGGAGAGAAAAGCCTGGACTTTCCGAGGATAACTGAAGCCTTCATGATTCTTCCCTGTTCCACGTCAATAGGCTTTAGGTTGCGTGGCACATTCTGGAGCTTTTGATGATCTTTGGCAGTAGTAACGTCGGGAAGGTCGTTAAATGGTCGGTCATTATCAATCAAACCAAAAGGAATAGTCCACATAGGGGAACCGTAGAGGTGCTGTCCTCGTGGGTAAGAACCGTCAGTGTTGGAAGCTCTCTTTAAATTCTTTATAATTGGTGTAGCTATCTCCATTGCTCTGATGATGGCAAGACGATTGATTTCTTCTTCTTCGTCAGTCATGGTGGTCTTGTTCACAGTGGAGATAGTCCTTGTTGTTGAAGCTTTTACTTATGCATGGAGACGTTTGCTCAAGAGAAGACACGGAGGATTTATCCTCATGATGATCTTCCTTGAGGGTGTCTCCCGTCATACTCATATTAAATGAATCACGATCATGATGGTTCATATTCATAACCTTGCTGTCACGTGGAGCTTATTGTCATGAAGTCGGGGGAGATGTTGATAAGGAAGAGGACTGTCCATGGTAGATATCCTGATGAGCTTCCGTCTTTTCACCAATCATGCAGGTCATAATTCAATGAGAGAAAATCCTCTTTGTTATAAGTTTTCTCCATGCTGATTATCGTCATATGAGCTGACCCCATAATTGCATGGTTTTATTCTTGCATTGGCTTTGTCTTTAAAATTATTTCTGTAGATACTTACTTCCATATGGATCTCTCCTACAATTCTAACTAAGGGGGGTTTTCAAAGAAAAGGAATTGGAAATCAAGGATGTTCCTACTATTGTTTTTTTGAGATCATTATTCATAATTATCTAAGGTACCTATGATATAGTGGATAAGGTTTGGAAAATTAGGAACCTATATCAAGGTATAAGGTGGTTGACTTGGTCCATTCAAGGGATTCTAATTATCTATGGATAAGGTTAATTTCATTTGACCAAGCCAATCTTTAGATCAGTATAAAATAGGAAAAGGAGGGAAAGATAATCCCTTAAGATCTACTCTCTCTTTATTTATTTAGAGAGGTCTTCTTCATCCATTTAATAAATGGATAATTTTTCAAGTTGATGAATAAGGAGGAGGAGGAGGAGGATGATAGGTTCACTTAGAACCCTTGTGTTCATGTTTTTTAAAATAATTCTCCATCACTCACTTTTATTAAATGAGACCTTCATTTTTTCTCATGATTTTATATATTTTTGGATGAAAAGATAGAGGATTAAATTATTGATCCAATGGAGTAAATTTCGTGGAAAATAGAGTTGTATTTTGTGAGATATTCAATTTCTTAGTTTAGGGATTTTTCTCAAATTTTTCTGGATTTTTTTCTAAATTTTTAGGGACTTTTCTATTTTGAGGATATTTACAAACATGCCACTCTGATTTTTTAAGTAGAAATTTACAAAAATGCCCCTCTAATTTTTAAAATAAATATCTTCAAAAATGCCCCTACGATTTTTGAAGTTGAAAATTTACAGAAATGCTCTGATTTTTTAAGTTTGAAATTTACAAAAAGACCCCTCTACATCATCTAAATCAACGCGTACAATTTCTCTAAATTAAAATCATGATATCTCATGATCTAGGTGAAGTTTTGAGCTGAATTTTTTTTTCTAAATTCATCTTTTAACCCTCTATCCATCCATACCTTGGATTAAAGAATCGAGCAAGACAAAATGATTTAATAATTGGACTCTTTTACCCCTCTTTACACTCAAACCCTAAGAACCCACCTATAAAAACCTTCATTTTCTCGCTCGTATTTTTTTGTCTTTCTTTTACCACTAGGCTACCAAAAGGAAAGGGAGAGGAGGTCAAGGACCAAGGAGGAGCATTGTTGGATGCTCAACCTTGTAGCGGATAAGTGGTGGCGTATGACCCCCGTCGCCACCAAGGCACGAGACCACAACGCCGGAGGAGCCGACACCCACGCGCGTCCAGCTCCCACGACAGGCGAAGACGAAGGATCCCGACTTCCACTACACTGCTTGAGGACTTCGTCTCGCCCCATTCCGAGCACGTGCGCGTGGATCTACCTTCTTCCCTCATTTTGAATTTTATCGGCCTGCACGTGTTTAGCGGGCCCTCTTTATTCTCCATCTCCCCTCTTTTGTGGATCTTTTATCATTTTTATGATTATGTTGGGCTTTCAGATCGTGGGTCTCAAGTGGGCCCTTCCCCTCTCGGCCCATTTTGGGCTCTGAAAGACGAGAAGGGACCCTCCCCACAAACCCTAGCCATCATTTGAAAAACAAAGGAGAGATCACCTCTTTAGTGACCGCTCCCGGAAGATTGGGGAAGGAGACTGACTGACGCTGCCGCCGCCACCCTCGCCGCAGGCCCACGCGCTGCCGTCGCCGCTGCTTTCGCCGCCTCTCCTTGGTGCTATCATCAGGAAGCTGCTGCAAATGCCGCCGCCGCCGCGACTAGTGCCACCGCCATATGCCTTCGTGTCGTCGCTGCCGCTCTGATTGTCATTCCCCTGAATTTCCCCGACGCCCTATCAGAATCGACCCAGCGTCCTCCAACCTCTCTCCATCTCCCAGCTGAATCGCCTCTTCTTACACCGTCGACTCTACTCCCCTACCCGGCCATCCTCACCCCCCATCGTTGTCTGTCCTCTTCCACATCGTTTGGCTGGATCCAGACCAACGCACCTCCCTCTCTCCTCCTCGCCCTGCCGAGACTTCATCTCATCCCCTTAATTCAAAACTGTCGCCCATTCCTATCGGCCAAATCCTTTCCCCTCCCGTTGAATTGTGAGTTCTCCACTCTCGACACCTCCTCATAGTCCCATCGCCTTGTCATGGTCGACCACGCCGCTAGCCAAAAATCCACTCGCGCTCTTGTGAACCGTGCCTTGCCTACGCGCGTCACCACGTGCAGTGCCTCGCTCTTGTAACGCTCGCGCCGAAATTTGGTCATTCCTGGTCGCCTAGCCCCCAATTGATCATCGTCCTCACCTCACCTTCCCCACAATTTCCCAACTCCCGGGGTTGCCACCCTCACACTGCCCGGTCGCACCGTCGCCCTGACCCCCTAGTCGTTGATATCAAGCCACCCTCCATGCAGCCTCCCTATGCGTGTTTGCACTCCCGGCCATCCCATTCCGTGAGAACTCCCCCATCCGCGGCTTGCCTCTTTGATAGTGTCCGCGCCCTTGCCCCGACCACTCCCTTTCAATTGTGTCCGACCCGTCTCCCTCTCCAGACAACAGGCACGCGTGATGCCTGTCACATTTTGGGGAATTCCGAATGCCTGCGAATATTGCCCGGAGCGCGTGATCGCCCTCGCCCGCGCTTGTCCCCCCATCCTCTCCCTTGCGTGCCCGCGTGACCACTCTAGCTTTGCGTGGACATGACTGCCCTTGCCCGGTGTGTGCGCGGAATTGTCTGCACCTGTCAATCGGCCGCCCTGCTCCGCAATCACCCCGTTGCCCGTGACTTGCCATCCCAGACAGCGTCTATGCCCCTGCCTGGCTTGCACCTGCACGGATGCGCCCGACCCTCTCCTCTTCAGGCAGCGCCCACACGCGTATCAGATTACCCTCCCGCGGCCCCCCCGTCTACCCGTGCGCATTCCCCCAGTCTTGTCCCGCGCGTGCGCCTGATCGCTTCTCGCGCGTCCACCCATTCGCGCTTGGCGCGCCCACCTGGTCGCTCCCTTCGCGCCCTCCTTGCCGCACCCCGTGCCTTCCAGGCTGAGTCCATATGACTTGCTTACGTGCCCCGTTAGTGCGGACGTCATCACCCTTGAGTTGAGGACTTTGCCCTGACCGTGACGTCGTCGAATAAGTCTACCTCTGCTGACTGTCGATGCCGCGTACGAATGACCTTCCCCGTCACGACCAACCGGGCTCACGCCCCTCAGGTTAGGCACGCATCCCCTCCCTTTACTTTGAAGTACTTTTATTTCTTCCAGTATTTCCCCTTGATGACCCATGGCCCAACGCCCGCGAGGATGTGGACATGGAGGACTTCGAGACTAACACCACTCGGCGCATCCTTGGAGCTTCAGCGACTACGCGTGAAGAGGCAGCTTGTTTGTACTCATAGATTGATCATTTTCATCATAGTAGTTTGCCTTAGGATCTCCTACCCTAGAATCGCCTTTGCTCCACTGTTCGTTTAGGTTCACGAAGTTTTCAGACATCAAGAAGGGAGCAAGCATAGATCATGATCAGAGTGGATCGAGCATCAAGTGGCCTAGGACGGGCACACCAACGGGGCTTGTGAAAATATCTAGATTGGATTTTGGCTTGGGAACACCTCCATATATAGTAGACAAGTGTTTATTTTTATTTTTATTTTTATTTTTCTTTTATTGTAGTAACTTTGACATTATTTATGCGTGCATCTCTCACTCTCACCCTCGCCGTGCATTTATCCATTGCTATCACCATCTATTTTCTCATCTTTCCATCATATTGTCTCTATTTTCATCTCTATTAATCTAATTATGTCATCTATTTTCTAATTTCTGTCTTAATTTTAAGATAAATGCAAAATTTTCTCTCATACTCACCTCCACATATTCCATTCCAACTCACACATCTTCCTCCGCCCTCATCTTTCTTTTAAACACATAACCTCATTACTTTAGCTCCTTGTGGATTCGACCCTTGTTGACACTATTCTAAGTAAGGAACTATATTTTGTTTCATGAAATCGATGCACAACAACAACGAAAAACATAGGCGATCGAGTTCATCATACATCATTTCTTATATTTTCATTGTATTATGGGACTAGTTGCATTTGATTTCTTGGAAGTTAAATGGTTAAATTCTCACATTTTTATGAGTTATGTGGATACAAGGACTTAGGTGTAGGTCAATTGGAGCATGAATGCAAACTATCTAAAAAGAGAAGAATAAAATGAGTACTCCATATTTTTAGAATGTTGGTCAACCATATAACTCCACCATTGGTTCAAGTGGTTGAGAGGGTTTCTAAACTAACTCCTTGTGCAAGGGTGTGATGTTGGTCATGGAGCTTGGGTGTGGCTCCCCTTTAGCCCAGGAATACTTAGGTTCAATTTATTTTGAATCATTGCAATGAAGTCATGTTTGCACAAAATTCCTCAATTATTTCAGAAATTAAATAAACTATTTCGAAAGAGAAATTTGGATTAGAAGATGAAGTTTGAAGGTATTAGAAGATGTGGATGGAAGATAAATAATGGTAAATATAATCCCACTTATTAGGATTTTCGCCAAAGGCTTAATTAGCCAAATAAATAAAGAGGTACATGAGTATGTGAAGCAAACAATTTTTTCAAACGGCCATGAGATTTGGGTTTCTCGGCCTGACCTACCATCTCATGAGAGTAGTCACGCCCTGGAATACCTAAACCCATGTCTACGATAAATCCAATTGGTTTAGCACAATACTTTCAAATATTCCTTCCGTGTATCCTCAAATACACTCGCTACCTCTAACATCTTCTCTATGTTTTTAAATTACATGTTGGATGGTGTTCCTTTAGTGTGATGTACATGTGTGATATTTGTAGATCATATAGAGAAGATGAATGCAACTAGGTTAGAAAGGTTCTAAAGTGTTTAAATAATTTCTGAATGTTAGTAACTTTTATCAAGAAGCACAATTCAAATATTTCAGCAAAATTTTGAATTTTTCTATACTCACACAGCCCAAATTTAATAGTTTAGAGTCCCCAATAAAACCTTCATGCACATGTGAAGATGAAAATGATGATAATGCATTGGCATGAAAAATAAACTATAAATATTGGAAGGCTGGGTTTGGAAATATGAATCTATAATTTAATTTTGTGCCAAGTTCATTTTTCGTTCTCGGTAATGCTCCCTTTGTTTCTTTCCTATTACTTGATGTTCTCTCCAAAACACGAAAACAAAAAATAAAGAAAAGAAAAATATTTGGTTGCTTTGAAAAAGCATAATGGGTAATTGTGTTCAAGAGAGAATCATGTAGACTGCTCCATGATAGATCTAAGAACACATTAACTGTTATGCAACATTGCTATATAAGGTAAAAAAATTGACATCGGTAACCATACATATTCACAATTATATGTAGATATAGAAATCCAATTACTAGTTATCCAATATATTATAGATATAACGGCATATAAGAAGGTATCTATATATCATATTTAGCCACTTGCCTCATCATCACATAGTGTTAGTACTAAAGTGCACTAATATTAAGATCTACATCATTTTTATACATGGAATGATTTTCTAAAAAAATCATTCGGCATTACATTTTAACCTATCTAGAATCATGATGCTAGCATATTCACATCATCATTATACTAACGACAAGGAGAAGATATAGGCATGTAGGTTCTATGCAATTCAGTGACTAATTGCAATCATCTGGTATATCTTAATCCTTGACCTAACTCAACATAAGATGGAATAGTCTTAAGGGTCACGCTTAACTCGAGGACAACTACTCTTTGACCTAACTCAAGCACTTGACTCAATGGGCAAGTGAAAAACTTAACTCAAGGTAAATCCAAATGGAACTCAACACTCAAACATCAACAATTAAAGGTCACCTTCAAGCGATGTGCTGGTCATTAAAGTCAAATTTTAACTCAGTCAAATGTAAGAATATTAGCGGACCAATTATAGTATTTATTGAAAAAGATAGAAAGATGCCAGTATTTCTGGTCAAATTTCTTCAGGGTTTTTTTATTAGTTTAGTCAATAATCATGCCCATGTTGATACTATTCATCATCTCGACGATGGATCTCACCCTAATTTCCCCTCGTCCGAAGGATCTCATGGAAGTTTCCTAACTGATTTCTTGTCAGTACAAGAATTTGATGGAAATTACCACACGAGACCTGACTTTGTTCATCGTGACCATATTTTCTCGCATGAAACAACATTGTAGGTCATCCCGACAAGGAATCTTACTCTGATTTTTCATAGTCGAAAGGCTTTTATGAAAATCCTCTCTTAGGAGCCGACTGTGGGAGATGAATTTCTTCCCCACTTCACGCGCGCGTAGAAATTAAATTGGGGAAGTCTCCGCTCAAATAGTGTGCGCACGCCTCGGCGGGTACTATAGCACTCGCCGAGATGTGCGCTGTGCGCGCGCTGTGGTGCATGAAAATCGCCGATTTTCATGCCCCACAACGCGCACTCGGTAGGTTAGTGAGGTAAAAAAATAGGAGGTTATTCTTTTTATTTTTTTCACCTTTCTACCCTATAAATAGGGACCCTAGCATCCCTAACTGTATCTCTGTACCTTCCTTTCCTCCTCCAGAGAGTTGTTCTTGTGTTATTGAGTGGTTTAGTGCATTTTATCTCTTTTTTCTCATTCTTCTTCCTCTTTTGAGTGTTTGAGTGAAATTGTGAGTGTGCTCATCATCTTGAGAGGGTGCTTCTTGAGGTGATCAGCAGCCAACAAGTGGTATCATAACGTTTTTATCCTAGGCTTGTGAGAATGTCCAAGAGGGGAAGGACTTCTACCATGTCCGATGATGCACATGCACCTATACCAACCTTGCATCCACCGAGGAGTGAAACCGGTATGCCTACTTCTATTTTGATGTTAACAAGCACAAATTATCATCTTTGGGCTATGAGGATGGAAGTTTCTTTGGAGGCTCAGGAGTTGTGGGAAGTCATTGATGGAAGTGAGGTAAATCGGAATAAGAATCGCCTTGGATTGTCGATGGTCCTCAACTCCATCTCTGAGTCACAAAGCAACCAAATCGATATCAAGAAGAGTGCAAAGGAGGATTGGGAAGTTCTCTGCACATTCCATGTGGGAATGGAAAAAGTGGTGCATGCAAAGGTGCAAGCATTGAAGAGAGAATTTGAAAAAATTTCCTTGAAGAGGAATGAGAAGATTGAGGACTACTCAAATCATTTTGCCCAAATTGTTACTAATTTGAGAGACTTGGGGAAAATTCTTGATGAGTATGGCGCTGTTTCAAGGCTTCTCAGGTCAGCCTATAAATATTTTGATTCTCTAATTCTTCTACTTGAGCAGACAAGTGATTTAAAGACCATGAGACTTGAGGAAGCTTTTGGGAAACTCAAAGTTCATGAGTTGAGACTCCAAGAGAGGAACTGAAGAGGTGAGGAGCAAGCACTCCTATCTAGGGCATTTAATATGTCTAAGAAGGATCAAAACGGGTCATCTTCAAGCAGAAGGAGACTAGGAAAGAAAGGAAAAGGCAAAGATCGTGGTGATGATACCAATGGAGAGAAGAAAAAGAAGCAATTTGACAAATCCAAGGTAAAATGCTACAATTGTCAAAAGCTTGGGCATTTTGCAGATGATTGTGAACTTCCTAAGAAGGACAAGTCAAAGGGAAAAGAAAAGATGCATATAGCCCAAGAAGATGAAGAGGAAGAATCATCGTTGCTAATGGTGCTAGCCGATGAACATGTGGATGTGTTACTTTAAGGTATGAATAGCTCTCCTATAGATGATATGTGGTATCTAGATACGGGAGCTAGCAGCCATATGATTGGTATGAAGACCTTCTATCAGTCCCTTGATGAGTCTCACAAAGGAGTGGTGAGATTCGGTGATGGTTCTTCAACTAGGTATGAAGGCAAAGGTGAGGTACATGCGGAGTGTACAAATGGTGAATGAATGATATTTGAAAATGTTATTTATATACCTAAATTGAAGACTAACATCTTAATTTTGGGAACACTTGATTCGCAAGGTTGTGACATATGTTTGAGGGATGGTTTTCTCACCCTTTATGATGGCCAAGGAAGGCTGCTGACTAAGACTCCCAAGACGAGGGAGAATATGTACCTTTTGAAGCTCAACATTGTCGAGCATTGTCTTCTTGTGAAGAAAAATGATGAAGATGCATGGCTGTGGAATAGAAGGATGTGTCATCAAAGTGTTCACACTCTCCATGGTATGGTGAAAGGTAATCATGCTATTGGATTACAAGTGTAGCTGTTGTGTGGCCAGGAAGCATGCGAGAGCCCCATTTCCCAAAGCAACTAAATTTAGAGATTCAAGGCCTCTGGAATTGGTCTATGCCAACATTTGTGGACTAATCACACCATAAAAAATTAGTGGAGGGAAGGATTTTGTTGCTAATTGTTGATAATTTTTCTAGATTGATGTGGGTGGCGATTTTGAAGAACAAGTCGGAAGCGATTGGAGCCTTTCAAGAATTCAAGACTCTAGTGGAGAGTGAATCCAATGGAGCATTGATCAAGTGCTTGAGGACTGATCATGGTTGAGAATTCATTTTTGAGGAATTCTCAAAGTGGTGTGAAGAGAAAGGCATTCAAAGGAATCTCACTACTCCATATGCACCGCAATAAAATGGAGTAGTTGAGAGAAAGAATAGGACTATTGTGGGTCTTATAAGAAGCATGCTCAAAGAAAAGAGTTTACCTCTTGAATTATGGGGTGATGCTATCAATACTTGTGTGTATGTGTTGAATAGGTCCTCTACGAAGAGCTTGCAAGGGAAGATGCCCTATGAGATGTGGAGCGGGAAGAAGCCTAAACTAAGTCATCTTAGGATCTTCGGCTCAATTGTGCATGTGAAGGCTCCTAGAGCTTTGGGGAAACTTGAATATAGGAGTAAGGAGATGGTGTTTTTGGGGTAAGAGAGAGGTACCAAGGGCTCTCGGTGTTTTAATCATACCACACACAAGGTTCATTTGAGTCGAGATGTCATCTTTGAAGAAGGACGCAAGTGGAACTTCATAGAATGACAACTGAGTGAAGGTATGGAGTTGTGTGTTTCAGGTGTAAATCTTGGATTTGATAATCCAAGTATGAGGATGGAGGAAAATGGAGACAATCTTGAAGGTGTGCTTTGAGATATGCCTTCAAATGAAGAAGTGGGTCAAGGTGAAGGGTCGACATCGACGAGCAATGAAGTGATGCCAATATTTCGATCTATCCAAGCTCTTTATGAAGCTACTGATCCGATTGAGGAGGAGTGTCTCATCTCATTTGAAGAACCCACCACTTATTTCAAGGCATCTGAAGATAAAGCATGGAGGAAAGCTATGGAGGAGAAGATCACCTCCATTGAGAAGAATGATACATGGAAGCTAGTGAAGCATCTTAATTTATGGAAGCCCATTGGTGTGAAATGGCTAAATAAGCTTAAGAAGAATCCGCTTGGTGAAATTGTGAAGCACAAAGCGAGATTAGTGGTGAAAGAGTATCACCAAAGATACGGGATTGATTATGATGAGGTATTTGCTCCTGTTTCTTGTTTTGAATCAATCCGTATCTTGATTGCATTGGTAGCCCAAGAGTATTGGAGTTTGCATCATCTAGATGTGAAATCCGCCTTCTTGAATGGTGAAATCAAGGAGGAGATTTATGTGAGTCAACCAGAGGGCTATGTGAAAAAAAGGAAAGGAGGAGTGGGTCCTCAAACTAATTAAAGCACTCTACGGCCTCAAACAAGCACCAAGAGCATGGAATGCAAAGCTTGATGATACTTTGAAGAGCATTGGCTTTGTGAAATGCAAAAATGACCAAGGTGTGTATTATTTGAACTCAAATCAAGATAAAGTGATTGTCGGAGTATATGTAGATGACATGATCATCACAGTGGCAAGTGAAGCCAAAGTAAAGGAGTTCAAGAAAAATATGATGAAGATTTTTGAGATGACAGATTTGGGACTGTTATGTTCTTATTTGGGCATTGAAGTGCATCAAGGTAAATCCCAAATAACCTTGTCTCAAAGACCATATGCAGCACATATCTTGGAGAGTTTTCAAATGGTTGAATGCAATCCAACTAACACTCCAATGGAAGCTCAGCTGAAGCTAAAGAAAGAAGGAGGTGGAAGAAGTGTGGATGCGACTTTATATAGGAGCTTAATTGGAAGCTTAAGGTATCTACTTCATACGCGACCCAACATGACTTACTCGGTGAGAATATTAAGTAGATATATGGTGAGTCCTACCTCTGACCACTGGATAGCAGAAAAGAGGGTGTTGAGGTATCTCAAAGGTACCATTGATTTTGGTCTTGAGTATGTGAAAGGCGTGAAGAATCTCAATGTAATTGGCTAAAGCGATAGTGACTTTAATGGTGATGTGGAAGATAGAAAGAGCACTTCGGGACAGCATTTCTTTTTAGGTGGTCTACCAATCACTTGGAATAGCTTGAAGCAAAAGGTGGTGGCCTTATCTTCGTGTGAAGCTGAATATATAGCAATTACTTCAGCCGTTTGTCAAGGAGTGTGGATTGCAAGCTTAGTGATGGAAGTAATGGGAGTAAAGATGGAAGCGGTGAAGATTATGGTTGATAATCAATCAGCTATTATGTTAAGCAAGACCTCAGCTCATCACAATAGAACCAAGCACATCGACACACAATATCATTTCATTCGAGATTGCGTCAAAGACGGGTGAGTCGTCATCGAGCATGTGAAGACTGAAGATCAATTGGCTGACATTCTCACAAAATCATTTGGGAGAGTGAAGTTTATGGAGCTAAGTGCAAGAATTGGAGTGAAGAAGGCATGGGACATAAAGAAACTCAAGGAGGAGAATGTGGGAGATGAATTTCTTCCCCACTTCACGTGCGCGTAGAGATTAAATCTCCGCGCAAATAGTGTGCGCACATGTGCGCACGCCTTGGCGGGTACTATAGCACCCGCTGAGATGCTCGCTGTGCACGCGCAGTGGCGCATGAAAATCACCGATTTTCATGCCCCACAGCGCGCACTCGGTAGGTTAGTGAGGCAGAAAAATAGGAGGTTATTCTTTTTATTTTTTTTACCTTTCTTCCCTATAAATAGGGACCCTAGCATCCCTAAATGTATCTCTGTACCTTCCTTTCTTCCTCCAGAGAGTTGTTCTTGTGTTATTGAGTGGTTTAGTGCATTTTTATCTCTTTTTCTCATTCTTCTTCCTCTTTTGAGTGTTTGAGTGCAATTGTGAGTGTGCTCATCATCTTGAGAGGGTGCTTCTTGAGGTGATTAGCAGCCAACACCGACACTATTCTGATGTTGATGAAAAACCTTGCGCTGATCTCTCGTACGCGAAAAGATTTTGTGAAAATTATTCACATGGTCTACCCTGTCCTTCATCTCGTTAAGAAATCATTCACTAGTTGTTCACACTGGGAAAAGAAACTTTCTTGGCGCTTCTGTATCCTAATTTTAGGTGCGAATTATGGGGATGTTGGATACAAGATCCGTGTGCTTACGTCGAACTGAGAGATCGGGAAGAGAGATTGAGGATAGAAAAACCCACTTTACTCTATTCGCTGAAAGAATTTTCGCTTCGCTCTACATCATGCATTTCATCAAACAGGTTGGGTGATTTTATAGAACACCCAACCAATCAGGAGAGGAGAGAGAGCGAGGTGTTTGCAACGGCCATCGCAGGCCGCTCCCGTCGCTCCTGACGTGTCACCCTCGTGGCCGTCATAACCCACCAGAACGGACGGTCCCGATTAGAGCTGTAACTACCTGTGAAACAGAAATAGGAAACAAAGTGTTTGAGGAAAAGTCGGGAGGTGGCTGATGCTCCCGTAACTGCTTCTGCTGAGCTGGAGCATCCCCATCAATCTCCTCCATGCTCAAGCTCCTCCATAGGAGTGCTACGGATGCCCATCTGATCACGCATCTCCAGAAACTTTGCCTTTTCGAGAGCTTTGGTGAAGATATCTGCCAATTGATCTTCGGTTCGAACAAACTCAATTTCGATTTTCTTGTCTTCGACACACTGCCGAACGAAGTGATAGCGGGTGTCGATGTGCTTTGTCTGGTTATGATGAACTGGATTTTTTCTTAAAGTGATCGCTGATTGGTTGTCTACCAATAGCTTTGCCTTCATTGCTTCATTTCTCATTAATTCATCGAGTAGTCGGCTCATCCATATAGCTTGACATGTGGCCGAAGTTGCTGCAATATACTCGGCTTCACACGATGATAGAGCTACTATGCTCTGCTTCTGGGAGGACCAACTTACCGCCATCCCACCAAGGAAGAAGATGTGCCGTGAAGTGCTCTTCCGATCGTTGCTATCTTCTGCAAAGTCGCTGTCGCTGTACCCGAGTAGCTCTCCCCTCAGATCTCCCTTCTTATAGAATAGGCCATAGTTTTTTGTCCCTTTTAGGTACCGCAGTACACGCTTCACCCCGATGTAATGCTCTTGGGTAGGACGTTCCATATGTCTACTGAAAATGCCCACCGCAAATAGTAGATCCGGCCGGGTATGTGTCAAGTACCTCAGGCTGCCGATTAGGCTGCGATAAATGGTGGAGTTGACCGTGGACTTGCCTTCTTCATAGGTGAATTGCGCTCGAGCTTCAAGTGGAGTTATGGCCGAATTGCACTCCCCAAGCTTGGCATGCTATAGGATTTTCTGTGCATACGCCATTTGGGACAAAAATATGAAATCCTTACCTTGCTTTACTTCAATTCTGAGGTAAGAGATAAGCGAGCCTAAGTTGCTCATATCAAAGGCTCGTGCCATTTCTGCCTTGAAATCTTCGATGACAACAAGACTTGTACTTGTGACGATCAGATCGTCAACATAAACACCTAAAATTAAGATGGCTTCAATAGATCTTTTAAGGTAGAGTGACTGCTCATAGGCACTCTTGATGAACCCGAGTGAGAGCAAACATGAATGGAGCTTGAAATACCAAGCTCTTGGGGCCTGCTTCAATCCATAGAGGGCTTTCTTGAGTCGTAGAACATACCCTTCCTTCCGTTTGACCAAGAAGCCTTCCGGTTGCTTCACATAAATGACTTCATTAATATCCCCATTGAGGAATGCAGACTTGACGTCAAGATGATGGATCTGCCAATCCTTCAATGCTGCCAAGGCTATCAGCAGTCGAATTGTCTCAAATCGGACCACTGGAGCATAGATCTCATCGTAGTCCACCCCTTTCCTTTGTGAGTATCCCTTCACCACTAACCGAGCTTTGTATTTGATGATGACTCCTTGTGGACTCTTCTTCAATTTGAAGATCCACTTCAAACCGATTGGTCTGCAATTTGGTGGGGGAATCTCCAATTCCCATGTGTCATTCCTATCAATTGCCAGCATTTCCTCCCTCATAGCCTTCATCCAAACCTCTTCACTGGCTGCCTCTATATAGGAGATCGGCTCTTCACCTGAGAGGAGATGGACTTCTTCCACTTGGGTAATCGGGGAGGTCTCAGAATACAGGTCAGTCAAGGACCTGAATCTTGGAGATTCCATTTCTCCAGAAGTGTTAGATGGAGAGGTTGCTTCAGTTGAGCCCTCCTCTTCATCATCTGAGGACTCAATTTGATCTTCAATGCCCTGTTCATAGAGGAAATTAGGTAGGAAGGTAAGTGGAGTAGAGTCCTCACCTTGCGTTGACCAAGTCCACCTTTCTGATTCTTCGAAGATAATGTCTCGGCTGATGACTACCTTGAGGTTGACCTGGTCAAGGCAGCGATATGCCTTTGATCCTTGTTCATAACCAATGAAGATCATGGGCATACTTCTGTCTTCGAGCTTGCTTGGATGCTTCCTTGTGTCCTTTACATGAGCAACCCAACCAAAAACCCTCATGTGATCAACCGAGGGTCTCCTCCCAGTCCATTTCTCATGAGGAGTTTGACCCTTCAAGCTCTTGGTAAGTGACCTATTTAGAATGTAGACAGCTGTACTGACTACTTCTCCCCACAGTTCTCTTGGTAGGTCCTTAGCTTTCCGCATAGCCCATACCATAGACATAACAGTCCTGTTCTTCCTTCCGGCCACCCCATTTTGTTGAGGTGAGTAGGGAGAAGTTAGATCCCTCTTGATGCCATTGTTGATGCAGAAATTAGAGAATTCTGTGGAGGTGAATTCCCCACCTCCGTCTGTTCTAACCGCTTTCAGCTTCCCCCCTTTCTCAGTTTCTACTAGAGCCTTGAACTTCTTAAAGGCTTCAAGTGCATCTGATTTATGCTGTATCATGGCCACCCAAATCAGTCGAGAAAAGTCATCCATAATAAGTAGGAAATACCAATTTCCTCCCAAGGTTGGTGGTGAGATAGGTCCACAGATGTCCATGTGTATCAGCTCCAAAGATTCAATTGCTTGGAAGACTGACTTCTTGGGGAATGAGGTTCGATGATGTTTCCCGGCAATGCAATTTCTACACACCTTGCTTGGAATGCTGATAGGAGGCAATCCTTCCACGGATTTTTTTGGTTGACATTTCCTTCAATGTGTGGAAGTTGAGATGTCCAAAGTGGGAGTGCCATATCCAGTCTTCGGGAGTGGCTTCAGTCGTGATCAAACATTGATCAATGATACTTAACTTCAGCAGGTAAAGTGGCCCACTAGATCTATGCACCTCCGCAAAAAATTGTCCAAAAGGATTAAAGATGGTAAGCTTACCTTCTCCCATGACCATCCGATAGCCTTCCTCGTCCAACCGTCCAAGACTTTAGATATTTGCCTCCAATTTGGGAACGAATAGGACATTACTGAGACAGAGATTGCTTCCATCCTTCTGACTCACTTCAATTTCACCTTTGCCTTCAATTTGGATTCGTGAGTTATCCCCGAATTTCACGGATCCATTGATGGAATCATCCAATTTGTTGAAGAATTCCTTCCTCCCGGTCATGTGGTTGGTGGCTCCAGTATCCAAATACCAAAGCGCGGGATCGGAGGCCGCTCCCTCAGGTCCATGAAGAAGGAGATCACTCACCTCTTCCACGACTGCCATAAGCAGGGATGACGTCACCACTACAATATTGGATGAGCTCGCCGAAGCCGCAGCTGCCGGAGTGGCTTCTGGCACGTAAGCCTTATCTTCGCGAGGTTTCTTCGGATTTCTGCACTCATAAGCAAAGTGGCCATAGCGTTGACAATTGTAACACTGGATTACAGATTTGTCAAACGCCTTCTTATCCTTCTCTTCTTCACCACTTTGATTCCGTCCTCGTCCGCGGCCTCGACCTCGTCCTCTTCCTCGGCCGCGATGCCGACCTCTGCCTCGCGATGAGGAATCATCCTCATTAGTTATCTTCGCCTTACCCATCGCCTTTGCCAACAGAACTTGTTCCTCTTCACGAGTTTCACGTTCCTTGAGCCTCAGCTCATGTACGGTAAGTGATCCAATTACCTCATCGAGACTTACCTTGTCGAGCTCGCCGTATTTCTCCAATGACAAGGTAAGGGCGTCGAATTTGGCCGGGGTAGCTCGAAGAAACCGCCGGACGACTTCCTTTTCCTCCATGACTTCTCCAAGATTTCGTAAGTCGGAGACTA
This sequence comes from Lemna minuta, assembly GCA_024174645.1. Classification (NCBI taxonomy): domain Eukaryota; kingdom Viridiplantae; phylum Streptophyta; class Magnoliopsida; order Alismatales; family Araceae; genus Lemna; species Lemna minuta. The sequence continues at coordinate 4,698,428 of CM044114.1, forward strand.
AGTGCGTGAATTTCATCGCGAAATCCACGACTGTCTCTGCCTTACCCATGGTGAGTACTTCAAGATCGCGACGCAGTCCTTGGATGCGGGACTGAAGCGTGTTCAATTAAAGCCCTCAATTCAGCTTTAACTTGAGACTACTTTATATTTTTTCTTGTCCATGTAATCAAATTTCCTACAAGAAAAGTACAAATACCTCAAGTTGACCTTCAGTCAACTAAACAACGTACAAAATAAAAAATCTGTAAAGATTTCCAAATTCAAATTCTAATTTTTCCTCAATACTAGGCCTTGACATATGGTTCACTTGAGATATCTTAAAACTTTATAAGAATTCTGCATATAGTGAATTTTTGTAGAATGCATGAATTAGCTCAATACTATAAAAGAATAGTCTATATAAACCTTCTAGTTAATCTTTGGCAAGCTTCTTCATCCACCATTTCAAATCCTTCCTCTCTTGTTAGTTTATGATTAGGGTCAATAGGTGTTGGTATAGGTTTCAAACCAATAAAACTTGTTTGACAAATCCACTATTTATTTACGTTGAGAAAGGAAAATTTCAGAAGATGAATAGCCAGCTTCAATTCCTATAAATACCACAAAATCCTAAATCCCTAATTTCAAATACAGATGTTGATTGTTTCTTTAACGTTGAGATTTCAACATGATCATCTCCAATTATGATAATTTCATTTGTTAGAATCTTAGATATGCTAGATATGCTTTCAGTTTTTTGATCAAAACATTAAATACGACTAACGAAATGTTTTTGTGTGGTCCTTAAAAACACATGTCCCGCAAGGGTGAGGGGCTTCTCTCACTCTGATTCTCCTCCCGGATAGGTATAGAGAATCTAGTTTTATTTATAAATGGTTTAAACCGAAGGTCTCTCCTCGGTTTTTTACAACTCGCCCTCTCGTTTTACAACTCGCCACAACTTTATCTCCCGTCCACAACTTTATCTCCCTACGGTCTCTACAACTCGTCGAATGTGTGTCAAAAAATTACCAAACTCACCAATTTTAAGATTGAACTACAAATTAATTAGTATAATGAGGAATAAGGGTCGAATCCACGGAGAAATAGGGAATTTTTGAGGTGTTCTTCAAATTTGATCAAATTAAGTGACGTACTAAAGTGAGAAATTAGGGAATTGAACAAACTTAGAAAGAAGACTCCAAGATGAATCCAACACTCAATTTGGATAAAAAATCACTCGATTTGGATCAAAATTCACTCTAAGAGTTCAACGCAAAATAAAAAATCACTGGATTTGTATCAACATTCGCGAAGAAATGGAGCAAAATTTAGAGAGAAAAATCGATCGCACTCAAAGAGAGAAAACTCCAAGATGAATCCACCACTCGATTTGGATAAAAAATCACTCGATTTGGATTAAAATTCACTCTAAGAGTCCAATGCTAAATACAAAATCACTGGATTTGGATCAACATTCGCGAATAAATGTAGCAAATTTTAGAGAGAAAAATCGATCACAAACAGAGAGAGTTAGAGAGAATTTGATAAAATTTGCTAGAAAAGTACAAATACCTCAAGTTGACCTTAAGTACACTAAACAACGTGTAAAAGAAAAAATCTGTAAAGATTTCCAAATTTAATTTCTGATTTTTCCTCAATTCTAGGCCTAGACATATGGTTCACTTGAGATATCTTAAAACTTTATAAGAATCCTGCGTATAGTGAATTTTTGTAGAATGCATGAATTAGCTCAATACTCTAAAAGAATAGCCTATATAATCCTTATAATTAATCTCTTCTATTTAGTCACCCTTGTCTTCTCTTCTCCCCCTCAAATCCTTATGAGGGATAATGGTCTAGAGATTAGTACATATGAAGGCTATGTTGCCTAGAACTTCAGATTTCTTGCAAGAGGAGAAGATCACTTGAGATGAAATCCATGTGGATACAAATGGAGGTTGGGCTAGTGCAGGGCTCGTAACAATGGATTGAAGGAACCAACAAGTACCAAATTGGATACCATGGCAGGTTGTGTGACTATATTCTACTTTATATTTGCTTAATTTTCTCTTTTGACACATGATCCTAGGAATATCCATATTTTTTTGGTGCACATCCTATTTCATTCAATACAATGATCCCAACAATACTAAGGTGTGCTGTCAATATATAAAAGGCGAGGTCCTCATGGGTGACTGATAACATGGAATGATTGAATGCATTTCAATCATTTCTTTTGCATTCATCTTGCTTTTGCATTTATTTGCTTATTTTAGCTGGTGAAATTCACATGTTTGAACTTTTTCATGGTTAAACTACCTTGAACTAATAACATTTCTTTAGTTTGTGTTGATAAATGACTTTAATGAAACAATTCACAAAGAATGGCAGAGTGAGGATGGTGACTAAGCTGAAACTTCTAATGCCAAAGTGCTATTTTTGGAATGATTTTTATAGTTATTCCTCTTGAAATTTTTAAATATAGAATGGTTGAAAAGAAATATGGCTAAGAATAGAAAAAAGTGGTGAGTATTTTATCCAAATCAAAGTTTTGGATCAAAATTTGTAGTGTTTTGAAATTTAGGGGAAATTCATATGTGATTCTATATTTTCTACTTTTTGTTTGTTTTTTATTGTTTCAAAACATTGAATTTGGCAAAATGGTGCATCAAGCTTATGTGGCAGTACCCACAAGTGCTAGCTGATGATGAGTTAGAGTTATCAATCCCCCATATGGCGCCCACACATTGGGCTAAGGTTGCTCATCTGGAAGCCTTTGTATCACTCTAAGCAATGACTACATGGAGCCCATGTGACAATCATATGCAAATGATGCATTATCTAGTATTTGGTGCATACCACAAAATAATCAAATTTGAATGTAGAGATATAAATTCATTATATACTTGCATCTTCACATAATTTTTTAGCATGTGGGACTAAGTCTTGCATTTCGAGGAGGACTCATGGTGCGTGATAAGTGTAAAATTACAGTCGTTGAATACGTAAATTTACGTCTCAAAAAAATTTACACTCAACTATTAAAAATCTGGTTTTAAATTAGAACAGTGGCAAGTTGATGTCGAATCCACAAGAACGAAGGTTAAGAGATTGAAATCAGAAGATATTTTTTTGGGGTATTTTTCGATTTAGAAAGCGAAGATGAACGATGCAAGGAAGAAAATGTGCGTGGAGATGAAATGAACTAGACAAGTGCTTCCAAAACTCCTTTGAGAGATTGGAAGCCCTTGATTGAGAGTGAAAAAGTGGTTTTTAGGGTTTATAAATATGGAAATGTGGATGAAAAGATGGATAGAAAAATGATCCTAATCTAAGTATTCATAATGAAAACACATTTAGTGATGCTCTCTAATCAAAACATATCTTCGAGAGCTTGTACATTTCGCTCGGGCTAGGCATCTTGCATCCAACACAAAAGCTCCATCCAAAACCAATTGTATCAAATTTTTTCCCATTCAAGTTATCAATGAGTTCTTTCATCATAATTATATTTTAATTAGTAGTCACATAAAGAATTAGGATTCAATTTGTCATTTTCTCTCTCTTTGAAATTAATTTTCTGTAGCCATTGAAATTTCCCAATGAGATGGTGAAATTACTAAGAGAGAGGGGGGGGGTGAATTAGTATCTTTTTAATATTTATGTTTTTCTTAACCCCTTCTTAAATTCGTTGATTGTCACTCAACTTTCTCACGTCACTTGTAGGCTAGATTTTTTTATACTGGACAAGGTATCCAAACCCCCCGCGCCAGTCCCAAGAGGAGACAGTCCTCCTAAAGTCACTCCTCCACTGATTAATCCCCCAGTAACAACTACTAGCTAGCTGGGATAATCATATCAAAGTTCTAACACAGTCTTTTTATTTGACTCACTCAGGCTCTTGGTTAGTAACCTTACTTTGCCGCCATCCTTCAGTACCCCTCCGCTCGTCCCATCCCCCTGGCCAACTCCTAGAGCTCCGCGCGTCGCTCCCTTCTCTCTTTGGGTTGGCCTGCCTCTCTGAAAGTCACGAGTCTTGGCACCGATCCACATACGCACCAAGTAAGTTGCTCGTCCCCGAGTCTGAGTAATCCAGCAAGGTGAAGAACAAATATACCTCGAATTGACTTGCTAGTCAACTCCCTAGAGCCATCCCGACTCGCTACAATTCTCGAGGAATCTCCCCCTTACCCTCGCAAGTAAGTATAGCTCACCCAGAGTCAATACAAGGTATGATGGTATATCTAATTATCCTACTACTTTAAATCAGATCAGAAGATAAATAGATAGATAAATAAAATAAGAAACTAAACTAATCATGAATGCTAACGACGAATGATTTAAATGTGATAAGCGTGAAAGAAAATTATTAAAATGAAAACAAATTAAAATAACCACCTGATTTTTTTGGTTTGACTTTGACTTTAATTTTAATTGTGACTTTGACTTATACTTTGATTTTGACTTTAACTTGGACTGGCTGACTTCTGATTTCTACCTTGACTTCAACTGTATGCTTTGACTTTGACTATCCATTGTTGACTTTGACTTTATACTAGTAACTTTGACTTTTGGCTATTGACTTTGACTTTTTCTGTTGACTTTGACTTCATACGGTTGACCTTGACTTTCTACCTATGAATATGACTTTCTGTTTACTTTGACTTTCATTGGTCTTCTCCTTTTGGTATAAAGAAGCAAATGGGAAAAATACAAACACCTTTCCCTTAAAGTTAAATATTGTTAATCTCACCTTGATGAGGTCTCACTAACTTGAAAGTTGATAATTAGTTTGAAATTGTTAGGTCTAATCTCTATTAAGTGAACATAGTTATGCATTATTGTGGACTAGCTATCATTTAATCCCATTAAGTGATTCCATTATGTTTAATGTGGGGATTACAACATTCACTTATGTGTGTGGAGATTAATTATGTGTAGAGGCAATTAAATCAGTCATTAGTCATTAATGGGCTGACTAATTACTGATTAGAGGTTTAAGATTTCTTCATCTCTATAAAAGGGAGGCCATAGTCCACTTGGATAACCTGATGCTCATAACCCTATATAGAGAATCACATTTCTTCTAGAGATCAGGAGGTTACATCGGGGATATTCAAGAAGGCTATTCTCCACTTCAGTAATCTACTTCGATGAAGATTGATCTAGCGAATGCAGAACGACTTTAATTCCATTTTAGGAATGTGCTTATGGTGATGAATCATGATGCATACTCAAGTTACAACAGAAATATCTAACATAGACTAAGATATCTAAAAAGTAGTTTGAAATATCTAAACACAGATTAGAATATATAAAACATATTGAAATATCTAAACACAGATTAGAATATATAAAACACATTGAAATATCTAAACACATATTAGAATTAACAGATTTGATAAACGAAATGAAAAAATAGATATAAAAGATTTGATTCACAAAAACAAATAAAATAGAAAAAATCATAAATTGGATCTTACACGAAATAACTAAAAAAGAAATGCTTACACCAAAATTATGTAAACAGAAAATCCAAATCGAAATGTTGAAAACGATAATCAGCATATGAAAATCTGAAACAAAATGTTTAGAAATTGAAATGTTGAAAAACAAAAATCAGAAACTAGAAAATCAAAAAATCAAAATCAAAATCGGATAATCGAAATTGAAAATCAGAAAACAAAAAATTGAAAATGAAAATTAAGAAAACAAAATTCAAAACAAACGATCCTCTAGAACACACATAACGAAAGAGAAAGAGCTCGATGAAGATAGAGCTTCCGCTGAGGAGAGGATTTGATGCCTACTTTTTCAAGCTTGTTTTTGAAGAACTCGATTTCTTGAAGAAATCGCCTTGCAATCACACGCAAGAGAGAGCTTTTGGATCACTTTTTTTCTGGAGCCAAGACCTAAATTTTTTTATTTCCCTTTTCATACGAGAAATAGAGAGTGTGTTTTTGTTTTTCTTGTTTTTAACTTTTATCGCATTTTCTAGGTATATGCACAATTTTAGAAGTACCTGAAAATGACATAAAACAAGTTAGATAACATTTTGTGAAGAAATAAAAAAATGAAACTAAGGTATAAATGGAAATCTATTAGTAATTCTTCCCTCATTGTCATCGATAAAAACCATGGCATGTTTTTATAATGATGTTCTAAAATGATGTTGATACAAAAATAAGCATAGAAATTAAAACATCATATGAATTAATAAGGATAATTCATGGTTCTATGAAGGTTTGGATCCCATCTTCAGAATTTCTTATTCAAATGTTTTAATAGGATATTAGAAAATGGGTAATCTAGATCTTATTTGTAGCAACGTTTGCATTTCGAAGTAGACGGTGGGACAATATCTCAATCCATCTGTACCTGCACTAACACAAACATACCATTCTCAAATAATTTTGACAAATAGCTACTAATCAAAATCTAAACATTGCTTAATATAATATTTCATAAACATTAAGAGCGCACCAAGGTAAATTATCAAACTTAGGTTACACTAAAAACCATTGTATTTTCCATTTTTCTTGGTTTGATTCGTGTGTTCTTGGACTCATTGGAATTGGTTTTCCCTCTTCTTTATATACACGAACACACACACATGCACACTTATCTATAAACTTTAAAAGGGCCCATTATGGGCAATATGGATAGCCATCTAATTGGCCCATTAAAGGGAAATCAAGGAAGGTCCATTAATGGCAATGAGGAAGGCTAACTAACATGCTTATTGAAGGCCAATAAAAAAACCTATTGAAGGTCATTTAATAGACCCATTACAGTCTAGCTGATAGTATGCATTTTTGACACGTTTAGTTCATGATTCTTTTATGATTGCAAGACAAAGTTCACATTGTTATTAAGCATGTTATCATGTGTTATTGAAAATTGTGTTCACCTTATCATATCATTTTGAAGCTAAATTTGAATTAAATTGTGATTAATTTGATGCATAATTAATGTCTGACCTTTCTCAAGGTCAAAAAGAGATGAATTAATTGTCTGTGCATGAGTTCATGATTATACATTATGAGCAAAGGACGACAAGGACCAAGACAAAAGAAGAAAACCAGTGATTTCTAATTCCAAATTTACCTTCTTTATCATTTTTATATTTCATTTCAGATGATATGATATGATTAAAAAAAGACAAAAAAATATTAAAATGACAAAAGTTTCATCTTAAAAGTAGTTTTTTATGAAAATATATGGATATTTTAAGTTGAAGGGGTTATCTTGAAATTTTCTTATTTTTCTATGTTTCAAGATTTTAATATTTTTTCTGAATTTTTCTAAAATTTTTTTGTAGTTTTTAGATTTTTAAGTATCTTTTAGGAATTAAAATAAAAAAATAGGATTTTATTTTCTTGTGCTGACATGGGATGTTAACGTGGCTAGGTAGATAGGTGGCACGAAGGTGTGGTGCCACGCAATGCACAATCAATGCCACATGCGCCATCATGGAGAGTACTAACGTCTAATTACTTGTATAAGTGCCATGTTACTGTGCTTAATCATATTAATGGGCTGATTTTTAAAGCCAAAAAAATTTCTATAATTTCATGAGGGTAATATTTGAACTTCAATTTTTTTTTGCACACGGCACATGGTATGTCTAGAATCACTTGATCATGTGGACAAGGTCCACAATATCATTGACCTAATTTGGAAAATGAAGATGCAATGTGTGGCAACTTCTAGGATGTCAAATGCATGGTACATGTGATCGATTTCCGAGATGATTTTTGAAATGCCCTCTTTACCATGAAAAATGGGCGAGCGACATATGGTACAAAAAAATCAGAGCTTTCGCACTAGATAGAAAAGATTCTAAGGGCTCGTGTCATTTCTAATTTTCTCTCTCCTTGTGATGAACTAGGAGGCAACACGTGGCACAATCTAGAGTATTATATTATTTATAAAGCCAATTTGAAAGTTCCTATTGAAGTCGTTCTTTCTTTATCCTCTCAAAAAATCTTTGTTGACATGTAGCACAAATATGGAGCTCCCAGTCATGATCTATGCATGGGATCAAATAAATCACTTTTAAGGAATTTTCAATAGTTAGAATACTACCAAAATTGAATGATATCTCAGTATCTTGATCAAGTTAGGAGCTGACATTTTGTAGGCATGATTGTCATTTTATGTTTTTTGTCTTCACATTAGTTGATTGAAATTTTGAGGTAGAAAAATGAGTTTTTTAAACATTTCATTGGTGGCTTTTAGCATTGGCTAGGCGTAAGAAAGATGAAAGTCCCTTTAGGGTGGTTGCTTAACCTAAGAAGGGGGGGGTTGAATTAGGTTATGTGAAATTTTTATGAAATTATCTAACTTTTCAGGTTCTACTTAGATTCGTTGACTTAGTCACTCAATTCTTGTCCTCTCGATTGCACCCGATATTATTATACTAGTTGGGGAACCTACTGTCCCTTAATCCAGTCCCGAGTGCTATAGACTCGGAGCCTCCTCCTCACCAAATGAAACCTAATCCTCTCACCACTCAAAGGGTGAAGGACAATGTTCAAATACAAGGTTTTAGATTTGCCCCCTACGGCAAACCTAACACTCACCTTTAGCTGTCCCTATGGCACTACCCACTAGGCCTCGACGTCCTCGGCTCCTGGACGCTCTGACTCCCTCAGGCCGATCTCCACGCGATCGCTCGTCCCTTCACGCCCTGTCGTGCCTCTTCTGCTAATGCCGCTGACTACCAGTAATTTGAGACCTCGTCTTCTGGCTTCACTCGGTCTTCCCGTTCCCCACGTACAAAACCCTTCTCTTCTCAACGAATGAGATGCTCCTGTCCTCTGCGTATGTGTGAATGTAACTACTACTAAATAAGTAAGTGAGTTTTCAGACTTCTGCTGACTCTAGGTTGACTTTTGACTTAAAGTTGACTTTCTGCTAAATTTGACTTCTGTTGACTTGGGTTGACTGTTGACCTAAAGTTGACTTCTGTTGACCTAAAGTTGACTTCTGTTGACTTGGGTTGACTGTTGACCTAAAGTTAACTTCTGTTGACTTGGGTTGACTGTTGACCTAAAGTTGACTTCTGTTAACTTGGGTTGACTGTTGACCTAAAGTTGACTTCTGCTGACTTGGGTTGACTGTTGACCTAAAGTTGACTTCTGTTGACTTGGGTTGACTGTTGACCTAAAGTTGACTTCTACTGACTTGGGTTGACTGTTGACCTAAGGTTGACTTCTATTGACTTGGGTTGACTCTAAGGTTGACTGGAATTAAGAATCACTGTATGTCACTGAAATAGACTAACCTAAACAGATAGATACACCAAGAAGTAACCAGATCAATGTATCTCAACAAACAGTAATTAATTATCAGGAAATAAACTTCAATGTCAAGTGAGTGTAAACGAAAAACAATTTATAATTTCTAATCAGTTTCTACTATATTAAACAGACAGGGTATTCACGAGCTCTAACAGATATTCAACAGATATTCAACAAATCGTCACACTGTAAGGGTATTCACGATTATACGAATGTATGAGACTGAAATAAATAACAAAACACAAACTACACCGTAACTGGTAACCTTTACCTTAATTCGCCTCTGTCAGAAGTTCAATTCAATCTGACACTACAGATCAGTTTGATTTCAATAGGTAAAATTGAAGATACAGTCTTAGAGAAACGTATGAGAGCAGGTATGGTAAAATGATTCAATAATATTCTCACATATAATAAGAGCAACAAGAGGAACACCGAGAAAATACTTTGCTACTGTGTCTATGAATTTTAGAATGCTCAGAATCAGTAAAGAAAACGAAAAGATATATATAGATATATATATATATATATATATATCTATATATGTCTCTATTTGTTTAGAACAATAAATTCAAGGATGAAATAATATTGGAAGAAGCACACCAAGATAGATCCGACAGCTGCTGCCTTAGTGATAGGATAATGGTTGTAACTCAATTAAGAAGGCACTAATTATCAAATCGAATAGAAACCAGAATCAATACGAGTACAATCAATTTATGATGTCCGATAACCTTGATCGTAAATGATTAAAAATGACATATATAAATACCGTCTCTATCGCTAACCAAATAACTATCCGTTGTGTTTGAATCAAGAAAAGAAACGAATCAGAAGGACCTGCGAAAAAAACAAACTAGCAGTGGAAGGAACAAAACAAAAAAATAGTTCAAGGATTAAATGCTGAAGTCGGTTTGGATTAGAAAAGAACTTGAGATTTTCAGGAGATGTTCGTATTCTGCCGTGAAGGGAGCAACTGGAGAAGTGGACATATCTCGCAATCTTCTTGGTCACTGGATGCCGAGAATCGATTTTCACCCTCTTTTCACTTTCACGATTTCAAACGTTGAGCTTTCTGCAAAAAGGCGTTAACCCTAGAAATCGGGAACCCTAAAGTTTTTAAGCTATCCAAAAAAAAGGTTACGATAATACCCTGAAGGACCTATAATTTCTTTTATATGTATAACAGTATTACCATGCCTCTATGTATATTTATGTCTATAGACATATATATGCATCTATATATGCTGACAACATTAATAACTGACTTCGCCCAGCTATGATGCATCTGAGAATTTGCACAATAGAAACATCAATTGATGAAGAATAAGATAGCTACTGCTTGAGACAATAGTTTCCTGAAAACAAACACAAGTCTTCATCAACACATTAGTCGGTTAGTGAAAAATAATCAGGGTATAATATGACATAATGAAATCTGACATTAATGAAATTGAATTCCTTCCCTAATCATTTGTACATCCATTCAATCGATGTATACCATCAAAATTAATTCTCTAACAAAAGAGAGCAGTGATCAATCATTCTTTGTGTACCGAACATCCTTTTTAGTAAGCTTCTTCTCTTTTCTATTTATTCTTTGCATTGAATGCAAGTTGCCAAGTCCATGCAAAGTACGAGCTTTCAAAGGAGTAGTCGAACAGAGAGTATCACTAGAGTGAGTTTAACCTCTAACCTTTTGATGAGGGTTTGTTCATTTTAATATTTTTCATTCTCTCAATCCTTTCCATCCACATTTCACATTTTCAGCCCTAAATCATCATTCCACCTTCCTATCAAAAGTTTGTGATCTTTGATAGGAGATAAGAGGCATTTGATCGAATCACCACATATTCCATCTATATCTTCCATTTTCATTGATCATTTCCACTTTCCTGATATGAAAATACCATAAATAATCTTTCATTTAAATCTTTTAAGTATCGTCCCTAGGGATTTAACCTTTATTGGCTCACTATTCGAAATTTTACAATCAAATTCAAAGACTTCATTATAATTTTTTATACACGATTTCATGTTTTTAAATGACTATAACACTACGTTGATCATTAGCATAAGGTGTTTTAGAGGCTCATTAGCTAACCCATTCAAGGCCCATTAAGGGTAATAAGAAGATCTATTAAGGGCCAAGTGATATGCCCATGAAAGAACAGTAGATATACCCATTGAAGGCCCTATTGTTATGTTTTAAAGTCAATAATCCTTCCGAAATTTTGATCAAAACATTGAATGCAGCGGTTACATTGAATCGAATACTCAAAACATTTAGGCACCAAGAACAGATGACCCTATCATCTAGTATGTATGAGAAAACATACGTACTGGGTTCTCTTAAACGAGTTCTTGAAGCTATTTAAGTGTCTAGCCTCTAGAGATATCCACATGGTCTCCGGATGGTTAGATCTTCTCTTTGCCAAGAAAGAAAGAGAATAAATGAGAGAATTCTCACAAGGCTTGCATGGGTACCTTGATTTGTAGTCATTCTCTCCCTATTTAAAGATATTTGGTATGTGGATATTTCATAAAACCCCCTTAATTATGGCTATATCCACCAACATCCATAGACCTTATGTGTGTGACCCTCTAGGTTCTTATATCTCCCAAGTTAATAACTCTATAGACCCAATAAAATGTGATTGGTCGACCTTAATTAATTATCCACATGAAGATATAGATTAATTAATCAAGGATCAATTTAACCACATCGATAGGTTGAGTTGCCAGCCTGCTGGGTGCCAAGCTACACCATATACTTGAGGAGATATGATGTAAGAACTCTTATATGGAACCCTTCAGCCATCATTTATCATGCATATAAAATCCTTCATCCGCAAGAGACTCATAAATAATTTAGGGCATGATCAATTGCCAAACCCTTATCAATCACTCAAGTTAGTACTGATGCGTGTATGAAATCGTTGGGAACTCATTCTCTGATATTTCCACTACCTTTGTCAAGGATTTCATTGCATTCTATTCCTTGAGTCAATCTCCTCAAATACTAAAGGTGGAGGGTCCCATCTTGACCATACAATTATCTTTGAGGGCTTCATATCGCATCGAATATATGCCATTTTAGAGAGCCTGTGCATAGGGATTTATAAGGCATGATCAAGACACCGTCGTCCATCTACAAGATATCTTTAGTGTCTCAAGTCAAAGGACCACATATATAACCGTGACATGAATCAACCTGATTGACAGTTAGGTATAGTACCATTTAGGGACTCATATGAATCAATTAAGTGAAATTCTCCTCCAAAGAGCACCTATTATCTATCCTTAGTGTCTCTATATTGATGGCTACATGATCAACCATACTCATTGTATGAGTCAGATCAAATAGTGTCATTAGTTCTTAATAATTTGATGTTTCTCTCGTATATCCCACAAATAGGAATGTTTAGAACAAATGTTTAAGGAGTAGTGACCACTATCTTATGATTTCATCATAATTTACTTAGTTATTACATATGCTCCCAAATTTCATTGCAAACATCACAGATGAATGACAATGAATAGATTTCATTTCAATGAACATAAACGAGATGCATGGAAGTAGGATTGGCTTAAAGGCCACATAATATCCATCAACAGTATCAACACCACTATGGGGAAAATATAAAGCATCTTAAAGGCTAAGTAGTGGGCACATCAAAGGTTAAGTAACCTTCCTACTGAAGGTCAAGTAGAAACTCCAATCAAAAGACAAGAGTAATTCTTCATTCAAGTGTCATTTATGCAATTCAAGTCAAAATTTTTGAAGTGTGATTACTAAATATATTAGACAATGATCATTACCAAATTCAAACACATTCAAGGGTTATTAACAAAGTGAAGGTAAACCAAAAGTCAAAGGAAACTCTAATCGAGGGAGTTCATCTAAACTTCATTTTATCTATATTGTTTTTTGGTAACTTATCTTTAGTATAGCTATTCATTTACATTATTATCTATTACGTGAGTATTCAATGAAATAGGGGTAATTAAATCCACTTGCAAACGCTAGTTTGACTTTGAAAAAGTTGTACTTACTCATGAGGGTAAAGGAGAGATTCTTGATGAATTGGTCTTAAACCGATGACTAGTCTAGGGACTTGACTAGAAATTCAACTCCATGTGTATTTACTTTTTACCTTGCAAGGTTGTGTGGGATTTGGAATGAGCAACCTACTTAGATTGTGCATGAATTGGTGACAAGGCTCAAGGACTTTAGAGAAAACAAAGAGGATGTGATCTGTATGGTCACGTAATACGTCTCATCCTCCTAGTTGACAAAGGTTTCCTTTAGATGCTCTGTCAATGTTAAGCTTCCAAAACCAAAGCCAATGGTAGTCCATGTTGAACTTCTAGTGATAGTCTGATCATAATAAATTTAATTTAATTTATGATTTGGTATTATTTCAGCTACTCATATCAACTATTCCTTTTTCTAATTAATTTTCACTTATATACATAAAGTAAAGTAAAAAAAATTTTCTGTAATGCAAATTCCGGAAACGAGTTAGCAAGTTTTCTCCCTGTTTCTTTGGCAAGGTCTATTTTTTTATTTTATAAACATTTATTCTCTCAAAATTTCTTATAAATTTTTTTATTTTTGGATGATTGAACGCTCTTCGTGTTGACTAATAGATGCTACAACCGCGCCGACACGGCTACGGCGTCACCGTTTGGGGATAACCTATCTTATTTACGAGGATAATCGACTAAGTGGGATATTTTAAATCATATTTTGATCATAACAGGTCTCTAGAGAAGAGACTTTATGAGAGATTCAGCGGTGAGGGCAGCCAGCAGCATGTAAAGTCGTCGTTCTCTTGTCCACATTGTATGGCAGCAATGCTGCGTTGCACCGCGGTTCTCTTTGCTGTCCCCTCAATGTATTATCAACTTCTCGGGCATTGATTCCGAGAGGTTATGCTGAGCATGCAACCTTTTAGAAGGCACAAGCTGCGTTGGCGGAGATCATACAGAGAGAGAAAGCTGCCAGGTCTGGTCAGTGGGTTTACCGGTTCCCAGTAGGCGGCTGATGGACCGATTTCGTATATTACCGGCGTATCAGAAAACGAGTCCCATACAGACGCCTCAGCCGTCGCCCACGCCGCCACAGCAGCTACCATTTCCTTCCATATACAATTCTAATACAGCCGAACGCGAGAGCTCGGTATTCACGGGATATGCTTTTCCTAAAGCTTTTCAACCGATTGCATCCCACTACCTTAGTCAAAATGGCTTATGGGTGATATTCGTGGAGGAAAACCCGCTTGCATTTGAAGTAGTTTATGTCAAGTGGAAGTAGCGTCGCAATTCAGCCGTCACTGTGCATCAACGTTCTCCTCCGCAAGGCTTCTAAAATCTACAAAGCAGAGATTTTTTAATGGAACTTTTTATGCCAAATCTCCAATTCAGGTACTTCGGGATAATAATTACGGAAAACAAATGTAACCCCACGAGGTAATCCAGCCAGCCGAAATTTAACAGAACAAAAAATATCTCACAATCCATCTCTTGCATAACCCTACTTCCATCAAAATCCGATCTTACATCCCGTCAAGATCCACATGGAATCAATCTTCCTTATAAACTTCAAGCTACCTTTGTGTTCATCCACCAACCCACCTATCTATCTATTTATCTTTCTATCGAATAAACTACCTAGAAATAGATCTGTCAATCTACCTTTCTATCTATTTGTGATCTATCTACATGTCAATCAATCACTGAATGGATGCACTTGGGCAACATGATTTCATGTATGCATGCATGTATGTTTATATGTATGTATTTATGTTTTTATTTACTTATGTGAGTATCTTCTTATCTATTAGTTTATGTATGTACAAATCCTTCTGTTTATCTGTCTAGCTATGTGAATTATATGAATCCGTGGTTATGAAGAAAGCTGATGAATTTATGTCATGATGCTCAAGACAAACAGAATGAAGTGAAGGAATGCCTTGAGGATTCTTTCTATGAAGATATCATGTACACTTTCTTGACAAAACTCATAGCGCAGACAAAAATTGGGCAAAACCTAACTTTCTTATTCATTCGGGGATATTATTGCCCTCCACATTATATAGAGCCCTAACACCCAAAAGTATGGGCCGGCTACTTATTACATAAGGCTTTAAGCCCATTTACAAGTAAAATAAAAACAGAACTAAAAGCTCTTGCGAAAAAATTCTCCGATACTCCCTCTCAAGCTTGTAGATGGAGATTTTCTCTGTCCCTCCATAGCAATCTTGAATTCATTGTGATCGATTAAAAAAAACATTAAAAAGGAAACAAACACATTCTACTAATAAAAAATATATTTACTTACTCTCCCCCTTAAAAAAGTTTTTTCATCCCAAGTTTACTGCATAAATTCTGAAATTGAGATATTCCTAATCCTTTAGTTAGGATATCTGCTCTTTGGTCTTCTGTTTGAATGTACAAATTACAGATTTTACTAGAGTTAACTTTTTCTTTTATAAAGTGTCCATCAATGTCTACATGCTTCATTATACCATGTTGTATGAAATCTAGGGCACTAAATATTGCTGATTCATTATCCCAGAGAACTTTAATAGGTGATGAAAAAGGTACCTGTAAGTCATTTAGAATTAGTTTTACCCCCATACCTTACATTACCCCTTGAGCTAAGGACCTCAGCTCTACTTCAGTAGTTGATCTTAAGACTACTATTTGCTTTTTAGTTACCTATATTATTAGATTCCCACCAAGAAAGGTGCAAATCCCTGCAGTAGATCTTCGGTCAATTAAGGATCTTGCAAAATCTGCATCAGTATAGATTTCTAAATTTAAATTTTGATTTATTTTAAAATTAAAACCGAAGCCTAAAGTTCCTTTAAGATATCTCAAAACTCTAAAAGCAGCTTGCAAATGATGAAGATTCATAGAATGCATAAATTGACTCAATACACTTACCGAATATGATATATCTGGCTTAGTATGTGAAAGATATATTCATCTACTAGTTAATCTCTGATATGTTTTTGTATCAACTATTTCAACTTCTTCCTTTGTGAGTTCATGGTTTTTATCAATAGGAGTAGATATAGGTTTACAAATTTATAAACCCTGTAGCTTCCAGCAGACCAATTATATATTTTTGTTGAGTCAGAGTAATACTAGAGGCTGAATAGCATACTTCAATTCCAAGAAAATACTTCAACTTCCCTAAATCTTTAATTTTTTGATTTCTAAGTAACCATCGCGAGAAATAATAATATAATCAACATAAAAAATCATTAGAAAAACCTTTCTTGACATATAATGCTTAAAAAATAATGAATCATCTCCATTACTCTTTCGGTATCTAAATTTCTTCATGGTTTGATAAAATTTTGAAAACCATGCTCGTGGAGACTGTTTTAATCCATATATAATTTTATTTAGTTTACGTCAAATATCAATTCCATAATTAGTCTTATATTCACGAAGTAAGTTCATAAAAATTGTTTCAGCCAAATCTCCATTTAAGAAAGCATTCTTTACATCATATTGATGTAAATCTCAATTACAGTGAACTGCTAGTATAATAATATTTTTCTACGATATTCATCTTTGCAAATGGTGCAAAGGTATCAAAATAATCAACTCCAAATTTTTGAGTGTATCCTTTAGCAACTAACCTTGCCTTGTACCTATCTACTTCACCAGTAGGCTTATATTTTACTGTATAAACCCACTTGCATCCTACTATTTTCTGATTTTTTGGTAAGTGACATTCCAAGTATTGTTATTTTCTAGAGCTTTAATTACTTCATCCATAGCTTTCTTTCATTTCTCACTCTTCATTGCTTCCTTTTGAATTTTCTAGAACTGATTCAACAATGATTTTTGTGAGAAAAGCACAAGAAAAATTGTTGTAATTTCCTATTTGGATAAAGTTTCTTTGGTAGTTTATTTCTAATACTCCTTATGATTGGAGAATCAAATGTTTCTAATTCTTCCACATCCAACTCTATGTTAGAGCTATCCAAGTTATATTCTATAATAATATCTGGTTAAGGATTTTCTTCCAATATCGGAGCTTTTTCCTAATCTGCCGTTTCTATGTAGTGTTAATGTGGATGAATTTCCACAAATTGATGGGAATGTTCTCCCTTGTTTTCTATAGAATTATTTTTAGAGTCATTTTCCTGATAATAATTCTTATCTTCATGAAAAGTTACATCCAGAGAAACCAATATTATCTTAGATTCTAGTAAATAACACTTATACCCTTTTTGGGTATTTGAATAGCCAATAAAAACACACTTAACTACCCTAGCTTTTAACTTATGTTGTCTAAATTTTGGTATGTGTACATAGTATATACAACCAAACACTTTAGGGCGTAAAACATTCTTTAAAACAACATTAGGAAAAAAGAATTCATCAGACCTAATGGACTTTCAAATTTTATCAAACTAGATGGTAGTATACTTATTAATTGGGTAGCTATGAGAACTGCTTCTCCCCACAACTCTTTTGGAGCTTGACTTTGGAGAAGAAGTGCTCTTGTTTTTTTCCATAATATGTCCTATTTTCCGTTCTACTACCCCATTATGTTGAGGTGAGTATACACATGATGTTTCATGGAGTACTCGTTCTTTAGAGAGAAAATGACATAACTCGATATTACAGAAATCCTTGGTATTATTTGTTCTGAAATTTTTGATATTGACATTGAATTGTCTCTATATCATTTTATAAAATTCCTGAATTAAATTTTTTGCCTCTAACTTATGAGACATAAGATATGTCCATGTGAATGGGGTACAATCATCAACAAAATAGAGAAGCCATCTTTGTCCATTTATGCTACTACAAGTAGATGGACCCCATATATTCCAATGAATTATACTAAATGGAGCTATTGATCTACTACTAGATGGAGGATATGTGGTCCTCTTATGTTTTTCAAATTCACAAATCTCATAGGTCAAAGAGTTGGAATCCATCCTAATATGAGTTGGAAACATTTTATTCATGATATGGAGGGAAGGATGTCCCAACTGCCACTGGAGCAGCTTCACTTTATCTTCTCCATGTACTTGTATGGAGCTCATTGCAGCTATCTGGTGTTGATTGTTCATAATGTAGAGACCTTTTTTGATCCTAGCAAGTCCAATCCTTTGTTTTGACACCTTATTGATTAGAAAAGAGTAATTGTCATGAAAATATACATATATCTTTGGAATTTCTGCCAATTTTTGAATCAAACCTAAAATAATACAATGTTTAGGAACATGGAATGCATCTTTAATAATTCCAAAAATTTCTAATTTAATGTCTCCCATTCCTGCCACAGTGAACAAGGTACATATGAAATAAAATTAGAAGGATTCAGGGTCATATGATCAGTAGCTCCTAAATCTAAAATCCAGGGTCTATTTTCATATTTTAGATTCTTAAAAAATTGTGAATTACTAACTGAAACAAAACCTATTATGTTGAACTCATTAGTACTTGAATTTATCATTGACGCTTCTCCAACAGTTGGAGTTGATTCTCCCACCAGAATTTTTAATTCCTTGATTTCTTCACACAAGTTTTCAAGTACTAAAGTAGGGTTGGGCGGTCAAGGTCACGGTCCGGTTTTTGGCACACCATTCGATCCAAATCTGAATTTGGTCTCGGTCTCGGTCCACCTTTGTCACGGTTCAGTTCGGTCTTAACTTCGGATTTGTGTACCATAGAAGAGATAAATATATCAATGTCCATTAATAAAACAAAATTTTATAGTCAGAAACCTTACCAATGATACTTACTGATTTGAAACAAAGAAGATGAAAGCATAATAACATGAAAATTATTTTCTATCTTCACCAAATTCTTCTTCATCAGTATCCGCTTCATCCGTTTTACCCCATGATTTTAAGGTCATCAAAATAGATATAGTGCTTGCAGATAACTTCCCCCTTTTGTATGTTATGATCCCCCGTCTTGATGAGAAAAGACACTCTGATGGAGAGCTCGAAGCACAAATTGAGAGAAATCCCTTTGCTAACATTTTAAGTCGTGGATATTTTTCAGACCCAATCTTACACCACCATTGTAGAGCATCAAGATGAGAAAATTCAACTTTAGAGTCATGCAAATAATCAAATATTTCATCAGATATTGGTTTTTCTAATAAGATGTTTATGTTTTTCTTCCTTTTACGCTTCATCAATTCAACCATCATTTTTGAACAAGTTGTAGAAGTATTGGATAATGGCTCAATTTGTGAGCAAGCACTTGATATTGGCAGGGCATGCATCAATTGAAGCAAATGCTTCAAAGTCTTTGTGATATACTCTTGCTCATCAGTTGGAATATATTCAAATTTCAAAGATGGATCTAGCATTGTAGAAATAGGAAAGATTGGCTTTTTTTTTACCAATGGCTCGTATTTAAGTAACTTTTTTTGTCATCACAGTATATACTCCTTTCAGTGCCATTGATTGCTCTATGCTCATTGGTCTTCCCATCACACCTTGAGAAGGATTACCTAAGGCAATAATTGATGTGCCCAACTGATTTAACAAAAGATGAAAAATAGAAGTAACATTAGGCGATGTAATGGCCTTTGATTGAGAAAACATCTCGGTGGCTTCCTTAAAAGCTAGAAGTTCATCTGCAAAGATCTTAAGAAGATCCCACTCTTCTGAC
Organism: Lemna minuta; assembly: GCA_024174645.1. Classification (NCBI taxonomy): domain Eukaryota; kingdom Viridiplantae; phylum Streptophyta; class Magnoliopsida; order Alismatales; family Araceae; genus Lemna; species Lemna minuta. The sequence continues at coordinate 4,718,383 of CM044114.1, forward strand.
ATAATTAAAGAAATTCCTTTACCACCTTTAAGACAAGTCGTTGCCATTTTATCTAATACCTTCCTCTTGTCCCATGATGTCGTAATCATGCCATATGTCGAATTCCACCTAGTGGGGACATCTATGGTTAATAAGTTTTTATTTGACATTTTATACCTCTCACATAATTCTTTGTACTGATGAATCCTTTGTGGTGTGCTATTTGCCGCGAGAACAAGTTTTCGAAGCCGATGAAGAATTGCTCCAAATGGTCTTTGTGAAGTAATTTCTATTGTATCTTCTTCACACTCTTCATCACCCTCACTTTCTGAACATAATGAAGTCAATGATGAATTACCCAACTCCTTCAAGCCTCCTTGAACAGCTAGGTTGAGAACATGGGTCATACATGGCACATGGAATTGCTTGGTGAATGTCGATCCACTGTCACGTAGTAAATTTTCCAAGCTTGCTGCCATTGTCTTGTTATTGCTAGCATTATCTGTTGTGATAGCAAAAAAACCTAGGGAAAAATCATGTTTATAGATTTAGGAATAAAAATAAGGAAGGTAAAATTCATGTTTACTTAACTTTTGAGTGAGATCATACTCTTCTAACAGACGATGCACCATCTCTGCTAAAATTATCCCTTGATGTGATACACCCAACTCCTCAACAGCGAGCACTTGTTCATGAAGTCTCCACATATCATCTATCCAATGTATTGTGATCCCAAGTTTTGCCACATTATTTGTAGTTGTTCAAGTGTCTGTTGTAAGGGACACCCTTTCAATTGGTCGATGTAATTCTCTTACCTTATCCCTTTCATCTTCAAATAGTTTCTCCATCCCTCATCATCCGGAATTGTGGCTGGGAATCCCTGCTTCACCTTGTACTAAGTAGTTGCAAATTTTTTTAAATTGAGGATGATGAAGTAGCATAAACGGTGCATCTGTCTTAACAATTAAATCTATGCACTCTTTCTTTGTCTGCTCTGAATTTCTGCCTGAAAATTTTGAAGTCTTTGAGAAATAGTTTCTTAAAGTATTAGGAGCATTTGATGGCCTTAGTTGCTTATAAATCTCAACATGAAACCTTTCCAAGTGATTCGATAACTTGATTGTGCTACTACTTCTATCCCTCTTCACTTATATCTCTTTCGATGGGATAGCTACCTTACAAATTTTGCAAAGATACTTGTCATTTGTGATCTTCATGAAATACACTAAGATTGGTGAGGCTTTTCTTTGTTGTGAAGAGCTTGTACCTGTAGCACTTGTAGAAAAAAATTTTGATGCATTGTTTGATTCAATCTAAAAGAAAAAATGTAGCATTAGTAAGCTATGATCATATATTTTTAGAGATCAATATAAAATAAAATGTTCCTCATCTCCAATTGATTCCATTGATGAAAATCTAAAACACAAGTTAAAAATTAGATTTCAAAGGAAAAAATATTTAAAAACTAATGTGGGCCATCCATAATGGATATTAGTATAATGCATATCATTATGATATTTTAATGATATTTAATACTTAGGAATGGAAACACGATACTGAGTTGATCAATCATAATGATCACGACAACAAAAAATTAGTATTATAAACTACTAAATTATTTAGAACAAAATAATAATCATTATAAAAAAAATAAAAAATCAGATTAAAGGAGGAATAGAACAAAGAGTAACAATCTACAATCTTATGGTAACAAAGAGTAACAAATTGTCAAATTGATTTCAGCAAAAGTGATGTGGGATAAAGGAGGAGAATGAGGCATAACCAAACCCACCATTGCATCACGCTGCTTGTACAGCCCCTCGGATTTTGGCAATCCAAAAAATTCATATTGAACGTAAACAAAACTACAAGCTGTTAACGACCAGCATTAAAGTAATGAGCCCAAAGTCGAGGGGATTAATGTTATATGATGCCAACCACCTCCAGATTGCCACCACTACCGTTGCATGGTGCCCTATTTATACCAAGTTGAGGAATGAATCTATCATGAAACACGACAACTCTCTCTCATTTCCCTCCTCGCAGTTTCAATTTGTCATTCTTCTATCTCAGTGGTAGAAACTCTGAAAGGATTGCCGCATGCGATCTTTGATAGCTTCCTTTGACCCTTTCTCTCTCCTGATCTCCTCTCTATTTAAATGAAGAAAAAGATAGATAGAAAATAACAACTTTAAATCCCAATCCTCGATAAAACGTTCCTTAACCTCGACCGTGAAACCTCAGAGTCTTAGAGCCTCTCTCTCTCTCTCTCAGTGAACAACGCCATTTATGGCATATTTGGGTGAACCCCAAGACAAGTCAGCAGACTTCACCTTGCCCTCTCACTTCACACGATGATGCCAGCGAGAAAAAAAATGTTGTCTCGTACACCGGCAGTTCATCACTCTCTCTGATCGCCGACAAATCCTTGAGCTCGAAGATATCAGTGCTATAGCAGCTGGCTACATCGTCGTCTTCTTCCTCCACAACAGCAATGGTGAATCCTCTCTTCCCTTCCTCGTAGCTCGAGACAAGCTTCCTTGCTATTTGACATGCTTCCTATGCTCCATGGAACTCTTCTGCTTCATTGTATCCTCCATAACCCCTAATTGCCGTCGACTTGGAAAATAAAGCCTATCTTCGTTCGTGAACCTCATTGATCTCTTGGGTGCTGGTTTCTTGAGACAAGATCTCAAGAATGAGCCATTCTGAACGGCGGTGCAGAAGCTCTTCCAGTCTCGTCTCCTCCTTTGGAAGCCATAGTAGAGAGCTTCATCTTTGGAGAGAAGAGATAATTCAGAAAGCCGGCAATTTGTGCTCCGGGAGAGAGTGGGGATTTATAGGTCTTTGGTGTCTGATCTAGCTTTCTCTCGACGTGAAGTTTCATCGGGGAACACGGGGAAGACGAGGTGAGTATCGAGAAAGTTCATCTCTCCTGCATTTGATTGAGGTTCATCGAGAGTTTATCTTGAGAGTCCAAACTCTTGATTAGTTCCTCATTTACCCGCTAGAGCGAGAAAGAGTTGAGAGAGAGAGTGGTCCACAAATGACAGCTCGCTTTTGTCTCCATCTCCTCGATTATTTATACTCCATCCTCTCTCATCTTTGTCACTCCACCTTAGGCCCTGAAAGAAAGATAAACGGTACACAAAGAGAGGGAGCAAGAGAGGAGAGTGGAATGGAAAACCTAGAGCAGAATGAAAAATTCAAAAAAATTTTGAATTGAAAAATAGAAATACGCGGAATGGCGATTGAAGAAGCGTTCGGATGCGGAAACCACCCAGGTTACCTAAATGCGGAATGGATCAAGAGTTCATATGGTATACCTGGCATCAGTAGTCGATGGTAGTAATCCCAATTAGATTTTGCCCTCTTCTTTCCTAGCAAAGAGACGTCAGGAATGAGGAGAGAGATGTCGGTTATGATGGGATCTAAGGTCGATAACTCTATGAAATTTGAATTAAAACATCAAATGCAGCGGAAAACATTGAATCATACATTCAAAATACCAAGCCACCAAGAAAACATGATCCTATAATCTAGTATGAATGAGAAAACATACTTACATGATTTCCTTGAAGGAGTTCTTGAAGCTATTCAAGTGTCTAACCTCTAGAGGTATCCACACGGTCTCCGGATGGTTGGATCTCCTCTTCAAAGATCTTCACCAAGAGAGAAAGAGAAGAAAGGAGAGAATTTCCACAAGACTTGCATGGGCACCTTCAGTTGTGGTCGTTCTCTCCTTATTTATAGACATTTGGAATGAAGTTTTTTCATAAAAACCCTCACAATTATATCTATATCCACCAACATCCATAAACCTTATGTGTATGATCCTCTAGGTCCATATATCTCACTAGTTAATAACTCTATAGATCAAATAACACCTTATTGGTCAACCTTAATTAATTATCCACATCCACATGTAGATTAATTAATCAAGGATCAATTTAACCCAATCGATAAGTTGAGTTGCCATCCCGTTGGGTGCCAAGCTACACCACATACTCTAGGAGATATGGAGTATGTAAGAACTCACTTATGGAACCTTCCCGTCATCGATTACCATGTATGTATAATCCTTCATCCACATTAGACTCATGAATGACTTAGGTTATGGTCAACTCTCAAACCCTAATTGGTCACTCAAGGTAGTACTAATGTGTGTAGAAATCATCGAGAACTCCTTCGATATTTCTACTACCTTGGCCAAGGATTTCATTGCATCTCATTCCTATGAGTCAATATCCTCAAATACCGAGGGTGGATGATCCCATCTTGACCACACAATCATCTTCGTGGACTTCATGTCGTATCCAATATATGACGTTTTAGATATCCGGTGGCTAGGGATTCGTAAGTCATAATCAAAACATGATCATCCATCCACAAGATGTCTTTGGTGTCTCAAGTCAAAGGACCACATACACAACCATGACATGAATCAACCTGATTGAAAGTTAGGTATAATACCATTCAGGGATTCATACGGATCAATTCAGTGAACTCTTACTCTAAAGAGTTCACTAACTATCTATCCTTAGTGTCTCCACACTGATGGCTATAGGATCAGCCATACTCATCATATGAGTTGGATTAGATAGTGCTATTCTTTTCGGATAATTCGATGTCCTTCTCGAATATCCCAGGAATAGGAATGTTTAAAACATATGTTTAAAGACTAGTGATCACTATATTATGATCTCATCATAATTCACTTAGCCATTGCACATGCTCATGGACTTCATTGCAAACATCACACAAGAATGACAATGAATAAATTTCATTTCAATGAACATAAACAAGATACATGAAAGTGTGATTGGCTTATAGGCCACATAATATCCATCGGGTTAGAGATGCGGTTAGAGATGCGGGATTGCGGGAAGAGGTTAGAGATGTCGGGAATGAGGAGAGAGAAGACACTAATTCTCTCTTCTGTCCAAGACCGAAGAGAGAATGATGACCGGACCGAAACTGGACTGAGACCAGTCCGGCCCATTTTGTGGGATCGACAGTCTTGGTTCGGTCCGGTTGACCGACAGTCGGTCGGTCTTTGGCCTTCCCTATACTAAAGTAACAATGTTACTCTTGTTTGTAGGCGCATCACTTTGTGAGTGTACTTTAGAATTCATCCCAAAGTTTTCATGGCTTATTGTTGAGGGTTTTCTATATAGTTTCCAACATCTATCTCTAGTGTGTCTTTTTCTTCTACAAAAATCACACCAATAATTTTCTTTGTTCCCTTTACTTTGAAAATTATTAGCACTAGGTTACTTATTCCTAGTAAAAAATGCTGAATTAATTTGATTATGTCAAGTTGTTACCCTCAAACAATTTTCCTCTCAAATGGTTTGAGCAATAACTATTTCAAGACTTAGTTTCTTTTTCTTGTTGAACATCTCAGGCCAAAAAATATCAAACTCAGAATTCAGACTGATAAGATGCAATTTCAAGCATTAATATCATGCATTTTATGCATTTCTTCTTTAAAATATAATCATAAATGCATGCTATCATGATTTAAAATGATTAAATTGATAAATTCTATATTTTAAAAGATATTCTTGATTTTTTATAAATTATTAGAATTTTATGAGTACTTTAATGACATTATTTCATCATGAATATATATCTTTTCATATATAATGAATTAACATTTTTTATAGATTAGTTAAAAATATTTTTGATAATTTTTAAAAATTAAAATCCTTAAAAAATGAATTTGTTAAAGAAATTAAAATATTAACAAAGGGAAATAGAAAGAAAAAAGAAGAGAGGAGAGAGAATCGTTCCCCCTCACTCTCTTCTCTTCCCGCTCACCTCTCCTTCTCCTGCTGTCTTTCTCTCTCTCTCTCTCTCTCTCTCTCTATCTCTCGCGAGGGGAGACAATCGTAACAAGGAGAGACAATCGTCTCGCTACAGATTTCTCTTCCGTCACGCTGACGGATTTCTTTCTCTTTCCTTTTCTCTCTCTTTCCCTCTCTCTCTCTCTCTCTCTCTCTCTCTCTCCGGAACTTCCCGTCATGCTGCGCCGTTGTCTTTCTCTCCTGCGACAGAAATTTCCGTCGCGAGGAGAGATTGCGCTCCCTCTCCTTCTCCTTCTTCTCCTCTTCCCTTTTTCTCTTTTTCTTCTCATCTCTCCCTCTCTCGTGACGGAAAACGATTCCATCGAGAGGAGAGGCGAACCTTTCTCTCTCTTTCTCTCTATTTCCTTCTCTCTTTCCCGCGATCTCTCTCTGTCTCTCTTGTAAGATGACGAGGGGATTCGTGAAGAGAATGAGGAGAAGACGAGAGCGATGACAGAGGAGAAGAGACGGAAAAATAGTATTTCTTGTATATTCATCTTGGGTTCATTACATTGATATTTATAAGAGAATGGAACTCAAGAAACGGTTATAACCGTTTCTTGAGATTGCACGCTATTGGTCCACGTGGGTAAGTGATCGGTCCAGATGGCTCGTCGGTCTGTAGGAGTGAACCGGTTTATCACGTAAACCCGGTTCACCGTCGTCTTTAACGATGTCTTCTTTAACACCCCCCCGCAAGCACAGCGCCGGTAGGAGGTTGAGCTTGGAGCGGAGATGAATGAATCTTGTCTTTGGAAGTGGTTTGGTCAGGAGATCAGCAACTTGATCTTTTACCTGAGATGATACAGACATGCAATTTTCTGGAGGCCACCTGCTCACGCACAAAATGAAAATCCACCTCGATGTGTTTCATTCGAGCATGGAAAATGGGGTTTGCTGAGAGGTAAGTTGCTCCGATGTTATCACACCATAGCGTGGGTGGAGGAAAATTCAATCGCAGTTCTCTGAGAAGTGAATTGACCCAGATCAATTCGGACGTTGCATTAGCAATAGCTTTGTATTCTGCTTCTGTACTTGATCTTGAGACAGTGACTTGCTTCTTTGAGCTCCAAGAGATGAGATTCTTCCCGCGATATATGAGAAACCCACTGGTTGAACGGCGATCAAGAGAGTCTCCAGCCCAATCCGCATCACTAAAGGCTGTGAGAGAGATTGGGGATTTACGACTGAAATAAATACCATGTGTTATGGTGCCTTTAAGATAGCGTAAGAGATGTTTAAGGCGGATCCAATCTGCGGAATGAGGAGAGTGCATTGACCGACAAGCTTGGTTGACTGCATACGAGATGTCAGGTCTGGTGAAATTGAGGTATTGTAATGCACCGACAGCTTGCCGATAGAGATGCGGATTGTCAACAACTTTAGAGAGTGTTTCTGAGCACGTGATAGGGCAGGGTGTAGGTAGTGGTTTACAATTTTCCATCTTCATTTTCCGAAGAATTGAGATGGTATACTGTGTTTGTGTGAGAAGGAAGCCGTCTTGATGAGCTTGGAATTCAACTCCAAGAAATCGGGAAGCTGGGCCGAGATCTTTGAGTTTGAAATGAGTGGACAGGGAAGAAATAAGTGATTGAATTTTGGTTAGTGATGGTCCAAGGATCAGTATATCGTCGACATAGATAAGGATATAAATTGGCCCAGTGAGTGTGTAGAATAAGGAGGTGTCTGTTTTAGAATCGTGGAAGCCCATGTTAAGAAGCTGTCCAGTAAGTTTGTGGAACCACTCTCTCGGGGCTTGTTTGAGTCCATAGAGTGATTTTTGCAGTTGACAGACATAGTGTGGGAATTGAATGCTGTGAAACCCGGGAGGCTGATCCATGTAAATTATTTCATAGAGATCTCCATGTAAAAATGCGTTGGAAATATCTAATTGTCTGATATGCCATCCTTGACTGATAGCCAAGCCCAACAGAAGTCGAATTGTGGTCACTTTGATGACAGGACTGAATGTTTCATGATAATCTATCCCACCTTCTTGAAGATACCCTTTGGCTACAAGGCGAGCCTTATATTTGGGAGAAGACTCATCGGTTGGAGGCTTGATCTTATAAATCCATTTGCATCCAATGACTGGACGATTTGGAGGTCGAGGAACTAATATCCATGTTTTGTTGTGTGTGAGAGCGTTGAATTCCTCTTTCATGGCTTCTAGCCATTTGGGTTGTTTAATAGCTGAGGAAAAATTGATAGGCTCAGTGGGAATAGATGATGAAATATGAAGACAGGTGGGTAAGGGAAATCTAGGTGGGTGAGGGTTGTTGACCGAGTCAATAGTCTGGATAATGTCAGACAACCGTCGTGTTTTAATGTTTGGGTTTGAATTATGACAATCCAGGTTAGATGGAGACAGTGGATCAGCTGAAGGAGTGTGGCCTTTGTGAGGAGAATCAGAAGGAGAATCATCTCTCACCTGAAGATCGGTCGATGAGTCATGGGCTTCTGATTCAGCTTCTGATGAAGTATGGACTTCTAATTCAACAGGTGAGAGATCACGTTCGTCCTGTCGTTCAGATGCTGTATGTGTAAAAGTTGGCAAATGTTGATGAGGAAATGATGCTTCAGAATTTGGTCTGGTGAGAAGTGGAGATGTGCCTAAGAGACTGGGAGACGAATTAGGTTCACTGTTGATAATCTCAGGTTGTTCTTGAAATGGATATACCTGTTCCTGAAAGATTACATCGCGGCTTATATATAATCTCCCACTTGTCAAAGACATGCATCTGTATCCATGATGGAATGCACTATAGCCAAGAAAGATACATGATGCAGGACCGACGGGGTGAATCGGTCCAGCGCTAATATCCTCTAAGGGGGAACTAGGGATGGAAGAACTACGTGTTCTAAATGATGTAATGATGTCTAAAATCTCCTCAAGCAGCCAACCTTCCGGCGCGTTGTCACAGTGCTCCTGGGGTGCGCCGAGTAGGATGGAGCGGAAGTCCTCCCGGATCCGTCGACGCGGGAGAGAGAACAGTCTCGGGTCGTCGGGGGAAGCTCGATCGTCAACCCGGCGGCCGGATCCACGATCCCAATCCCGTACCCTGACGTCACTCAACCTAACTAGGTCCGAAGGCGGTGGAGACAAGTGCAGGAAGTAGTGAAGGAAATATAGAACTTCAAAGTAAGAGAAAGGGGAATGAATGCCTAACCAGCGGGGCGCGAGCCCTGGTCGGCTCGGGGCGAGGGAGGTCGCTCGGGCGCGGCAGCGATGCTCTGACGCCGGGCGAGCTCGGCGAGGGAGCGCGGAGGAGCTGGCTCGCGCGCGGGCGGGGCGATGACAAGTCGCAACGAGCCTGGCCGAGTCGCAGCGAACACGGTGAAGGCGGGAGGCGGCGTCCCTGGGCCGGCTCAGGGCGGTCTAGGGCTCGGCTCGCGGTCTTGGGTCGGTTCTGGGCCGGCTCGGGCTGTTCTGGGGCCTGCTCGGGGCCGTTCTGGGCCGGTCGGGCGGTCTGGACCGGCTCGACCGGCTGGGGCGGCCTCGCGGCCTGGACCGGCTCGGGACGGGGCTGTGCCTGGACCGGTTTGGACCGGAACCGGCCTGGGGCGATCTGGGCCTGCCCTGGGCGGGGTCTGCTCCGGGCGGCTCGACCTGGTCAGGGCGGTCCGGGCCGGTTCGGCTGGCTCGGGCCGGCCCCCGGGCGGTCCCGGTGAGTCAGCGGCCCTGGACCGGTCCGGCTGAGTGAGGGGGAGCGATTCCCGCCGAGCCGGCTCAGCGGAATCGGTCGACTCCTTCCCCGCCGCCGCTTGCGCTGGGCGGCGGCGGCGGAACGGGCGGCGATCGCGGCGGAGGGGCCGGCGGCTACGGCGGCAGGGCGGCGGCAGCAGCGGGCTGTTTCGGCGGCGACGGTGGCCTGGTTCGGCGGCGGCGGCGGCTGGCGGCAAAGCAGGCGAGCGGCGGCGGCTTGGCGCAGCGGCAACGGCAGCAGGCAGGGCGGCGGTAGCAGCTGGCGGCAGGAACCGGCGGCGGCGGCTGGCCGCGGCGGCGGCGGCGGCGGATCTCGACGGCGGCTGCACGGCGGCTTGGGCGGCAGGGCGGTGGCGGCGGCGTGAAGCGGCCCGGGGCTAGGGCAAGGGGTGGCGGCGGAGGCGGCGGCGGCGGCAGCGGCACGATCGGCTGGGCGGCGGCGGCTGGCCGGCGGTTGGACTCCTTCCCTAACCTTCCTTGAGCAGCCACTTGAGAGGATGACTCTTTCTTTTCTCAAATGACGGCTAGGGTTTGTGGGGGTCCCTTCCCCTCTTATAGAGCCCTTGGTGGGCCAAGAGAGGAAAGGGCCCACTTGAGGCCCACAACCCACACCCATACTCATAGAAATAGAATAAAGGTTCACAAAAGGGAAAGGGCCTTAGGCTAGGGTCCCGAAACAAAGGGAAACCCACCCAAAGGCCTAAAGAGAGAGAGAGACATGCAAAGGCCCGCTTAAACACGTGCATGGCTAATAAAGTCATAATAAAATAGAAAACGGAAAAGATAGCTCCACGCGCGCGAGCTCTACGAAATGTGTCGTGGCGAGAAGAGGGCCTCACTTGGTGTAGGGAAACTCGGGATCCTTCGTCTTCGCCTGTCGAGGGGGCTGGACGCGCGTAGGTGTCGGCTCCACCGGCGCCGTAGTGTCATGCCTTGGTGGCGACGGGGGTCGTACGCCACCAATACATCTTTCTGATCTAGAATCAAATTTAGAGGAGGAGTAGGCACGAAGACAGGGATAACATGCACATCCGAAGCTCTTCAGTGAGATATAATCTGGTTCTTGATGATAGACCCGATAAAATGGAGATTTGTTATCAAGATTTGGTGTAGGAAGACGATTAATAAGATACACTGATGCACATACAGCTTCATCCCAGAATTGATGAGGTAAGGATGAGTGATGCATAAGTGAGAGAGCAGTTTCTATGATGTGACGATGCTTCCTTTCAGCTGTCCCATTTTGTGCAGGAGCATGTGGACAGGAGATTCGATGGTTAATTCCTTGATCTCTTAGATGTTTGGTGAGTGCTTGGAACTCACCTCCCCAGTCAGATTGAAAACTTATAATTTTCAGATTAAACTGTCTTTCATCCCGATGTTGGAAATCCAAGAAACTTTGCAGAACATCACTCTTGAGCTTCAGTGGGTACAGCCATGTGTATCTAGTAAAGTCATCAATGAAAATGACATAATATCTATTTCCAGTACGTGAGGTTACTGGAGAGGGTCCCCAGAGGTCTGAGTGAATAATCTCAAGTGGTTTAGTTTTCTGATGTTGAGAATGTGAGTAAGGAAGTCGATGCGATTTTGAAGAAAGACATGCATCACACACTAGATTTTTATTGCTTGAGAGTGAAGTCCATAGAGTGAGATAACATTTTGTAGAGCTCTCATATTGGGGTGTCCAAGCCGATGATGCCACTGATTAAGGCTTGTTCTCTCTCCAATGTTCGCCTGAGGTTGATGAGCTTGCTCAAGAAGGTACAGACCATCCCTGACTGTTCCCCGGAGCAGTGGCTTCCCTGTTGCCTCGTCCTTCACAACACAGTAAGTGGCATGAAATTCGACATATACTGCATTGTCATTAGTCAATCTATATACTGATAGTAGTTTCTTTCTGATTTCTGGGACATGTATAATATTAGATAGTTTGAGTGGACAAGATCGTGATATTAATGATGAAGAGCCAATTGAATAGATTGTCAAACCTGAGCCATTGGCTATTTGTAACTGATCCGGTCCTTGATAGAGGGATGGATCAGTTAGGCTCTGTCCATCATTTGTAACATGATGTGTAGCTCCACTGTCTGGATACCAGGTGAGATCTTGTGTTGCAGGGGAAGATCCAAAGTTGAGGTTGTAAGCTTGAGGAGGAGGAGTCTGAGAATTTTGAGCTGCTGGAGCATGTTGATGACCATGAAAGGTGCGATTGAACCTTTCTCTACATTCCAGTACACGATGACCATACTGACCACATAATTGACATCTTGGAGTATACCGTCCGCCATTCCTCCCTCTTCCTCGGTTGTTTCTGCCATTATTGCGTCCTCTGCCGCGGTCAGATGAAGTAACTTGTGCTTGATTTGCAGTAGGTGAGAAATCCATAGTCAGGGTGTCCTTTGTGGGATTTGAGAATTTCGTGAGTTCATCATAGGAGTGTATTTGCGCAATTACATCATCAAGACAAAGATTGGTTAAATTCGATGAAATTCCAGCACAGAAAGCAGAGTATGAGGATCCAAGTCCTCGGAGTATAGCATATATTGCCACAGTTTCCTGAACTGGATGACCGGCAGCTGCAAGTTCCTCACATATTCTTTGAATATCTTGCACAAAGTCAGAGATAGATCGTGTACCTTTTAAAGTGTTGTGAAGCCGATTATGAAGGTGCATGATACGTGAGGGGTTAGTAGATGAGCAATGCTTCAAAAGTGCTGACCAAGCATCTTTGGCGGTGGTCTTTCCTACCACACAGGATATGACCGATTCAGAAAGAGAGGTGACAATTAAGGAGAGAACCTGCTGATCTTGGCGCCACCAGATTTGATAAGCTGTATTGACTGTGATCCCACCGTGATCATCCAGTTGAGTAGATATCGGTGGATCTTGCGTCAATATGTGAGCAAGATCGTGATAGTTGAGTAATGGAAAAATCTGTGTCTTCCAGAGGAGAAAATTCTCTCTTGTGAGCTTGATAGGTACATGAAGACCTACCGTGTGAGCTGCAATCGTTGGAGATATGGTGATTGCCTTGCTTCGCTCATCCTTCGTGATTTCGGACGGTGAATCTGCCATTGCCGAAATCTTGTTGAGCCGCTGGCTCTGATACCATGTAAGAAGACGAGGGGATTCGTGAAGAGAATGAAGAGAAGACGAGAGCGATGACAGAGGAGAAGAGACGGAAAAATAGTATTTCTTGTGTATTCATCTTGAGTTCATTACATTGATATTTATAAGAGAATGGAACTCAAGAAACGGTTATAACCGTTTCTTGAGATTACACGCTATTGGTCCACGTGGGTAAGTGATCGGTCCAGATGGCTCGTCGGTCTGCAGGAGTGAACCGGTTTATCACGTAAACCCGGTTCACCGTCGTCTTTAACGCTGTCTTCTTTAACATCTCTATCCCGATCGCCTGCCTCTCTCTCTCGCTTCTCTCGCGACGGAAAATCTCCGTCGCGAAGAGAGAAGCGCCTCCGCCAATATCTCTCCATCTCTCGCGTGAGGGGGAGAAATTATTCTCCCCCTATCCACTCCTCTTTCTCGCGTGACTGAAATCGTTTCCATCGCGCGTGTATCTTCATCTTCTTCCTCCACTCTCTTCCTCTCTCTTTCCTTCCCTTCTCTCTTCTCCTCCTACCTCCATACTCCGTGCCCCCACTTTCTTTGCTTCTGCACCCTGGCCTTCTCTTACTCGCCTCTCCTTCTCTCGCGACGGAGGAAAATTCCTTCGTGAGGAGAGGCGCACGTCCGCAGCGTCTCCACTTCTGCCGCGCCATTTTCTCCCTCTCTCTCGCGCCCGTCCTCTGCGCTTTTCGCCATTGCATAGAGAGAGAGGAGAGAGGAGAGAAGAGAGAAGATAGAAGAGAGAGGAGAGAGAAAGTGATGCGGTGGGTTGTCCTAATTTTGGGATCACAAACAGATGGGGTCGCTCGCTGCTCGGGGAGGATAGAGAGTGGAAGTGAAGTAGGGAAGAGCGAGAAGATAATTTGATATAGACTGCTACGACGGTGGAAGGATTTCTCGCCACGCCTTGCCGGCGAGGCCGATATGATCACCCGAAGTCCTCAGGTCGATCACTCCTAAAACGCGTACCGAATTACCAAACTCACGAGAAAGGAAGCTTGGCGAAAATAAAGTATCAACCACTTGTATTCTCAAAATACCGCCTCCTTGGGTTCTAGGGACCCCCCTATTTATCGGCCTCCTTCGAAGACTACCGTTACTCCTAGAAGTACACGTAGTCCGGTCGAGCACTCGTCGGTTTTGCAGAGCACCGTGGCCGCTCAGCTCGTCCTCCTGGGGCTTCTTCGTCCGCTTTTGCCCTTGCTGTTGTCGCCGTCGGATCGTTGGCTGTTAGTCCTTGTGAAAGTGCCCCTGTTTTGGCTCCTGCTGTTGTTGCCATCGGGTCATTGGTTGTTAGTCCTTCTGCTGGTGCGTGGGACCCATCATTCTCCTACGGTTCGAAAAGACTCGACTCCGTCGAGTTAGGTGGAAGACCCGATTCTGTGGGGATGGCGAGAGGCCGTGGAAAGGGAACGAGGTCACCGATATTGAAGGTAGTCGGAATTCCCCAGTCGGATGGAATGGCGATATCGTACGCGTTTGGGTTGATCTTCCGACGGATTCAAAAGGGACCGGCGGCACGAGGGTGAAGTTTGTGCGCCTTCTCTGCCGCATATCATTCGGGCCGTAGCCGAATCATGACCATGCTTCCTTCCTGCAGTTCCCGAGGGCGGCGGTGGCCATCGACTGAGGTTTTGATCTTGGCGTTGTAAGCCGTTATCTTCTCATGTACTTGTCGGTGAAGGGCTGTGAGATCGTTGGCGTAGGTGATAGCCTCCCGAGAAGATGCGTCCAGTGTTGGTAGGGCGATAAAATTGACTGGCCGGTTTGGCGTTCGACCCGTCGTAACCAGAAAGGGTGAGAACCCGGTGGTGCGGTGCTCGGACGCGTTGTAGGTGAATTCGGCGCGAGGGAGGAGCTCGTCCTAGGTGGCGGTGTTCTCTTGGACGAGGCAACACAGCAAGTTGCCTAATGTTCGATTAGTGACCTCTGTCTGACCATCCGTTTGCGGGTGGAAAGCGGTCGAAAATTGGAGCGTCGTCCCCATCAGTCGCCAGAGAGTTTTCCACAAATTGCTGGTGAATCGGACATCACGGTTGGAGACAATGCTTTGAGGAATGCCGTGAAGGCTAACCACCTCGTTGAAGAACAGTCGGGCGGTGGGGGCGGCCTCCGTGGTTCGTGAGCACGCAATGAAATGGGCCATTTTGCTGAAGCGATCGATGACCACAAGGATTGCGTCCAGCTGCCGCCGAGTCCGGGGTAATCCGAGGATGAAATCTAAACTAACCTCCTGCCAGGGGGACTCGGGGACAGGTAGCGGAAGATATTGTCCCTTGTTCTGTCTTGTTAATTTACCGATTGTGCAGGTGGAGCATCGACCGACTAACCTGCGGACGTCACGACGAAGATGGGGCCAGTAGTATCGAGCTTCCACGGCTTGGAGGGTTTTGGTGATGCCGAAATGGCCGGCGAGTCCTCCTCCATGTAGCTCCCAAATGAGGAAGTCTCGGGTAGAGCCAGTCGGAATGCAGAGACGATCGCGGAAGAAGAGGAACCCGGACTCCATTCGATAATCTGGTGGTGGAGTCGGTGTTTGAGTGGTTTCCGTTTGAGAACCGTGTTGTCGAGCCGCTGGAAGAGCCGCATGCTCCCAGGCCGCCCGGAAGTCGGGGCATTCTTTGTAGAGAAGAGGCATGCTATCAAAACCCGTTATTGTCGCCTGAGATATTTGTAACGAGTGTTGTCGTTGGCTGAGTGCATCGGCCACTTTATTCTCGCGTCCAGGCCTATGTCGAAGTGAGAACGTGAAGTCCTGTAGAATTTCCACCCATCGCCCATGGCGAGCACTGAGCTTCTTCTAGGAGTGAAGGAATCGGAGGGCGTCATGGTGGCTATAGAGGGAAAATTCCTGATGTAAAAGATAGTGCCTCCAGAATTTAAGAGATTGGACGACTGCGTAAAGTTCCCGATCGTAATTTGAGTATCGTATCATCGCGTAGCTGAGTTTTTCACTGAAATAAGACATTGGATGCGTTTCCTGGGATAGCACTGAGCCGATGCCTATGCCGGAGGCATCTGCTGCCACGTCGAATAACTTCGTGAAATCAGGTAGTCGAAGGATAGGGGCAGTGGTCGAGCCAACTTTGAGCTGTTGGAAGGCTCGATTTGCAGCCGCGCTCCACTAGAACTGGGTTTGTCGGAACATATCCGTTAGTGGGGCGGTGATGGAACTGAAGTCGCGGAGAAAATGGCGATAGAACTGGGCCAGTCCATGGAAGCTCTGTATATCGAATAGAGATTTCGGCGTAGGCCAGTCACGAATGGCAGAGGTTTTAAGGGGATCAACCGAGATACCGGTGGCCGAGATGATGAACCCGAGAAACGCCACAGAAGTGTTCAAGAAGGAGCATTTCTATTCTTCAAGAAGGTTGGCGAATAACTGTTCTTCTTGGAGTTTCGCGCAGACAGCCCGGAGGTGACCCTTGTGTTCCGTGAGAGAACGGCTATAAACGAGGATGTCGTCAAAATAAACCACGAGGCACTTACCGGCGTTCATATGCCTCATGAAGGTACTTGGGGCGTTCGACAGGCCGAATGGAATGACGAGCCATTCATAGAGCCCCTCGCTAGTCTTGAAGGCTGTTTTCCATTCGTCTCCCGCCCGGATGCGTACCTGATGATAGCCATTCCGAAGGTCCAATTTGGAAAAGATCTTCGCTCTGGCTAGTTGATCCAGGAGATCGTCGATGCGTGGAATCGGAAATCTGTAATGAACCGTGATGCGGTTGATGGCCCGACAATGCACATAGAGCCGCCACGTGCCATCCTTCTTTGGCGCCAGGAGGGCGGGTACGCCGCAAGGGATGTGGCTCTCTTGGATGAAGCCGTGGTGGAGCAGATCTTCAACCTGTCGCTGGAGCTCGGCACTCTGCGCTGGATTTAGGCGATAATGGGGTAGATTCGGTAAAGTAGATCCTGGGATGAAGTCAATGAAGTGCTGAATGCTCCTGTCACGAGGGAGGGAGTTGGGAGGCTCCTCTGGGAAGATGGCGCCAAAGTCCTGCAAGAAAGATGGATACCCGCCTTCATTCGCTGAAGAGGTCTTGGTCCGCACCTAGATCGCCCAGATAAGTGCCTCGTTGTCCATTCCTTTGAGGAATTGGCACGCTGAGACGACGCCAAGGAACTGAATCGGCAGGTTGTGTAGTATGGGGGTCTTCGGTTGAGTGACGAGGCGCTGTTGCGGAGGCACGAACGGCTGCCAAACCTGTTTGTTGCCTCCGAAGTAGAACACGCATCGATTGGTTCTTCCATATTGAGCTACATCACGATCGTATAGCCAGGGTCGGCCGAGTAGGACACTGCACACTCCCACGGGTAGTATGTCACACCAAATTTCCTCGTGATATCCGGCCACCTGCAAAGGTACGAGACACCGCTTCGTCACGGCTAAAGAGGCGTCGTTGATCCACATAGCCCGGTAGGGGCGTGGATGAATCTGCGCCTGGAGACCGAGAGTGCGAACGGATGCTGCTGCGACTACGTTAACCACGCTGCCACTGTCCACCAAGATCTTCACGACGAAAGGGCCGATCTTCGTGTAGGTCGAGAAAATTGACGATCGCGGAGAGTTCTCTGAACTTGGTGTTGAATTGGATTCCGTTGATGTTTCGGATAGTGTCGTGCCCAGCAGTGCCGCGAGAGCGAGAGTCTGTTCTTCAGGAGACAGCAGAATCAGCTCCTTGATGATGCATTCGACGATACCCGGAGCTCCCTCGAAGGTCGTAGCAAGCTCGAGATCCGCTTCGTAATCCTCTGTGATTGCGTCTTCCGTGTCTGGTGGGGGAATGTGTTCGTCATTGTGGATTTCGACTAGAAGGGCGCGTGCCGGGCGTGTCGCTTGACGGGGAGAGGGGCATTGGGACGCAAAGTGTCCCCAGCCCTGGCACTTGAAATAGGCGACTCGCGTACCTGTGTTATTCGCGGGTGTGGGGGATTGTCGCGGTCGTAACCCTCTTACGGCTCGTCCCTCTAGCGTTCGTTCGTTCATCGCGGGGTTAGGAGCTCCGTATCTGGAAATTGGTTGGCCTGAATTCACCTCGAGACGGCTTCCACCACCCGTAGTCACGGTCGGTATTGATGCCGGGGCAGTGGGTTGTTTGGCAAGAGCAGGCGTAGCGGGGGAGGAGAGGGTGTGGTTGGCAGGTTATTTAGTGGTGGAGAGGTGTAGAGGGGAGGTCTGGGGCTTGTGTGCACCAGTCGTGTGGCTTCGGCGGTCGTAAACCATGGTGTGTGATCCCGCTGAGTGTGTGTGGCGTATAACTCCATGTTGAGGGTGTAGCGGTAAGCTTTTTCTAGGGTGGACACCTCCTGTAGTACGAGTTCGCGCTGATACTCCGGTTGTAACCCTGCCCGAAACCGGGCGAGTGTGGCCATGGGCTCCTCGCCAGAATGGCACCGGATCATTAAATCATCGAATCGGCTAATATAATCCACCACCGATCCATCGCCCTGACGAAGGTGTTGCCATTCGTCGATTATCATCGGTCTATAGCATGCGGGAACGAATTTCTCCCGTAAACGCCCTTTCATTTCAGCCCAAGTAGTAATCATCGTGTCTTATCGTCGCTCTGCGGAGGATTGCAGGTTTCGCCAATAAATTCGAGCTTGTCCGGTGAGGTTCATCTGGGCGAATTGGATACGTTGGCCTTCGGGTAATTGATACCAGTCAAAATACTCGTCTAAGCCGGCCTCCCAATCCATGTACTTCTTCGGGTCTAAGGAACCGTCGAAGGAGAGCACCTCCGACTTGGCTCCCCATTTCGCGACATCCCATTGGGGTTCCTTCTGCTGTTCAGTGTTGATGCGAGCTGGTGTTGAGTCCGTGATGAGCGCGGTGGCCAGGGGAAAGGATTCCGTCAGTTTGACAATTTTGAGTTCCAATATTTGGTTCATGAGGAATTCCATCTGCACCTTTGATTCTTCTTGGCTTCGAAGAATGGATTTTGCCCACTCGGGCATTTCCTCGGGGAGCGCAGGTGTGCTGGTACTTGCGCAGAACTCTGCTCCAGATCGGGTGGACATGATCGTCGACTTGGCTCTGATGCCAGAAATATGATGCGGTGGGTCGTCCTAATTTTGCGATAACAAACAGATGCGGTCGTTCGCTGCTCGGGGAGGATAGAGAGTGGAAGTGAAGTAGGGAAGAGCAAGGAGATAATTGGATATAGACTGCTACAACGGTGGAAGGATTTCTCGCCGCGCCTTCCCGGCGAGGCCGATATGATTACCCGAAGTCCTCAAGTCGATCAGTCCTAAAATGCATACCGAATTACCAAACTCATCAGAAAGGAAGCTTGGCAAAAATAAAGTATAAACCACTTATATTCTCAAAATACCGCCTCCTTGGGTTCTAGGGACCCCCCTATTTATCGGCCTCCTTCAAAGACTACCGTTACTCCTAGAAGTACACGTAGTCTGTCGAGCACGTCATCGGTTTTGCAGAGCGACGTGGCCGCTCAGCTCGTCCTCCTGGGGCTTCTTTGTCCGCTTTTGCCCCTGCTGTTGTTGTCGTCGAGTCGTTGGCTGTTAGTGCAGATGCCCCTGTTTTGGCTCCTGCTGTTGTCGCCGTCTGGTCGTTGGTTGTTAGTCCTACTGGTGCGTGGGACCCATAAAAAAGTTACCCCTTTTTTTGTTTTAAATGATATCAATGGTCCAAATACATCTAAATTAAAATCTTGATATCCGGATAGAGTTTGGGCATGAAATTAGTGGGCGTGATTTTCATTTCACGCTCTAAAATTCTGCAAGGGCTGATTTAAGTTATGAGACAAAAAAAATTAGGGTTATGAATGTTTCATTGTGTGCCTCTAGCATTGGCTAACCAAAAGAAAAGAAGGTAGCAATTGACCATTCTTTATGTATGGAACATCATTTTTAGTGAGTTTCTTCTCTTTTCTTTTCATTCTTTGTATTGCATGCAAGATGCCAAGTTCGGGAAAAATATACGGGCTCTCGAATGTATGTTTTGATCAGAGAGCATCACTAGATGTATTTTCATCATGAATGCTTAGGTTAGGATCATTTTCTATGTTTATATTCTATTTTTCTCAAATGTTTATCAATTTTTTTTATTTTCAAACCCTACAATCACTTTTTCACCTTGGAAAAAGAGTTTGGAAGCATTTGATTGGTATATCTCATTTTGATAAACATATTCTTCCTTCCATAGATCATTTTCACTTTACAAATCTAAAAATACCAAAAAAATATCTTTTGATTTTAATCTTTTAACCCTCCTCTTCGTGGATTCGACCTCGACTCGCCACTGTTCTAAATTTAAATCTGAATTTGAATACTTGAGTATAAAAATTTTTGACACGTAAATTTGCGCATTCAATGACCATATTTTTATGCGTATCACACACCAGTAAGGAAAAGAACACCCTATCTCGAAGTATGCAATCTCTATCAAGTGAGATAGGAGTTGGAGGTCTGTATAAATCCAATTCCTTCCAAAGATTTACGAGATAATTAGCATACTCATGTACTTTCTTGGATCCTTGATTGGTTTGAGTGATCGCTATCAGCAATTCATAAATTCTTGCATCTTCTTTATTTGAAAAATTAGAATAGAATGTATCCCAAATTGCTTTATAGGTCATTTTATATCTAAAAAATTCTACAATATCTGGTTTCGTTAAGTGCAACAACCAACTAGACAATATAGAATCAACATTCACCCCCGTAAAAGTATTTTGAATAAGTAGCTACGGGCCCTTCTTCCAATAGATGATGCATTAAATTTCTTGGTTTTAAAATCCTTTCTACATGGCTGTTCCACTGAAAAACATTGTGACCAACGAATAGTTCCCTTTCTACAGTCTTACTAATTTGCAAAAGCCATTTAGAATCACAGGAGACTAATGCCACACCAATTCCACTATCTTTTTGGTTGCTTGCTTTATGAGCTACAACCACATCATCTTCCAGTGGACTAGTCATCTTGAATTATAAACTCAAGATTTATCAATAAATCCAAAGAGCAAGATTCTCGAGTCTAGAGGACTCCTTTACAGATGAGAAAATTGATCTATTAAATGTTGAGATTAATTTCTTGAATCAGGAATAACAAGATTAATTCTGAATAGAAAATAATAAAAAAGCCACAATCAGATTTTCAAAATCTTCCAAATAGGAGTTGTTTCATGGTTCAAATAGAAGTATATTCGATTCAAAAATCAGATAAATGAATATCAATAGATTTCTCAGAAAACTATAACTGATTCAATAACAACTTAGATCTCACCGAGAGCTCTGATACCATGTCACGATGCTCAAGACAAATAGAATGAAGTGAAGGAATGCCTTGAGGATTTACGCTTCTTGTTATGAAGACATCTTGTACGCTTTCTTTAAAAAACTCACCGCGCAGACAAAAACGGGGCAAAACCTAACTTTCTTATTCATCCTGGGATGTTATTACCCTCCCTATTATAAAGAACCCTAACACCAAGAAATATGGGCGGGCCACTTATTACATAAGGCTTTAAGCCAATTTACAAATAAAATAAAAACATGACTAAAAGCTCTTGCCAAAAAATTCTTCCACATGTATTTATGTATTTATTTACGTATTTGAGTAACTTCTTATCTATTGGTTTATGTATATACAAATATTTTGATTTAACCATCAAGCTATGTGAATTCTATGAATCCGTGGTTATGAAGAAAGCTGGTGAATTTATTTGTGCGGAGGATTCTTAGTAAGTAGTACTACCGCGAATGATCTTACGACTTTGGGCGTGAAGAAGATAGCTACTCCTTTGGCATTATGCTAGATATTGGGCTGCTTTACCGTAATCACGGTTAGATTTTCAATGACCGATCTAAGTAGTTACGACATAGCAGATGTACGACAAAGTACTACACTTTATTTTCCGGCCTGTCAACCTTTACGACGAGAAAACAACATTCAAAAAGCTTTTCAAAGAAGGCAGAAGAAGCTAAACTGACCAGTGACTGTTCCTGAACGTATTTTCAATCCCATTGAGCTCTCTTCTCTGGCATTATTTCTTATGCAGCTAATCATTCGGGTTTTACGATGCGGACATCCCGATTACGGAGCGCACTGCGGCTTGGGTTTATGCGGCGACAGAGGTTTCTGGATGTGGTTTTTTCTCGGAGATGGAGTCCATCTCCCAGGTCGGCGATAGAGACGTATGTGGGGAAACCACAAATCCGACGGCCCAACTACCCCGGCTGCTTCCTCCCTCAGTCTGGTCTCCGCCAGCTCAGGTTCAGCCCACTTGTTGGAAACCAATCTTGAAGACCGGCAATGATGGAATTACCGGAGGCGTTTCCGTTTTTATTTCTTTCTATTATTTCTCTGTTGCTAAAATATGACACTGGTGTTCTATTATAAGTATGCGCCTTGTGCGTCATCTGTAATACATCGAGTGCTTATAGTATTGGAATAAATTTTTGTCTCCCTCTCTCTGCTTCTGTACCTCTATCTTGTGAGCGTTATTATCCCGAGACTTGGAGGTGTAGTTCTCTTTTCTTTCAATTGGTATCAGAGCATCGTTCTGATCTTGCCGGTCGACGACAATGCCATGGCGAGGAGAAAATTCTCTGGAACTCACCGTGACAGCAGCTCCGAAAGGACTGCATGAACCCACACAAATAGGTACGTTTCCTATTTTGAAGAAGTCAAACTATCAAGTTTGGGCAATGCGGATGCGCTTGCACCTCGAAGGTCTTGAATTGTGGGATGTCATCAAATCCGAAACTGCTCCAAGAAAGAAGGATCGACAGGCAATGGCGATTATGTTACGCATCATCTCGGAAGAATTCACCCGAGAGCTAGATGCTGACAAAACTGCCAAGCAAACATGGGAAAGCCTGAAGACCAAGAATGGTGGCGTATCCGAGATGGTGACTACGCAAGGCAAGATTTCAATCACTAAAAAGAGATTACGAAACTCTCTTTATTAAAGATAAAGAGATGATTCTGGATTATTTCGGTAAGCTTTCACGGATTGTGGTTGAAATGAGAGGACTAGGAGAGAAGATTGCAGACAGTGAGGTTGCAGCAAAACTCCTCCGATCTGTTGTGGGAAAATTTGACTCCATCATGAGTTCAATAGAGCAATTCCAAGACGTCGACAACCTTACTTTTGATGATGTACTCGGAACACTGAAGATCCATGAAGACAAGCTGAAGGATAGGTCTGTGAAGAGAGAAGAAAAGGCTCTTCTCGCTCGGGCACTAGGAAAACTGAAAAAGAAGGAAGATGATACCTCTTGCGGCAGAGGAAGAGGGAGGGGAAGAGGTAGAGGAAGAGGGCACGGTCGATCTTCACACTCTAAGGATGACTCTTTAGACGAAGATGAGAAGAAGCCTCAAGACAAATCAAAGATAACTTGCTACAACTGCCAGAAGCTTGGACACTACTCAAATGAATGCAAATTCCCTAAGAAAAACAAACCAAAGAAGGATAAAGAGAAAGCAAATCTAATAGAAGAAGACAAGGTCGAAACAACTCTTCTCATGGCAATAGAAGAGACTGATAACAACATTCTCCTGCAAGGTATTGTCCAAAGTGAGCTTGAAGAAGGTCTTTGGTATCTTGACACAGGCGCTACCAGCCACATGAGTGGTAAGAAGAACTTATTTTATGATCTAGATGAAACTTATAAAGGTAATGTAAGATTCGGGGATGACTCTAGAATCAGAATAGAAGGAAGAGGGAAGATTCTACTGAATTCAAAAGGAGATACCCAAATCACACTCATGAATGTGCTCTACACACCCAAACTGAAGGCCAACATAATGAGTCTTGGCTGTTTGGATGAGCAAGGCTGCCAAATTTCACTTGGAAATGGTATTCTAACAATCAGAGATGAGAATGGAAGGCTATTGACCAGAATTAAGAGAAGCTCAGGCCGACTATACCTACTGAAACTCTATACCTTGGAGAATTGTCTTCAATTCAGTGAAGATGCAACTTGGAAATGGGATCAGAGGTATGGACATCTTAACTTTGATTATCTGATATCATTATCATCCAAAAATATGGTAAGAGGCTTACCATTGATGCATAAGTGATGTGTCGTTTTCGTGCGTCGTTAAAACACAAAGACGATGGTCAAACAAAATTTATAAAACCGAACTCACAAAGACAAGATATAATAATCAAGTACTGGGTAAGTATCGGGTCGATCCACAGAGAGCACGGTTGACTTTAATCGCAAAGTTGACTTGGTCAAACTTAGGTTTAAAAGGAGTTTTATATAAGATAAAATAAGATGTAAAATATGGAAATGATATAAATAAGGTAAATAAGAAGTTTTAAGAATTGAAGTCTCGGATTTGACAGAGAAAAGTCAAAAGTCAAAGTCAAAGCGTTGACTTTTGATGAATTTGCTATCCACGGAAAGCTGATGAAAAGAGGAATCCAATGAAACCAGAATCAAGTGATTTGGAATTATAATCAAAAAGATATCCTATTTTCAAAATCAGCGACTTTTCGGACCTAAAATTGGGGAAAATGAAGAACACTATGAACTAATTTGCAAAATTAAAGATCTAAACCTAATAAAAATGCAAATTACCTCTTGATAATCGATCGAACCTCACTACTAACCCGATTGCCGCAAGAATGGGGCCTCAATTCTCGTGGATTGAAGCGAATTTGCTCGGATTCTTCCTCGTGGACGTTCGGAATTCAAGGGGAAAATTCGATGAAATCAAGAGATGAAATCGTGATTATCATGATTCAATGGCTGCGTCTCTACACTCTTGGAAGCAGAGGATCACGAGAACTTAAGACCTTCCTCGAAACTCGCTTAATTTCTTCACGAGTCGATCAAAAGTTGAAGAACAAAGAAGGGAAATACATGGTTTTTAAAGAGAAAATTAGGTCCGAAATCGTGGCCATTGGAAGCGGTCGTGGGCGCGGAATCAAGGCTTCGTGGGAGCGGTTTGAACTGAGTGGTGTTGTGGCTTCAATTCCAGCCCGAATTGGCTTGAATTTCGCTTCAAAAGGAGTCTCAAAATTAGGCCATGATCTTCACGCGATCGGCCACGATTGACCACGATCGAGCGTAGATCGTGTTCCTGAAGCTTTGGAACTGACGATCGATGATCGTGGAATGGATTCCACGCGGAAGGCGCTCCGATCGCGGCTCGATCGCGCCGCGATCGCGGTTCGATCGCGCCGCGATCGCGGTTCGATCGCGCCGTGATCGCGGTTCGATCGCGCCGCGATCGCGGTTCGATCGGACCGCGATCGCGATGTTCTTCCACGCGTCGCCTACACCGTCAGATTCGAATCTGACGCTCCAGATCCACTCTGAAAAGAGAAGAAAGATCGGCTGTTGCGTAGCCGTTAGATCGCGATCGTGTGGTCTGATTCTTGATGAAGACGGGCTCTCCTCATGTCGCCACGTGGCGACCGCTAAGCCCTCCGATCGTCCCACTTAAATCGCCATTTTCCGCACGTGATGCAATTGATGATCGCGTGGACTTGGGTCCACCCGATCTCCGCCGCTTTGATCCGATCCGACGCTCGCCACGCGTCCACGTCGCCTGCAAGGTAAGAAAATCGTGTGGGAACATAGTCCCACACGGATTAAATGGAGGGAGAGGACGCGGTTAAATAGGGGAATGACTTCCCCTATTAACTATCCTCATGTCTCCTCTATGTCCATTACACGTGGCG
Source organism: Lemna minuta (assembly GCA_024174645.1). Lineage (NCBI taxonomy): Eukaryota > Viridiplantae > Streptophyta > Magnoliopsida > Alismatales > Araceae > Lemna > Lemna minuta. The sequence continues at coordinate 4,743,714 of CM044114.1, forward strand.
CCCTACACGGGCACCCACGTGGCCTCCCTGCCACTTGGCGCGCCCCGTGCGCCTCCTGCGTGGGCCACACGCGTCCTGCCACGTGGCCTCAGCGCCACGTCGTAACGGCGCGGTGGACCCGCGCGCCACGTGGGTCCGCTCGCCACGTCAACCCCGCCTGGGCCCGCTCGCCACGTCAGCCGCAGGTAAATTCTCTTTTTCTCGATTTTTCTAACTAAAAAAATACTTCAAAAATTCAATTAAAAATCAAATAAAAATCAGAAAAATCGTATAAAACTTTAGAAATTCATATTTCTCAAAATACAACTCCTTTTTAATCCAAATTTTCTCCATTGGATCACAAATTCTTTTTCTTTTTTTAATATCATGTCATTTAAAAATATGTTTTCAAGAAGGAAATAAGGATGAATTAAAATTTCATTAAATAAGTTCTAATTAAACATTCTAAATCATAAATTCATCCTAAAATCACCCTTCCAAACATTTACTAAAGTCAAAACTCATATAATAACTGAGATTAACTTCTATTAATTTAAACAAAAGATTAATCATCTTTTAAGCATGAAATTATCTCTAATTTATGCATAAATATCAACTTTAGTGAAATGACATGCCAATGGAGAAAATTCCTAAAAAGTATGATAACATGCATCATATTCACATAAAATAAGCATGAATATGAGTTAATTAGGGTAAGAATTCAGGTTATAAATGCATGTTATCAATAAGGTTGATAAGTTATGTCATGACTGTGTTCACTCCAAGAAAATCAGATCATCCTTTCCTTCTCAGTCAAGCTATAGGGTAGAAAAGCCTTTAGAATTGATCCATGCTGACTTATGTGGACCAATTGAACCGGAGACCTTGGGAGGAAGTAAGTACTTTCTTCTCATTGTTGATGACTGCACAAGGATGATGTGGACTTCAATGCTAAAACAAAAGTCTAATGCACTTGAAGCTTTCCAAAGATTTCAAGTGGCTGTTGAATCAGAATGTTCACGGAAGATCAAATACATTGAGGACTGATCATGGAGGTGAGTTTAATTCAAATGCTTTCTCTGATTTTTGCCTACATAGTGGAATTAAAAGACAACTATCAGCCCCCTATTCACCTCAGCAGAATGGGGTAGTTGAAAGGAGAAATAGAATCATACTTAATATGGTTCGAAGCATGCTTAAAGAAAAACGTTTACCTCGAGTTTTCTGGGGAGAAGTAGTAAACACATCGGTCTATCTGCTGAATAGAAGCCCGACAAAGAGTTTAGATGATAAAACTCCTTATGAAGCTTGGACTGGTATCAAACCAAAAGTTGATCACCTAAGAGTGTTCGGGTGTCTTGCACATGTAAAGACTGTCTCAGGTAATCTGAAGAAGCTTGAAGACAGAAGCAAACCAATGGTATTCATTGGTTATGAAAAAGGTAGCAAAGCATATAGAGTTTATGATCCATTCACAAGGAAAATACATCTCACCAGAGATGTTATATTTGAAGAAAGTGTTGGATGGAATTGGGAGAATACTGTGGAAATACAGAAGAATACCTCTTACTGCTCACCTTTCTTCTTTGATCATGCAGAAAGCTCAACAAATTGTGAGGAAACTCAAATACAAAGTCATCTCAAAGCTAATATAGCTGATGGTTCATCCACGTCTACTACTTCCACTGAAGCAAGCAGACCAAGTAAGTTCAAAGACCTTTCACAAATTTATGCTAAGACTCGACAAGAAGATAATTCTGCAAGTGAATCATGTCATCTTGCTGAAGACGAACCTATCCATGTCAAAGATGCATTAAAAAATCCAGAGTGGAAGAGTGCAATGGATGATGAAATGAAGTCTATCATGAAGAATGAGACATAAAAACTTGTCTCACCACCCAAAGACTGCAGAACTATTGGACTAAAATGGGTTTTCAAAATCAAGAGGGATCAAAATAATCAAGTTCAAAAATACAAGGCTCGTCTGGTGGTAAAGGGTTATGCACAGAGACAAGGGAAAGATTCTGATGAAATCTTTGCCCCTGTAGCTAGAATAGAGACCATTCGGATTATTCTAGCAATCTCTGTCCAATTTGGATGGTTGGTCTACCATCTACATGTGAAGACTGCTTTCCTGAATGGAGAGATCTCAGAAGACATCTATGTTCATCAACCTGAAGGCTATGAGGACTCAAAGAGAAGGAATGATGTTTATAAACTACACAAAGCTCTCTATGGTCTTAAACAAGCACCTAGAGCATGGTATTTTAAGCTTGATAAAAGCTTAACTACACTTGGACTGAAGAAAAGTGAATATCAGCCTGTAGTCTACTACAAAAATTCAAATGAAACAAGCATGATAGTTGGTGTATATGTTGATGATCTACTGTTGACTGGGTCAAATGAAGAAAACTTAAGGAAGTTCAAGTTGGAATTGATGAAATTATTTGAGATGACAGATCTCGGGATCCTCTCAACCTATTTTGGCATACATGTAATCCAAGGAGAAGGGGAAATTACTTTGAATCAAAGTGCATTTGGAAAACGTTTGCTTGAAGATCAACAAATGATGGATAGTAATCCATCGAACTCTCCTCTTGAACAGAAGATCAATCTCTGTACAACAGAAAACTCAGAGAAAATATCTACAACAGTATACAGAAGTATCTCACACACACTCGACCCGATTTGATGTTCAGCATTGGTTTTCTTAGTCGTTTCATGGAGAATCCTTCAGTAGAGCATCTCAAAACTGCTAAACGAGTCATGAGGTACGTTAAAGGTACATTGAACTATGGGCTCAAGTACAAGAGAAGCAAAGTCTTTGAATTAATCAGATACTCCGATAGTGATTATGCGGGGGATCATATGGACTGGAAAAGCACATCTTGATCTGTATTCTTCTTAGGCGATAACTTAATTGCATGGTCATCTCAGAAACAGAAAATTGTTGCTTTATCTTCGTGTGAAGCTGAGTATATCGCCTTGAATGCGACGTGCTGTCAAGCAATTTGGTTGGCAGGATTGATCACTGAACTGACCAATAACAGTATGATGCCAGTGGAATTGCGTGTTGACAATTCCTCTGCAATTGAATTGGCTAAGAATCCTGCAATAGAGAAGAAGTGGATAAAGCTCAAGTATGTCCCCTCGGAAGAACAACTTGCAGACATAATGACTAAAGCACTTGGGCGGATCAAATTCGTCTATCAACGATCTGAAATAAAGATTGAGGATGTCGGAAAAACATCTTCAAGCTTGAGGGAGTGACTGTTGGAAACCAATCTTGAAGACCGGCAATGATGGAATTACCGGAGATGTTTCCGTTTTTATTTCTTTCTATTATTTCTCTGTTGCTAAAATATGACAATGACGTTCTGTCATAAGTATGCACCTTGTGCGTCGTCTGTAATACATCAAGTGCTTATAGTATTGGAATATTTTTTTTTTCTCCCTCTCTCTTTGCTTCTCTACCTCTATCTTGTGAGCGTTATTATCCCGAGACTTGGAGGTGTAGTTCACTTTTCTTTCACCACTCTCTCGGAACTGATGCGGCGGAAGATGAGAAGAATATGAAGAGGAGAGCAAAGAGAACTGCAGCGCTGCGCAACATCGCGGCCACTCTGAGTTGAAACGTCAAAGACAGCCTCAATTTAACGCCCCTGGGGCTCTCGTGGTAGGCAATGCAGTGGAAGATTTACCGTGGAAACCACGTTCACATGACGCGACGATTTGAAAAAAATCTGAATATTTAATCTTCTACCAAGACGTAAATTGACATTAATTACAGTAAAATGGAGGAGCTGTTTAATTTCGAGTTGCCGGGCAAGTGCATCCCTACGAAAAATATAAAAGAAAGTGCTCGTTCAACAGTCGATTGTTTAAATTATGTAATTAAATTCCAAGAACATAAAGCTCTAGATTTAGTCGTAGATGTAGTTGCTTGTGGTAGGTTGTTCACTACAAAAATATTAAATGTAAAATAGACTAATTAATTTATAGCATGAAAGTTAATTCTTCAATGAAGAAAATTGAATTTGAAACTAAGGCAAAAATTGTGTGAACTTTATAATTGTTTTGTTGTATTAATCAAATATCTACCAAAAGAAGAAAGAGTGGATAGAAAAAAGGTTTAAGAATGGTATTTCATAAACCCATCTGATGTCCTACAAAACCACAAAAGACATTGCATGTATTTAATGTTGAGTAATTTTTTGAATGTACATATCTTTACATACACGTTTTATTTTTTAAAATCTATTTATCTATCCATTCTTTTGACCATTCATGTAACTATTTAATAACATTTCTATATATTTCTATATCAATCAATTTTTCTCTCCTTATATTGATCTATTTTTTTATTAATATCATGAACTATGTATTTGCTAAAAATTTTAATTTAGAAATCCATATGTTTATCTACTGTTCAAGATTTGCATTTTATATATGTATTTTATCTTATTATCTATTCTTCAAGTAAACATTAAATTCAATTATGTAACTACCTATCTATCTATTTATATATCCACATTTCATCACATATGACCATATATCTATCAACCTATTGATGAATCATGATCATGCGGTCATAAAAAAACATACGCCCACGCTAACAGAATGAATTGATGTTGTCGTTGATTACACACTAATTCATGTCAAAATTGATGTCAAACTCACCAATTGTATCAAATAATCACAAATTAAAGAGTATAGTGGTAAATAAGGGTCGATTCCATGGAGAATTAAGGTAATTTCAAATGATCTTTTAAAATTCGATGAAATTGGATAATGAATCATGGTGTGAAATTAGGGAAATTCATATTTTTTGCATAGAAGACTTGAAAACGAATCCACGTAATAAAAAATCACTGAATTTGGATCAAGATTCGCAGAGAAATCATCAAGTGAACAAGAGAGAAATTTGTGAAATTAAAAATAATGAAAAACCAAAATTGAAATGGAAATTGAGTAAAATTAGGATTCAAAATTGAAATCTAAATCTATACAAAGGAAGATTAGGATGAAACACGATCTCTAGCCCAAGATTGCATTCGAATTGATCCAATTACTCGCTGGATCAAAGACTTTTCATTCCCGATGCACGTTATAAGTAACGCATCAAACGATCGCCATTTGATCTTGATCCGATGCTCCAGATGCATTGCATTGGTTTTAATCTCAACCATGATAAATTGTCAAATCGACGGCTAAGATTAAATCATTTTTAAATGATTCCACAGCGAATAGGATTGCACCATGTAGCCCGCCGCCTTAAGTAATGATCGATGGTCACAATTAATTGCGCGATCGGACGCTCCAGATGTTGGCACATCACTTGCACGATTATAAAATTGATTTTAAATTAAATAAATCAATTTGAAATTCAAAAAAATTTGAAAAATTCTCTTAAAATTAGAAAATTCATATCTTTTAAAATATAACTCTAAATTAATCCAAATTTATTTCATTGGATTAGAAATCAAATTATTTATCATTCTAAAGAGTCGAATTTAATAAATAACAAGAAAATAAATTTCTATTTGAAAAATACACCCATATATTTAAGATTTTTCAAATTTAGAAAAATATACGAGTGTATAGAATATGATTTATCCTATTATTTAACCTTAAAAACTAATTATAATCTCATGTAAATATGCGTTCTAAAAATATTATCCTTAATTCATAATAATTAAACCTAAAATATTGTATTTTAAAATTATAATGACTTTTTCATAGAATGATAGATAAACACTAAAAGTGTGATAATATGCATAAGAATGGAATGTATTATGCCTTAATTTGCATTAATAATCATGTACTTTCATGTTCAGTTAGCAAGTTATCACACGCCTTAAAATAAATACCAAACTCACTTGAATTAAGATTTTATCAAGATTTAATTAAAATAGAGGTGAGTAAGGGTCAAATCTGTGGAGATTGAAAAGAATTTCTTGAGAAGTTTTCAAATTTGATCAAATTGGATGACAAATTGTGATGTGAAATTAAGAAAATTATATTACTTGAAAGTAGACTCAAAGATATATCCATGGAATAAAAAATCACTCTATTTGGACATGTATCCACTGAGAAATCAAAGAATAAAGTAAGGAGAAGAAAATATCAAGAAGAGAGGGAAAATATAGAAAAATTTCTAAAAATGAACTTAATCTAAGTGATGAAATCAAAAGCTAATGCTAAATGAAAAAAAAATATGAAGAGGAAAACACATAATCTAACTTAAAATCATGTTGAAAATGACCCAATTAATCACTGGATCAAGGCTTCTCATTTCGTATTTTGAAAAATAGATCTCCCGAGTTTAAGAGATGAATTCTTCCTATTCTATTAATAAAATCTTGACTTCAAGCACTCCTTGGAAGTGGAAATGAGTTTAGAATATGATTCAAGGCAAGAGATTTAAGGATTGAGATTTATAAAAGGTACAAGTAATCAAAACATTCAGGAATGTATACACTGTTATCGAGAGTATAAATAGAGGGAGTGATGGCAAGCGAGACCCGTCGTCATCGTTGCGGGAGACATCGACGACACGAGTTCAGCCTATCTGAAAGTGTCATACTCACTCTCCCTCCCTCCCTCGTCTCTTCCTTCCCGTCCTCCTCCGAGATCGGAAGGAGATGCATCACGCGAGAGGTCACCGTGGATGGTCGGAAATTACTCCTAGCGCACCAACGGAGATCCGAGGGCCTACGTTGCGCCCCACACAAAAGGGAGGTCACAGTCGCACCACAACGGAACACATGAGGGTTTCTTTGTGATCCCAAAAGAGGTTTCCCCTGTCGTGATACAGGACGCTATCGCGAGGCCATCCATTTCCACGATTCCTCTTCCCCTCGATCTTCCCTCGCCAACTTTCGGTAGGTCGTGGAGATGCCAGATCCAGTGCACAGGATATCATCATCGTCAAGAGAAGAAGAGAGGTGAATTTGCTCTTCCGCGCTCCCAGTCGGGAGTGGCTCCTCATCGCGACGATGCCTTCCCGCGCTTGTCCAAGTGCCTACCCACAGCTACTGTGCGCCTGGAATCTGCGAAAAGTCTCCCTTGAGAGACCAAAGACTCTGTGACAATAATCCAAGCCATTCATTTCTAATCGCAGGGCAGAGTCTTTGCTCGTAGGAAGACTAAATCATGACCATCTATTCTGATTTAGTTATAACGGCGGAGATGCAAGGAGAGGACATACGTGGGTCCCACAAGTCGTTATGTCTGTTTTGCCATTCTTGTTCTTTTATTTTTTCCTTATAATAAACTGAATGTATGTTCAAAAATGCGGGCGTGCGTGTGCGAGAGTGAAGTGTATCAATCAAGTGGAATTTCTTCTTGAATCTTAAGCTGTTTGTATGAATGAGTGATCGCCCGTGTGTATCGGAGCTGCGCGAGTAGTTTTGCTCTTACAAGTGGTATCAGATCGAGAGATCCTAGCGTGACCTGCGGAGATCCCGATAAGAGGTTAGACATCAATTCAAGGTGAGATAGCTACGACCGATGATTCAATCAAGAAGATTGAGGTGGTCCTTTCGACTCCTCTAACACAACTTTCCACGATGAATTGCTGTCATTGGGCAATGAGAATGGAAGTGCATCTCGATGCTCAAGGTTTGTGGGAAGCTGTTACCGGTACCGACACGAACATGCAAAAGGATAGGCTTGCCTTATCAGCAATGCTAGTGGCTATTCCGAAATCTGTAGGCGTTCAATTGCATATCAAGAAGTTGGCAAAGGTAAATTGGGAAATAATTCGATCCTTCCATGTGGGAATAGATCGTCTTTCCCAATCAAGAGCGCAAGGATTGAGACGAGAGTTTGAGAATTTTTCGATGAAGAAAAACTACAAGGTTAGTGAATTTACTGACAAATTCTCACGGATGGTATTCGAATTACGACAACTCGGAGAAAGGATTGATGATAAAGAAGCTATCAAGAAACTTCTTCGGTCGATGCCGCCGAGGTATGATTCTTTGATGCTATCTCTTGAATAATTCGGTGATCTCGATACAATGTCATTAGTGGAGGCTATCGGATAATTAAAAGTTCATGAAATGCGGTTTTCTGAAAGAGACGCAAGAGAAGAAGAACAGGCCCTACTATCCCGCGCTAGGAGTAAGTTGAAGAAAACAAAACAAGATGATGGACAGACGTCGCGCGGAAGAGGAAGAGGCAGAGGAAGAGGAAGGGGAAGAGATCAAGGAAGAGGCAAATCTCAGTCAAGTGATGAGCAAAAACAAGAAGGACCAAGAAAACCATTTGATAAATCAAAGGTTAGGTGTTATAATTGCCAAGAATTCAAACATTTTGCAGATGAATGCAAAAATGAAAAGAAATCAAGAGTGCATGAAGAGACAGCGAACTTAGCAACAGAGGAATCAAACTTCTTTATGGCATACACTGAGGATATTCTACTGCAAGGTGTTCAATAAATGAAAATTCAGGATAACCTATGGTATCTTGATACGGGAGCAAGTTCGCATATGACAGGTATGAAATCATACTTCAAATCTATTGATGAAAATAAAAAAGGTTTGATTAGGTTTGGCGATGAGTCATCGATAGCATTTTAAGGAAAAGGATCGATAATGGTGTGTGATTCAGATGGGAAAGAATTGAAGCTCGATGGAGTTCTTTTCGTTCCAACTCTCAAGGTAAACATTCTGAGCATTGGTAAACTGGATGATGATGGGTTTACATCAACTCTCGGAGGAGGAATCCTGTCAATTTTTTATAACAAAGGAAAAGAGTTTGATAGAATTAGGAAATCAAGTGGAAGCATGTATCTAATTAAATTGAGTATTCCTGAATAATGTCAAATCACTCGAGAAGAGCAAGAAGGAGTATGGTTGTGGCATCACCGGTTATGTCATCAAAGCTTCCGAATGATTGATGATATGAGAAGGAGTGACATGGTAAGGGTTTACCAAGCTTTCGTTTCTCTGATCATTTATACAGAAATTGTGTGCCTGGGAAACAAAATAGAAGTTCGCTTCCTAATGAATCCGAATACAGAGCCTCAAAGAGACTTCAGTTGATTCATGGAGACATTGTGGACCGATGCAACCATCAACAGTAGGAGGGAGAAGGTATTACTTTCTACTGATTGATGATTATTCTCGATTTATGTGGGTGGCATTTCTGAGAGAAAAATCAGATGTGTTTCAGCATTTCAAAAGTTTTAAAAACTTAGCTGAATCAGAGAGTGATGAGAAGGTTAAGTGTTTAAGGACAGACAGAGGGGGTGAATTTAATTCAGCAGAATTCAAAATTTATTATGAAGGAAATGGAATTAGAAGACACTTTACTCTTCCTTACTCACCACAACGGAATGGAGTGGTGGAAAGGAAGAATAGGACAATCATGTCCTGTGTGAGAAGTATGTTGAAAGAAAAGAGATTACCTTTAGAATTGTGGGCAGAGGTTGTAAACACTTGAGTATATGTTTTGAATCGATCCTTTACCAAGAGTTTGGAGAATTCAACACCATATGGAAAGTGGAGTGGAAGAGAACCAAGTATAGAACACTTACGAGTTTTTGGGTCAGTGGTTCATGTAAAAACCACAAAGAAAGTGAATAAACTCGAGGATAGAAGCAATGTGATGATATTTATTGGGTATGAATTAGGTACTAAAGCTTATAGATGCCTTGATCCACTGAGTTTCAAAGTAACTATAAGCAGAGATGTCATTTTTGAGGAATCTGAGAGTTGGGATTTCAGTCAACAGGGTGGTCAACGCACTGATTTCACCTTTACTTCAGCCATTGATTTGGTAAATTCATCATAAAGCTCAAACGATTATCAAAACCCAAATATAACATCAGACTTACCCTCATATGAACGAAGTGATCGAGATTAAAATTCTGGTGAAGAGAAAGAAGAGGAAAGACCGAGAGATTACAGATCGATTCAATCGATCTATGAGGAAACCCGAGGAATAGATGAGGAAGAAGCATTCTTTAACTCAAGAGAAGAACCTTCCTCATACGAATTAGCGGTTAAGGAAGAAATATGGAGACAGGCAATGAAAGAGGAAATGGAAGCGATAGAGAAGAACTTAACATGGGATCTTGTCAAACCACATGAGAAGTGCAAGCCAATTGGAGTTAAATGGATTTATAAAGTTAAGAGGAATTCTAATGGAGAAATAACAAGACACAAAGCTCGTCTTGTAGCTAAGGGTTACAATCACAGAAGGGGGAAAGATTATGATGAAGTATTTTCTCCAGTTGCAAGAGCAGAGTCCATCCGAATCTTCATAGCTCTGGCAGCCCAACTGAAGTGGAATTTACATCACCTTGATGTAAAATTAGCATTTCTTAATGGTGAAATTGAGGAGGAGATATATGTGCATCAACCTGAGGGTTTTATAAAGAAAGGAAATGAAGATTATGTCCTGAGATTAAAGAAAGCACTCTATAAACTTAAACAAGCCCCAAGACCATGTAATTATAAATTGGATTTCACATTGAAATCAATGTGGCTTTATCGAAGTGTTAGTGATCAAGCAATGTATACATTAAGGGGCAAAGAAGACAGATTATTAGTGGGAGTGTATGTGGATGATCTAATCATCACTGGATCAAATACTGAGGGAATTGAGGAATTTAAATCCTCAATGAAAACAAAATTCGAGATGACTGACTTTGGACTTCTAAATTCTTATTTGGGAATTGAAGTGATATAGGAAAAAAAATGAGATTAAAAATGTGCCAATCAAACTATGCATTGAAAATTCTAGATGAGTTTAGTATGAACGATTGCAATCCAGCTAAAACGCCAATGGAATGTCAATTGAAATTAAACAGGGAAGGTGAAGGAGTTGAAGTGGAAGCTACTCACTATATAAAGTTAATCGGGTGCTTGAGATATCTGACTCTAACTCGGCCTGATTTAATTTTCTCAGTGAGTTACTTGAGTCGATTTATGAGTAAACCGTACTCTAATCACATGGCAGTAGCTAAAAGGATATTAAGATATATAAAGGGGACCTCAGAGTATGGCTTAGTGTGTGGAAGTTCTAAGGAACCTAGATTAATGGGATATTGTGATAGTGACTACGCAGGAGATCTAGATGACTGGAAGACCACTTCATGGTATATATTTCTCCTCCGATCGAAAACAATTACAAGGAATTGTTGCAAACAAAAGGTTGTCGCCCTGTCATAATGTGAAGCAGAATACATATCCTCTACATTAGCAGTATGTCAAGGCATCTGGATAAGGAGGTTTATGCACGAATTAATTGGAGATTGCATCGAAGACTTTGATCTTTGTATCGACAACAAATCAGCCATTGAGATTAGCCGAAATCAAGTGATGCAGGACGACGGTTGTGAAACCCTCGTGCCTGATCAATGGGACTCAGGCTGACTGAAGATACCGTAGTCAAAACCTAATCTACGGGTAGGCGAGTCCTAGACCGTAAGTATGAGACCTAACCTAAACCTAAGTACCAGCAGGCGTGCCGATCAGCGGAGTTGACTCCGGGTGACCTGGGGAAACTCGTAATGATGGATAGGATGAGATCCTCTCGATCCACGTCCGGAGGCGTGGAAGTCACTCGTCGTGGAGTAGCCAGGAGGCTGCTGCCCACGCTCGGTACCGGACCTGACGTACGCGTCAGAAGTCTCAAACCTCTATCCGTAGTACCCTATCTAAGTTGTCCGATGGCGGTGGAGACGAGTAAAGTGGAAATGCTTCGAAAAGTAATTAGACTTTAAAATGAGGGGTTGAAGCTAACCTGCGGGGCGCGAGCCCGGTCGGGTCATGCGTGATGGGAGAGTCGCTCGTACGTGACTACAGGCGGTCGATCGTAGGGGAGGGATCGGGTGTCGTTGGGGAGATGGATGTGAGTTCCTGCGGGTAGCGAGAAGACGCGTGTGCGGGCAGGAGAGGGATGCTGTAGTGGTCGGGAGGTGAGGCACGGTCGCGAGTGGGACGCTGCAGGAGCTGAGAACAGGTGCAGCTCGGGAGCAGGTGCAGACTCGATCCTTAGGGAGTGCGTAGGCAGCGCAGACGTTGCCTCGAGTCCACGTGTTGAAGTCTGGGGAAAGAGGGCGGTTGGCTCCCGCGTGATCGGGCAAGTCGCGGCAGTGCCGATTCCCAGACAAGCTCGTCTCCTGGGACGGCTACCAGGGAATACCTTGGGGTATTCGATGGCAGCAGGCAGAAAGTAAGGACGATTCTGTGGTGGGCGTGACAAGTGCAAGGGGGGGGGGGGGAAAGACTTCTACTGGCAAACCCAGGCGTGATCCGGTGCGAAGATCGGCGATGACAGGTTGCGTTCGAGAGGTGTGGGAGGGGACAACACGCTTGGCAAGTTCTTGTGCCGGGTTCAAAAATTTGATAGGGTGAATTCGGCCAGGGATCGGTAGGACTCTGGAGAGGGAATCGGGAGAACGAATTGGTGAATTTTGGAAGAGGATGGGATGGGGACAGAGAGATATTCCCACGAGTCTTCCTAGTAGGTTCTGGATGGGAATTCAGTTGGAATTCAAACGCGAATTCCGGAGCGGAATGCCGCTAAGTCTGGTGGGTGGCGTGGGTTGGTCGGGGCGCTCAGGGAGCGGGAGAGAAGGGCGGCGGGCGATGGGGGTAGGGCTTGGCAGGATGTCGATTGGAAATCCCATAGGGCGCTGGTGATCTTCAGGGGTGAATTCGTGGGGAGAGGGCGAAATGATAGGTGAGAGCTCAGGGGGGGGGGGATGGCGGTGGATTTCGGGGAGGGCTGGCAGAATCGGGATTCAGGGGAAGGATCGTGAGGACGCGGTGATGTCATTGGTAGGATGGAGGGAGGGAGGAGGGAGGCGAGGCGTTGTGAACCCCGGAATTCTTGCGGGAATCACAACCTGAGGGGGTCGGGGCTCACGATTTTTGATTTCGTGGGTGCCGGCTTGGTAATCGATTGTATGCGTTGATTACAACCGTGAGGGAGGGCAATGGCGGAGGAAGGCATGGGACGACGTTGGGCATAGGCTGATGGTTGGATCGACGGGGGTGCGAATGAGGGGTTGATTTTGATTCAGGTGAATGGCAGGGTGATGACTGGAGACGATTTTCGTGGAAGTTGATGGAATTTGACGATCGAGGGCACGTGAGAGAGAGGGTAGCAGGGGCGGTAGAGCGAGGCTGGACACGTGAGGATGGAAGTTGAGCCGGAAAGGCCAGGGGAATGGGAATGACCGGGACGGTTGTGGAGGAGGGTGAGAAATTGGGGAGAGGGAGGATTCTAGGGGTGACGGGAGGAGATCGGGTTCAGCAGGGAAGTTGAGGTGAATGGAAGAGAAATGGGAGGATAAGCGGGTGGTGACTGGGCAGGATGACAGGGAAGAAGAGGGGAAAATCGGGAGCTCGCCGGAGCGAGAACGGCTGGGGTAAACGGGGGGGAAGGCCTGGACGGGAAACCGGGGAGGGGAAGAGGAAGTTCGGGAAATCGGGGCAACGGGAGGATGCGCGGAGGAGGTGGGGCTGGAGGAGGAGCTGGGGGATGGCCGGAGATGGAGGTGGAGGTGGAGATGGAGATGGAGGTGGAGATGATGGTGGTGCGGTGGTCTGGAGGCGGCGGTGGTGGCGGCGCAAGGGCGGCGGCGTCGTGGTGACAACGGAGAAGAACCCGTGGCCGGGGCAAGGAGTGGCGACGGTTGTCGCGGCGCCGGTGCCGGCGGCACGGAGGCGTGCGGCGGCGGCGGCGGCGGCGGCGGCTGGACTCCTTCCCCGGCCTTCCTTGAGCAGCCACTTGAGAGGGAGAGCACTCCTTTCTTTCTTCAAATGACGGCTAAGGTTTGTGGGGGGTCCCTTCCCCTCTTATAGAGCCCATAATAGGCCGAGAGGGGAAAGGGCTCATTTGAGGCCCACAAACCACACCTAACATGCTCATAGAAAGAAATAAGGTTCAAAAAGAAGGATGAGCTTCACGAATGGGATCCCAAAAAGGGAAGAACCCACCCAGAAGCGTAAAAGGGAGAGAAGAAATAAACGAGGACCCGCGTAAACATGAGCGGGTTAAAAGTTCATAATAAAGAAATAAAAAGAAGCGGATAGATCCACGCGTGCAAAAGGGCTCCTCCGGCGCCGTGGTATCGTGTCTTGGTGGCG